>OX940978.1:65031673-65245928 GCA_954871275.1 Leptopterna dolabrata
TTTTTCCCTCTCATTTTCAAAAATACTCCCCCCTCGCCCCCCCACCCATGAATGACATAAGACCAGCTGTTTACCAAATTCCCGCCTTTTCAAACTGTCATCGCCCTCCCCTCCCCTCATCTAATAAAAGGTTAGATCAGCTGGTTATCAATCTCCCGCCTTACCGCCAATTTTTGAATCCAGTTTTCAACTGTCAAGGCTTTTCCCTCTCATTTTCAAAAATACTCCCCCCCTCGCCCCCTCCCATGAATGACATAAGACCAGCTGTTTACCAAATTCCCCGCCTTTTCAAACTGTCATCTCCCTCCCCTCCCCTTGTCAAATAAGAGGTTAGATCAGCTGGTTATCAATCTCCCGCCTTACCGCCAATTTTTGAATTTCTCCCACTCCCCCCTCGGCCATCAGCTGATGCTCCAACGGCCAAGGCTTTTCAAAATACTCCCCCCCTCCCATGAATGACATAAGACCAGCTGTTTACCAAATTCCCGCCTTTCAAACTGTCATCGCCCTCCCCTCCCCTCGTCTTTCTAATAAAAGGTTAGATCAGCTGGTTATCAATCTACCGCCTTACCGCCAATTTTTGAATCCAGTTTTCAACTGTCAAGGCTTTTCCCTCTAATTTTCAAAATACTCCCTCCTCCATGAATGACATAAGACCAGCTGTTTACCAAGTTCCCGCCTTTTCAAACTGTCATCGCCCTCCCCTCCACTCGTCTAATAAAAGGTTAGATCAGCTGGTTATCAATCTCCCCGCCTTACCGCCAATTTTTGAATCCAGTTTTCAACTGTCAAGGCTTTTCCCTCTAATTTTCAAAATGCTCACCCCCTCCCATGAATGACATAAGACCAGCTGTTTACCAAATTCTCCGCCTTTTCAAACTGTCATCCCCCTCCCCAACACTCCACCTGATCATATGGTTTCGCTATCATTATCAAATACCCCACCCCCACCCCACGCCCCCTTTTTCGGAAACCCTCCCTCCCTCCCCCACAACTTGGATCAGTTCATGGATCATATGTAAATTATAAGATCCATCGTTTCCCACATGTCTTTCACGTGGCCTTTGGTTTTCCCCTTCCCTAACCTCTCATCACCTAATGTTTTTCGCTGAGCCGGAAAAAGGGTGAAACATGAAACCAACGCCAGCTAAAAAAATTCCTCTCAGGAAAATGCCAGCGCCAGTCTGACGATAGGTCCATTACCGTGAGAGCAGGTTTGTGCAGGCTCTGCTGAATCAGTAGAAAACTGAAAATTATTGCGGAAGTGTCAGATTTCTTTCTTGGCTAGCTAAAAAAAATTCCTCTCAGGAAAATGCCGGCGCCAGTCTGGCGATAGGTCCATTACCGTGAGAGCAGGTTTGTGCAGGCTCTGCTGAATCAGTAGAAAACTGAAAATTATTGCGGAAGTGTCCGATTTCTTTCTTGGAAAAAAGCTGACACCTGTCTGAAGGGTGGCCTGAGACTGCGAGGTTGGGCAGTGTTTCATCAAAAACATATAAGACTTATCATTTCCCCTCTTCTTAACTCCTGATAACAATGGCGGTGGTTGCAGGAAATGTTAATATAAACCTAAAAGTTCCAAGGATAATTCTCAGTAGATAACGATTAGACTTGTGAGTAACATGTGTGGGGCTATGGATTGTGAAATGTACCAGTATTGCTGTGACTTGATGTGTTTTCGAATTCCATGCGTCCAGGTTGACGGTATGGCTTGCATGAAATGTAGACAATTTTGTTACTGTATTTGTCGATGTGAAACATATATAAAATCATTTATGGGGGAAAAAGATGGCGACACCTCGAGAAAATCCTCCAATTAGATTAACCCCCTCCCCTAAGCTTTTTCCCTTGCTCTACTCTTCTCATGAAAAAAGACCTCTAGTCCGTATTTGGTTGTCGTGAGAGAAACTTCTTCATAATCATGGTGCTGGAATCTAAAAAATTTAGTTTCAACACTCGTGGGCAGAGAGGAATTACAGTGAGTAAGGATGATGAAACAGGACTCCGACAAGTTATGATCTTCAATGGACCAAATTTTCTCATTATACCTGCTGATGAATGGATATTGGTGGAAGATAATCTTCGTACCAACTTACCTACCCGCATACCTGCAGCAGACTTCAACAAGGAAGAGTAGTAAGGAACCCGTAGTAATATCTGACACATGGATGATTCGAGTGCAAATCTGTACCCCAACTTTTGGCAAGAGGCGAGCTGTTGTTATGTATGAAAAAATCCCCTGGTTAGCAGAGGTAGAAGTGAGATTCAACGAGATAAGTCTCAACCGTCAAGACGCAAAAAAACTCTTTAGCCATCTCTCAGAAATTTCAAACTTTTTATGTAGAGCCAAACCAGTGACTTCTCCAACTCGTGAAACATCTTTTGCTACACCGAGTGTTTCTATGCTTCAAGATCAGTCGATACTGTTCGATCTGAACACAAGAGATTTCAACTTCATTGTCAACGACCTACGAGAGGAAGAAGCGGGAACCAACATATGACGAATAGGTGTTTATTAACAATTATTATATTATGTTATCGTGAATTTAAAATTATGTAAATATCGAGTTCGCATTGCAAAAATCAAGAATGCTCTCGCTAAAGGATATTTACCATCATGGACCAATGAACAATTTACTGTCACCCGGATAAGGGCGGAAGATGAAGTACCCACTTACAATTTACAGGATGTCTATGGAAACGAGGTGAGAGGCAGATTTTACGAGGAGGAGATGAAGAAAACCAACTTTCCAGATCAATATTTGGTGGAAAAAATACTAAAAAGAAGAAATAGCAAGGTTTTGGTTAAATGGCTTGGTTTTGACAACTCTCACAACACGTGGGAAAATGAAAACAATGTTGAATTTTGAACAAAGCTCTGTTTTATTGGGGTTTTTTAACGCATGTAACAGATATAATATTAGTTTTTTTAAAGAAATACATTCATTCTAAAAGAGATGATGACTATACAAATTTATTTTTCATCCTTAGTCCTTAAAATCATTCATGAGTACATAATTATGTTAAGCTATTTCCTAATAGGTAGGTTAAGCATGGATCAAATCAACCGATCTTATACATAATAAAATCTAAGACATAAAATTATCAAAGTAAACATTATTCCTATTTCATTGACGGACATTTGAATTACCTACCCACCAAGTTCGGGCAACGTCAGAGTGATACCTATCAACATCAACATTTGTTAATCAGAGAAATATTTTAAGTAGCACTTACATACAGACATAAATATCTGTATAAAACATGAATTTTCTACGAGTATCAAAAATACCCTAAAAATATATACATTTAGCTACATGTATAAAAATAATTTACCAACAGAACGGGTTTTTTTTCCAATTATTTGTCACTCTGTTTCACAATTTGGCAACAATTCGTAACCTATGGATCCTCTGTAACCGTGTGGTATCGTTCTTACCCTATCACTTAGAATTTGTCTCTTGTCATCAAAGAAACTCAGAGCAGTTTTCTGTTGATTTAAAGTATGTACTACATGTAATTTGGAAGATAAGGTTGAGAAATTTACACTCAATGAGCTCCCAGTATCCAATGTCTTTTTAAAATCCTCAAATGATAGATGGTTTTTCACTGTTGATTTTTTAATACCTTTTGCTTTGGACAGCTCCTGATTTCCAAATTTCAAGGAATAAAGTTTTCGTCTAAGACCAATAAATTCTTTAATCGGGACACCCGCTGCTTCGTCTTTCAGCTTTCCCACAACCTTTTTGTTTACATCGGAAAAACAGGGATGATCGTTGGGATAATTACTAAAATCCATTAAATCGCTCAAAGATGTATGGAGATCATCGTATATATTGCTAGTCTTAACATCAAGGATCAGCGAATCTGTATCCATGTAGCACAGATCTACGTGACTTTTGCCTCCAAGAGTGGGGAGTAATCTATCATAGTAAATATGATACATGTGAATTTTAGATAATTCCAAAATGGTAAAACCCACATAAATTGGGGAGTCAAACTTAATTTTTACTCTGTCCATGAGGACTCCAATTAATGTTTCCTCATAAATATAACGATCATTGAAATTGGGTTTTTTAGCCAATTTTAGTAACTCCTCTTGGGATGTTACAAGACGGAAATCTTTGAATTTCCGCTTGTTCATCATGGATCTACCAAAGACAGAGTTATTTGCTAACTTATAATAGTCTTTATCAAATTCCGATGTTGCAACCATCCTCAATTGGGTGTTAAAGTCAATGTAAGTGGCAAGCCACCTAGATTGCTTGAAAGTGAGGACTCTGTGGATCCTTCGTACAATCAGACCTGCACGAATTCCTTGCTGCAAATTAATATAATGGGAGACATAATGGTCTTTGTCAAACTGTGTGGTCATCAGTTTCTTGATACTGGCTCCAGGAGGTTTCATCGATTCAGGGAAATAAGGAAAATCAACATGGGAGTCGTGGAGATGAGGAGGGTACGAAATGGAGACGTCGAGAACGTAGCCTTGCTCCCCATCGGTAGGGAGTGTAAGGATATTAAAATTTTCAATTTCCTCATCTTCGAGCCACCGAAACTCACCAGTGGGTAGACACTGACTCATGACAAAACCATAGAGGTTATTAACGTCAACGTAAAGAATGAAATTTGACGGTTTGGATGGATCATAGCTCTCAGGAATCATCGGATTGTTGGCCGCAACATGACGCTTGACACATTGTGTTATTCCCCCTCTAATCCCTGATTCGATGAACTGGAGCATATAAATATCAGTCAGTAAGTCTAATTCCACACCTGTCATCTTCAACATCACCTGCCAGAAAAATTCAGGGGATGTGAAGGACCAAGACGGATCAAGACCGTATTGATTACGGCTGATTACACGATAAGTCTCAAAAACTACACACAATAAAATAATGTCGGATTTCAAATACAAGACTGTATATTCAAATAATGTCTCGATATTAAAATGGTTCCACACTCTTTGTGCATGCTCATAGTCTGCATCACTGATATTTTCTTCTGTAAGCTCGGAGTAGAACACCTCTTTAGGAGGAAGTGAGCGTTCTTCCAATGCACTCCAGCTCTTGATATACCCATAAGGATACACTCCTTTTCTCAATAAATTAGATCGGTCGGTATCATTTGGGAAAACACTAGTCATTTCGGGGAAACAATTCAAATTGCTTACCAAGCTCGCAAGATTTGCTGAAAGAAATCTGAAGGAATCTAAGAAACGCACTTTGATTCGGCAATCATCGAATTTGATAGAGAAACTAATGTATTTTTCTGATGATTCAGCTATAACGTCGAAGTGAGCTGGGATATATTTGAGGTGTTTTATAATAAAGTGGGAATCGTACCCACTCAAATTATGGAAATAAACCGGAACAAAGTTCGGAAGTTTTAATTGTAAATTACATCTTTGACATAAAGTGTATCGATATCTTCCGTTCAAGTGATCATGATCTACAACCATAATTGCAGTCCTACTGAAACGTTCGTTGCATAGATCACAACGGTTTGTAGCCTGGTGACGTAGAAAGTCTGAAGGAGTCCAACTGATAGGAATATTTGTTTTGTAAGCAGCTTCAATATCCTTACAAATATCATGTAGTGAGTTCAAAAAGTCAATTAAGCAATTAGGTCCTGTGAAAACTGTCAGTTTGTTTGTTATTAAATTTTGGTAATATGATTTTACATAGAAGCCTACACAAGTTGGTATGTGCAGGTCTTGGGTATGAGTGCTTGGTCTCTCTGAGAGAGGATTAGAGGATTCGTTGGGTTTCAACATACATTCAATGTCACCATAAATGACCACTGGAACGGGTAAATGGAATTTCATTTTACTAAACTTGACCTTTGGACACTTGGGCCACAAATACTGACAAGGAGCGTAGTTACGGCAAAACAGCAAATGATCTTCTAATCTTTGTTCGGCAGATTTACCAGGACAATCAGTATTATATGTCTTGAAACACCTCCGACAAATTAAGTGACGTGTCTTGTGGTGTGTCATCTGTCTACTAACTAATCTGCCTAAATTTCGAATATAACAGTAGTGAGTATTGTCCCCCGACTGCAAGTACAGCAAGTCAATATTAGTTGAAGTGTTGTTCTGATTTACAGTCGGGGAGATTCTTAAAGGAAATACGAGGTGTTCGTCATCTAAGGCGTAAATATTTACACATACATTGTTATTTCTTTCGAAACAGCTAATATCTTTCACGGTCACTGGGAACTGTAAGCCCGAAAAGTCATAATTCTGCAAAAAATTTCGGTAACATGTAGGCCTTTTTGAAGTTCTGTCCCCAGGTGATGTGAATGATCCTAGGACTGCATATTTAAAACAGTAATTATCAGAATTCACAACGTTGATAACAGCATTTTTAGTACGGATCTTTTGAGGGAGGGGAATATATGCAGCACCCCCTAGAGGACGATATTTTGTGATTTTCAAGAGTATCCCGCAAACGCTAAGTAGAGTCCACCCTGAACCTTTTTTTTTCAAATGATTCTAATTCATCAAGGAGATCTTCAATATTACCCCACAGGAAGTCATCCAGGTTGGTCCATGAAACTAACTCCTGGGTTTTAGTTTTGAAATTCGCTAGTAAGAATAATTCAGGGTGGACTCCACTTAAATTTGGTTTGACAAAATTACATTCGATCCATAAACTATATTTTAAACCCCCCCAAACACTAATGTACGAAACTAATGTATCCTTTAGAATATGCATACTACAAAGCAAAAAATAATCTACAGATTTTATATTGTTTATGTTATGGAAGTAGATGTCCACTGCCACTTCTCCAACACGCAGCACCACCTCACCCGTAACATTGGGTGCGGATACAACTCCTGAAGCCCAACCTCTTCTATTAGTAGGAATATACCTTACTAAACCTGGTTGCTCGGTATGTTGTATCACCGATGGCCGAGTCGTGTTACTTATGGTGGAGGAGGAGGAGGAGGAGGTTGATGGCATCGTTTTGCTGTACGTGTGGTCCATGATTTGATTGAAAAAAAAAAATCTGAAATCAGAAAAAAAATTTAATCAAACAATATAAGTATCAATATACAACATATGTACATAACTAATATTTCTGCAAGTCCAGTAATAGGAGTGTAAGATACAAGTTTATCGTGAATTATCACAGCTACACAGCTTGTGCCTGATTCGAAGCTTTTAGAAAGTTCAATTTCCAACCTCACATCCACACTCCCTTCCCGAACAAAATCTTCAGTTCTACTACAATCAAAGCAAATGATCGGGCTTTGCTTGAATGATGAACGGGTCAATAACGGAGAAGGACGTTTGATATTATTGTAATAGGACTGTTGGAACCTGATATAGGTATCGTATAACTCGGCAAATAACCCATTTTCAAGATCAACTGTTTGTTCCTGGAATGGAAATTGTTCATTGTTTAGGAACAACCTAAAGCTTCGAAGAGGAACTGAATCCGGTAGCATCAAATTTTTAGTTACATCGTTTTTCTTATTCTTATAAAAAGCAACAAGGACGTAGCGTGGCTTCTGAAGTTGATTAGTTGTTTTGATTGGCCATGTAAACGACGAAGATTGTGGAACTGCAGGGTTCTCATGGTACTCCCAACTGCGGAACACTAATGGTAGTGGAGGGTCACGCTTTGTGGTTAGATAGAGTTCTGCTTTGAGGTTATCGGCAAGTTTTACTACAGGCATCACCCAGTATACTTTTTCTAGGCTGATCGATGCATCCGTATGAGTACTATGACCTTG
This sequence comes from Leptopterna dolabrata, assembly GCA_954871275.1. NCBI lineage: Eukaryota > Metazoa > Arthropoda > Insecta > Hemiptera > Miridae > Leptopterna > Leptopterna dolabrata. Next base: position 65,039,421 of record OX940978.1, read on the forward strand.
GAAAACGTTCAAGTCATTGCTCGCACGAGTGAGAACTAACTCTTGAGCTACTCCAGTCACCACCCGATTTTCATCTTCAAAAAAACCCATCCAATAACGCAGAGGTATGCAAACATTAAAGGTTCCTTCTGATGTGCAAACGGAGTCGGGGGCATACAAACTCGTGTTTGGATTCGATATACCTGCGTTTGATAATGCATTTAAATCAGCTTCGGTGAATGATACAAGTCCTTTCAACGTGGATACAAGTCCAGGATTTCGCACTTGATCAACATCAGTACCATTAATTCGATAAGTGACTGAGTCAAAGAGATGAGAAAACCCGTTGTTAATCACACGTAACACCTCCACAGAGGCTCCCTTATTAACTTTCCCTATCAGAGAAAGAAAACTATCAAACGGTGCGAAAGTTTCGAAACTATTGGTACCAATGCGAATTTCCGATTTAGAAGAGAGATCTGTCATATTATATGCTGCATTCTGAATCAAGTGGTACCCCACTATTTGATCAGACAGTGCGGGGGGTTTAGTAATTTGCAGCAAAGGCTCCATTCCGTCTCACTTTATACCCCAAGTTTTGAAGAAATTTGATACGTCTCGAAGTTAGCCCTTTCTTCTTTTGTCCTCCCACTCTTCGACGGGGTAACTCAAGGTTTGACGACTTGTGTTGAAGAACTCTCGAGAAGGGGTTTTGGGGTATTCTCTTGCTGTTTTTGTTGCTGTTGTAGGTCGAGGTTGTTGGCGCTCTTCCGCTAAAATCAAATCCCATTCGGTCGCTTCACAATCGAACCAATTCCAGAACAATCGTAATATTTTCCTTTCTAAAGTCCAGGAGGGAACCTTTCTCGTCCACGACACGAAGTTGAATGTAGTCGATGACGTTTCTGTTGATCTTTAAATAAGATATTGGCGATGGAGTATAATTGATACGATAATTCACTTCAACATCGGGACAAAAGCTGTGAAGAATATTCGACGGTGACGAGTTGAAATACGATGAGTCATGAGCCAGCAAATTACACTCTATGATGATGGAATTATAGTTGAAAATGTTTACATGATTTGGTGCATAGTGTAACTCGTCTTTTGGTAGCACAACTTTTTCAGTAAATCCTAATAATGGTCCCACACTGTCGTCTTTGGTCATGTCTACGTCAAATGTTGCTTTAAAATTCACATGACCAGTATTTTGATCAACTCCAAATTTTATGCTGAAAGCAGCTGGAGCCATCGATTTTTCCAATCTCATCTCACCAACACGTGATTCAATATACTCGAAAATATTGTCTACTCCGTAAGTACCATCAGGAAATATGATCACGTTTCCCCCCAAAATATGAAAATGGTCTGTTACATCTTTCTTGATGTTTGAGATGGTATTGTAGCTCATAAAGGACCGCAACCCAACCCCATATTCCTGATCAGGTTCCAACTCGATAGGCGGGAAGATTGTTGCGGTCAACGCACTTTTCGCAGAACTGAGGGTAAAGATTCTAGACATCTCTCTGCCAGCAAGAAGAAACAAGAAAAATGTGCGCAATGTATACAGTTCGCGTCTTGATACTGAATGCTATTATAATAAATAACGCAGTTCTTTAAATATTTAATCAACTCGATAGGAGGTTCTAAACCGAATGAGTCGAAATAAAGAGCAATCGAACCACTTTTTCGTACAGCAGTCCAATGAGTTCCCTCTGAAGCTGTTGATGGGGCTAAATTGATAATGAAGCGTTCATGAACATGTTGAGTCTTAGGAAGCTGATCTTTCATGAATACCCCTCGGAAAAATGGGACTTTGTTCCGTAAAATTCGCTCGATTTCAATATTACTCAGTGGTCTATTTGGAAGTTTTAACAACGTTTGTACTGGTGTATGATGAATCCTTTTCCTAGCTTTCTTTTCGATGCTGTCGTCTTCCTCGTTTTTCTTTTGCCACTGACACGTTGTTTCCTTATTGAAGTGGTCCTTGAATGAGTGCGGTGACCACTGCCCGATTTTTCCATTGCCATATTGTGGCGCTTCATCTCTTGTAGTTCCAAAAATATCCTCTTTTCACATCTTTGACGTTTTTTATAATCTGTGATACGCCCGATCCGATTCCCCCTATTGCGCTCAGACCTGCTAATATAGGCACTAGAGCAGGGAGAAAGCCTCCGCGCACAATCTTTCTTTTTGGTTTCTTTCCTGCTACCTTGGCAATCTTCTTCCTTCGCGTATTTTTGGAACATGATTTTTTAGAAGTCTTCAATCCTGCCCCAAGAGCCAACTTCCCTCTCATTGCTGCAGCAACAGCCAGACTGGCCAACCGTTCTTTCAAAGTAGAATTACTATCTTTAAAACGGGAAAATGCTTTGTTGGCTAGAATTCTATCAGCTTTGTGTCGATCCTCTAATTGTAGGTAATTGGCGTATGCAAGATCCTGATCTTTACAGTATGAATCCAGGTTTGAGACTGGTTGAATGCCCCTATCAATCTGACTTATAACGTCATTACCAGGCCCGCAAAAATTACCGTGCACTAACAAAGGAGTGTTATTACGGTTGATGAAATCGTTTATTAACCCCATTATCAGGAAAAAAAAAAAAGCTCAAACTTGAATACCTATTTACTCCAAAGTCATCAGTTTATATACTCAGTTCTCAAGATGAAGTTGCGTCAAATGGATTCTTTTCCTATAAAGAATTACGATCGCGTGGTTAAGTCTCAAAATGTTAGTGATGAAAACATAGCAAAGAACGGTCCTTTTCTACCGGCAAATGTAAGAGCAATCGTTTGTGGTCCTTCGGGAAAGGGGAAGTCGAATTTTACTCTCAATATGATATTAGCGGAAAAATCGCTCAAGTTTTTTCGACTCGTTATATGTTCAAAAAGCCTGGACCAAGAAAAATATTCATTTTTAGATCATGTTTTGGAGGGAGTTCCGGAAATTGAGTACCTGAAATGTTCAAACAGAGAGGACTTCCCACAACTACACGAGGAACCTGAAAACCATACTCTCATCATCTTTGATGACGTTGATGGGTCATTTAATGACATCATTCAAACATTCTTCACACGAGGGAGGCATTACAACACCGACTCCTTCTATCTAATTCAATCCTACGCGTCCTGTATGAAACATTTTGTGCGAGACAACGCAAATTTAATCGTTATATTTCCTCAAGATGGAAGAAACCTAAATTTAATTTGGAGAGACCATGCTCATAATGATATGACATATCCGATGTTTTTGGAAATGTGTAGACAAGCATTTTCCAAACCTTTCAATTTTTTATTGATTGATAAGAGCGTTGATATTCAAACAGGACGTTACAGGAGTGGAATGGATTCATTTTTCGAATTTCCATCAATAATGGATTGACTCAATGCGATATAAATAGTAAATATCATACCATCAGGACTCATTCAACCTGTACCCACAATGTCGGCAAGGCTGAGCGATACATCTGCGGGATTCGACAAGGAGGCGCGACTGGAAAAACAAGCTCAGATTTCTGATCAACTTCATGAAGCGAGAACAGCTCTGAAGCGTAAATATGCTGAATTGCAACAAGCCCGTGACAGGACGATGCATTCCCTCGAGCGACACTATCAACCCATAACCGACACTCTCAAGGATCTCGTTACTGTTATCAATGAAACCAAAGGGGAACCTACAACCGCGGGGAAAAATATGGGTCAACGTATAAACATCGATAAGGACGATTCGGAATCTCCGAGTCTGTTTCTTCGCGAGGGTGCCCCGAATTTTCAAGATTTAAGTGATACAACGATATTAACGTCTAAAGGCGAAGGACCTTCCCAAGTTTTAACCCCACCACCAACCTCACCTGGTCCTTTCATGTCGACTCCGACAGCCTCCACAAGCACATTTCTACGAGCCCCTCAAAAATCGACTTTGTTACAAAGAATGAAGCGCCATTCCAACAATTTAGAGGCCTTGCATCAAGCTGATGTTGAGAAAAATCTCGAACCGGTACGTAATCTCGTCACTACGACACCGGAAGGTGAAAAGATGACGCATGAATTTATCAATAGGTTCCCGCCGTTTGCTAAATCTTACATGAAATACATCACAACAGGAAAATGGGAAGGCAATGGTAAACTCGACAAACACTATGGTCCAACGGTGAATCGACATGGGGCATCTCTAGGTACTTCAAAACTCAATTTCGATCAACAGTTCTTGTATGTTGATGGACGACCTTTCAAAGCTACTCCAGGATTGTATGAGCTGATATTTTTAGAAAACCCATTAAATTTTGATCGTGATGATTTTGATGATTATAATCAAATTGTAAAGAAAACTCGTGTGGCTCACCATGGATACGATTTATATAGACCGTTAAACAGGTTTGGTGGGGAGAAATATAAATCGATAATTTCAGTTATTTACCCTCCAAAAACCAGGAAAAACCCCTCCGTTCAACCAATCGTCGACAATAAAACAGGTAGTGGTGTTGCGAATTTATTCACACACTTTAAAGAGTTTGATGAAGAAGAATCTCCTAATTGGATTTCGACTGAGGACGATCCAAATATACTGACTGATCAATTAGAATTAGCGTTAGGATCATTCGATGCTGGTAATTCCCGTCTTCAAAGTACGGCAAACAAAATAATTGATCGATTGGAGGAGTTGGGTTACATTTACTAAAATTAATATCGTAGAACAAAAAAAAATGCCTAGTGATAAATTTGGAGGGAAGCGTAAACGGGTTACTGTTCATGAGAACCCCACCCGTCCTTCACACGCAACAAGTAAGAAGTATGTTGACTCAGCTCTTGATAATATGATGCGAAGTTTCAAAACTGAGCTTGACCGACGTTTTAAAAACGAGATGGAAAAATTGAGAATTGAAAATAATGCTGCACTCGTAGCCTTGAGACGGCGAATAGCTCTAGTCGAGAAGTTGAAAAAGCAATAGCATTGTGAAAATCTCGTCAGTTGCACTCAGACATCTGCCGGATAAATAACCATGTCTTCGGTTACAATCGATTTGACCCTTCAATGTGAGAAAATAATCAAGGAGATATCAATAGTGGCTCATGATGGACCTTCCACATTCATCCTAAAGCACTACGTGTTTCTACCTCCAGGTCCTCTCAACCGAGGCTCCATCTCACAATCACGTTTTAACAGAGAACATATACATGGATTGTCATGGAACTCGGGAAATACACCATACGAACGCATTCCCGAAATTTTAAGAGAGGCAACAGAGAACATCAAGTTTATATTCACCAAAGGACTGGATAAATGTGTCATTTTGAAAGGATTTCTACCGAACAACAGGCAAGTCTTTGATTTGTTACAATTTGGATGTCCCAAACTTGCGACACTTCTCGACTCACCTCATATTGGAAAGCCCTGTTTATACCATCAAGAAGCTGGAAACCAATATTCCCGTTCGTGCTCTATGGTTAAAGTACAAGCATTATCAGCCTGGGTCACCGACCATGAATTAGACGTGAATTTATTCGACACAGCGCCTCGTCTTTCGACTTTCAAAGGAATCAAAATTAATGTCGACCCGTTAACTTTAGCAAAACATGGATTTTTCAGAAACTATTCAGAAAAAGACTCCGTTTGTTGTGTGTTTTGTGAGAAAATCCTACAAACTTGCAACTATCATCTCCATGATTGTATGGGTTGGTATGGTGTATAATATTTGAATAAATTATCATTATTTTACTCACGTGTTGGTGTTAAATTTCTGATGTAGATCAACCTTGAAGTAAGTATCTCCCCTGCGTATGGTATTCGTTGATGTCTATTCCAAGAAAAAAAAAACATACTATAAAATATCAGAATGGAAGTATAATTTCATCATCATCATCATCATTACTATCGTAAAATTACATAATTATGATATTTATTGTTCAAATAATGAATGAGTGGTTACCTTAACGAATGATGATTGATGCGGAATAGAAGTGTGGAAGTACGAATGATGATCCACTTGAGGTTCGAGACTCGGGAAGCCTGTTTCAATACAAGACTTTATGGTTAAATATTCAAGTATTTAGGTATGAATACTGTATGAAATGAGATTTTAATGTGAAATAATTTTAATTTGACTTACCGGTTTTATAGATCAAAAAGTACAGGATCTGAGATGAGAGATGATAAAAACTTGAGAACAACACTAATAAAGACAACAATTCGTAGAGAACAACGATCTTCGATTGAAGCTCGAATTAGAGTGACGGAATCTCACCTCACGATTTTCTGTTATACGTCTCCAACCGCCAGACTGGCGTCGGCATTTTCCGGAGAGGATTTTTTTTTAGCGCGCTTTGGTTTCATGTTTCACCCCTTTTTCCCACACCAATCCTCGAGTGAGAGAGAATGAAATATTATGGAAGCTTCGGAGATAAGCTCCTCATGGTTCCTGTTCCTCTGTTATTTTCATCCTTCAAAATACACCTAAAACGTGGGCCTACACCCGAAAAAATAATTTAAGACCTTTATCTATATCGTAATCGTTATCGTCTGATTGAGCGATATAAAAAGAGCCTAAACTCGATGGGTCTACGTTAAACCAGTTGCCCAAATAGTTGGTCCACCCTAAAAATGTTGATGTTGTCGTGGTGGGATAAGACCCAAAAAATGATAACAGGGGGGGCATGACGTCACAACAGGTGATTATGATAAAGGTTGAGAAGGGTAAATGAATATTTGAGGGATTGGGAAGGGGAAAACCAAAGGCCACGTGAAAGACATGTGGAAAACGATGGATCTTATAATTTACATATTATGATCCATGAACTGATCCAAGTTGTGAGGGAGGGAGGGAGGGTTTCCGAAAAGGGGGGCGTGGGTGGGGTATTTGATAATGATAGGGAAACCATATGATCAGGTGGAGTGTTGGGGAGGAGGATGACAGTTTGAAAAGGCGGGAATTTGGTAAACAGCTGGTCTTATGTCATTCATGGGAGGGGGCGAGGGGGGAGTATTTTTGAAAATGAGAGGGAAAAGCCTTGACAGTTGAAAACTGGATTCAAAAATTGGCGGTAAGGCGGGAGATTGATAACCAGCTGATCTAACCTTTTATTAGATGAGGGGAGGGGAGGGCGATGACAGTTTGAAAAGGCGGGAATTTGGTAAACAGCTGGTTTTATGTCATTCATGGGTGGGGGGCGAGGGGGGAGTATTTTTGAAAATGAGAGGGAAAAACCTTGACAGTTGAAAACTGGATTCAAAAATTGGCGGTAAGGCGGAATTTACATGGATACTGTAGCTTGACTTCATCCACGGGTCATAAATCACTTTATAACATCCATGGACATGGAGGCTGTGGCATCACATCAGCTGAGGCCGTGACGTCAGAGGTCATGACGTCAGCGACCTTCTTATCAGTGTTATCAGATAACGTCAAGGTCGAATTTGCGGTGGAAGCCCCATAATACCCCTACTTAAAAACGTTCCAGTCATGTGCTATGGCTATAAGAATGAATTTTCAAAGAAAATTCCTGCTATTGTGTAAAAATATGATATAGCGACAAACCCACTTTTCGTGAATTATATAATTTGTTCGTGATTTTAGCCATTTTTACGGATTTTCAACCCTTATAAAGTCAGATTTGACAAACTTTTCGTTTATTATTCTGTGGATAATACTCCTATGTATTCGCTCAGCAAAAAATTTTTATAACACCCACTCAAACTTTTTTCTTTTTCGTTTCAAGGTGATTAGATTCCAAAAACGCTGCAAAATCCTTGTCACATGGGTTTATTATTCTATTGGACATAACTTCAGGGATGTTGGTTGTTCATTTATTGTTTCTTTCATGCGTAATAATCGAAATAGCAATTTCTGATAGTTTCCATTAACTTTGGCCCCTAAAACACAAATTAGGTACTTTTTTTTGAAACTATCTTTGATCATTGGTAGTGCCATTTAATCGTCTTGATCCACGTGTTGACACTTTTTCCAGGGTTATTATACAAACAGATGGTGATTTCAGACGTTTTCCCAGGTTTATGACTCGTAAAAATTCAATTTTGGGAGCTGAACATTTGGTAGAACTCAATTTTCCACTCTGGTCAAAATCGACTTCATATTCGGTCTTCTCGTCCAAAAAAACATGGAAACCGATACCTCAAAAGCTCATGTTACCAACATGTTGCTAAAACACAAACGCTGCAAAGTCCTTGTCACATGGGTTTATTATTCTATTGGGCATAGGTATGTACAGAAATGTTTGCTGTTCATTTATTGTTTCTTTCATGCGTAATAATCGAAATAGCTATTTCTGATGTTTTCCATAAATTTTGGCCCCTAAAACACAAATTAGGTACGCTCCTTTTTTTTTAACTATCTTTGATCATTGGTAGTGCCATTTAATCGTCTTGATCCACATGTTGAAACTTTTTCCAGTGTTATTATACAAAATGATGGTGATTTCAGACGATTTCCCAGGTTTCTCACCCGTAAAACCGCTGCAAAGTCCTTGTCACATGGGTTTATTATTCTATTGGACATTCCTACAGAAACGTTGGCTGTTCATTTATTGTTTCTTATAAACGTAATAATCGTAATAGCTATTTCTGATGGTTTCCGTTAATTTTGGCCCCTAAAACACAACTTGGGTACGCTCTTTTTTTTCTTCTTTTTTTTAAAACTATCTTTGATCATTGGTAGTGCCATTTAATCGTCTTGATCCACGTGTTGACACTTCTTCCAGTGTTATTATACAAAATGATAGTGATTTCAGACGATTTCCCAGGTTTTTCACTCATAAAAAATCAATTTTGGGAGCTGAGCATTTGGTAGAACTCAATTTCCCACTCTTTGGTCAAAATCGAATTCATATTAGGTCTTCTCGTCTCCAAAAACAAGGGCAATGATATCTCAGAAGCTCATGTTACTAACATGTTACTAAAACGCAAAAAGTACCTATTTTTAACCACATTTTCACTCATAATATCCCTGGGTATATTCCGATCGGGCTGAAAAGTTTCGGGACACAACTAGGGCCCAAATGGAGCGTGTGTGCGAAAGAACGACTTTTTTAGACCGAAAATGAAGCCGGTACACGTGATACGGCGGACGGTGGACGGACATTGCATTTTGGTTTATTATTCTGTGAATAATACACCTATGTATTCGCTCAGCAAAAAATTTTTATAACACCCCCTGAAACTTTTTTCTTTTCCGTTTCAAGGTGCGTAGATTCCAAAAATGCAATGTCCGTCTGCCGTCCGCCGTACGCCGTATCACGTGTACAGGCTTCATTTTAGGTCTAAAAAAGTTGTTCTTTCGCACACATGCTCCATTTGGGCCCTAGTTGTGTCCCGAAACTTTTCAGCCCGATCGGAATATACCCAGGGGTGTTATGAGTGAAAATGTGTGTAAAAATAAGTACTTTTTGCATTTTAGCAACATGTTAGTAAAATGAGCTTTTGAGGCATCGTTTTCCATGGTTTTGGGGACGAGAATACCGATTATGAAGTCAATTTTGATCAAAGACGCGGAAATTGACGCTTTACCAAAGGTTCAGCTCCCAAAATTGGTTTTTTATGAGTCAAAAACCTGGAAAACTGTCTGAAATCACCATCAATGTGTATACTAACATTAGAAAAAGTGTAAACAGGTGAATCAAGACCATTAAATAATGGCACTACCAATGATCAATGATGACCTGTGATAAAAAAAAGAAGCGTACCTATTTCATGTTTTGGGGGCCAAAATTGGTGGAAATCATCAGATATAGCTATTTCAATCATTCCAAATGAAAGAAACAATAAATTTAACAGCCAACAAGAATCTCTAGAACTCCAATAGAATAATAAAGCCATGTGACAAGGACTTTGCAGCGTTTTTTGAATCTAGGCACCTTGAAACGGAAAAGAAAAAATTTTGAGGGGGAGTTATAAAAATTTTTTGCTGAGCGAATACATAGGTAGGTGTATTATTCACAGAATAATAAACCAAAACGCTGCAAAGTCCTTGTCACATGGCTTTATTATTTTATATGACACACCCACTATTATTTTGGCTGTTCATTTATTGTTTGTTTAATGTGAAATAATTGAAATAGCTATTTATGATGGTTTATCATACCAATTTTGGCCACAAAACACGAATAAGGTACGCTCCCTTTTTTTTCAAATTATCTTTGATCACTGGTAGAGCCATTTAATCGTCTTGATGCACTTTTTCTAGTGTTATTATACAAATTTATGGTGGTTTCAGACGATTTCCCAGGTTTTTGACTCATAAAAAGTCAATTTTGGGAGCTGAACCTTGATTTTCCACTCTTTGGTCAAAATCGACTTCATATTCGGTCTTCTCGTCCCAATATCATGGAAAACCATACCTCAAAAGCTCATGTTACTAACATGTTACTAAAACGCAGAAAGTACCTATTTTTACACACATTTTCAGAGAATAAAGCTCGCGACCTTTTGTTGTACTGAGCCTCGATCCCCAGAAGGTGTGTTTTGCATTAAAATCACCCCAACGATGAAAATGGCTCCTAGCTGGATGAAGAGACTTGTGTAATCATCTTTCTTCAAAATATGTTTTGGTGGACTGTAAATGGATGAAATGTTACAATATTTTCCTTTAAATTGGATATTAACTGAGACAAGTTGCATTGTTTCCACTTCTATCTTAAAGTTTTCATGATGTTTGATAGAATATTTTATTATCACTGCTGAACCGCCCCTAGCTTTATTATTAGGGTGTAGAGTATATTAGGGGGAGATTATCCCTTGATTCGTAAGTATGTTTGCTTCGTGAAATGAGTTTCTGATATTAGGCATATGTCAATTTTGTTCGTGTCAAGGAATGCTTCAAGTTCAGGGACATGATTCATGAGTCCATTGGCATTCCAGGTTGCAATACGGAAGGTCTGATGTTCCATAACGTGTGTAGGTTAACGCTGTTTAGATAAGCCTTTTTCTATATTTCTCCATTCGCGCCAACATAGCATTATTTGTGGCATTTTGCCTTTCCATGAATTTGATTAGTTTCCCAAGAGTTCCCTCTACAGTTGGGGTCTTATTAGAAGTACTCTAAGCTTCCTGTCGTTTCCCTGCTACAACACTTGCATAAGACACCGAGGGTCTCCTAGTCTGGGCAGCCTTCATGTTGCTAGGTTTTATTGGTTGCTGGGACCTCCTGCTTGGGTTCCTAGTTTTGTTTCAAATTTTCTGGAGCTCCTTTGCAATTTCACAGCCTCTGTAATTAGCTGGGTGGTGTTTGCCACAGTTTACTCATTTTGGAGGGGTGCCCGGGGGCAACTTACAATCGCTGGATTCGTGTTTCCCTGCACATTTGACACAGCTTGGCTCTTTTTCACAGAAGGACTTTGTGTGTAGATAACCTTGACATTTTTTGCACTGTGGTATTTGGCATCCTGATTTCCTGAGGGGTTCGATACGTACCACCTTATTTAGTATGGATTTAATATCCCCATTTCTGACTCGCTTTTTTAGATTTACTGCATCTAGGACTTTGAATCCCTGCTTTTCAAGATCACTCTTTATTTCCTCCGTCTGGCATGTTTCCCTTGTCACATGGGTTTTTTATTCTACTGGACATACCTAGAGAAATGCTGGCTGTTCATTTATTGTTACTTTCATGTAAAATAATTGAAATAGCTATTTCTGGGAGGTTACGAAGAAACAATAATGAACAGCCAACATTTCTGTACGTATATCCAGTAGAATAATAAACCCATGTGACAAGATTTTGCAGCGTTTTTCTTTGTACCTTCCGTGTGGACCATACCACTGATGGTGGATAATTGCCCGCGTGCGGATGCATGAGATGGTGACTACTCGGGTCCCCTCGTTCAATCCATTCCGGACAGTCTGTCTGTGGGTACCAAGTGGCGCAGGAAATGGAAACGGACCGACGTGAGGGCAAAGTGATGGTAAAGGGGGAGCAAATGGTGGATGAGAAGAGAATCGGAAGGGCGATATGGGCGAGGGAGGGAGGAAACAAGGGAAAACAAAGGAGCCTGTGTCAACAGAGATATGGTTCCCATGGCAACAGGGAGCCAACCGCATCACGGCATGTCTTAGCTACCTCCTCCCCACCATCAACACACCCGTCGGTTATTACGGGAAGGTGGGCGAAGATTCAAAAGGAGGCCTGAGATTTGACGAGAGGTGGCCAGGTGGATTGCAATAAATTATTTCACTGCCATCTCCCCAACCAGTCGCCTCGTCCAAACTCTCCCTTGCTCATGTGGCGGCCTTCGGAGTGGCGAGCTGGTAGGGGATGTCAGACTGCTCTGGAGTTCGATCTTTCTGTCTAGTATTTTCACTCTTTGAAAAGTTGGAAGCCAGAAGGCCAATGCACGGTTCAAATTCTGTAGCCGCAATGACTCCAAGAACATGGGGACCCTAAAAGCCTGAAAATTCAACGGAAAAAGCGAAAATCAAATCTCTTATCTTTTTGGTTTATTATTTTCAATAATGAACCCTTGGAATCGAGCAATAAAAAAATTTTGACCACCCTAAAAATTTGATGGTTTACATTTCAAGGTATGTAGAATCCGAAAATGCAATTTAAAAAAATTCTGTCTGTCCGCCGTAAGTCGTACGCTGTACTTGGTAATTTTCTTAATTACCATGCACCAAAATAGTGGTCTAGCTGGTCCTCGAAGCTCGGCGTTACAGTATAATAACGTAAGGCCTCGGCACACAGAACGCGTTATAACGCGACGCTTGGCGTTTCTGTACCGTCGCGTTACGGCGATACGGTTGTATGACTCAAGTTTGCATCATCCCTGCCACAATGGCTGCGTTAAAACTCAGCGCGTGGTCCCGAAACGTTGCGTTAGCTATTCCGGTTGTGGAAAATTACAAAAGTTAACGCGCGTTAGTGCATCAACATGGGTGAAGAAACAGAAAACCTTATTGAACAAGTGCGAAAGTTTGTGTAATTGTACAATACTTCACATGATTATTACAATAAATTTCCCTAGTTTCAACAGGTCTCCTCCAGCTCGTGGTGATCTTCTCAATACTAGGCTGCAGTAGATCATGTAGATCCTCAAAACTTTGTCGAGACATGCGGAAATATACAAAAAAAAAAATATCTTCATCTGAGCGCAGCTCTCGACACAGACGGTGGAATTCACCAGTTCTTCTCTTTTTAGCGAATTTTTTTTATTGATTGGGTGTACCCAACACCGTTTCTTCCTTCCACAGCTCTCAATTAAAGCTAGAAGGAGCAGTTCCTCATCCGAACTGCTCATGGCTTAATTCAGTGAGCCTACATAATACTGGATCTGCCGCCCAGATAACGCTGTGTGTGTGACGTAGCCATATCGCTGAACACCGAGAAGAACGTGCGTTCCCTTACCGCCGCGTTATAACGCGTCCTGTGTGCCGAAGCCTGGGTTGAAATGTTCAGAACGCCGTAGCTCGAAAATAATATAAGTCTGACATAAATACCAAGAACAAATAGGCAAGAAATGCGTTATAATTCGAGAGCTTTCGATCGAATGGAGAACGATTTTTGTCCGATGAAAACTACAGAAGTTTCATTTCCCTAGCAACGGCTTGGTTGTAAGTGAAAATTATCGTAAAATGTAGGTAACGCTTTTCGAGGACACTTTTTCGTGACAGTTTTGGTTTATTATTTTCAATAATGAACCATTGGAATCGAGCATGAAAAAAAAAATTCTTACCCCCCCTCAAAATTTGATGGTTTACGTTTCAAGGTATGTAGAATCCAAAACTGCAATAAAAATATTTCTGTCTGTCCGCCGTACGCCGTACGCCGTACGCCGTACGGGCCACTTTTCTTAGTTACCATGAAAAAAAATTGATGAAATTCGGGTTATAGGTTCCGTTCGGCGTCTAGTTGGTCCTCGAAGCTCGACGTTACTGTGAGTCATCTCTAAGGGGTTCAAAATAGGGGTTGAAATTTTCAAAACGCCTATACCATTTTTTTACGTAAATATTTTTACGGTTTTAAATAGTTCTTGAACTTGCGAGTTTTTTAAGACCATCCGGAGCATCGTACGTCCAGCCGTTCGTTCACAGTAAGGCCCCGAAGTTTGCACCGACAGGCATTTTCGACTCCAGTGTGAATGAAATTGTATACAATCCAAACCAAATCTCGTAACCAGAGACGCGCCCACAATAGGAATTTGTGAATACGGCCAATCATTGGTAGGGATCACCTGATTATATTGGCGGAGTATGAAGTCGAGTTGGTTGTTCTGTGATATTATTTAATTTGAAAAATGATGGCTCTATTGGAGTTTGTTGGTAGGTAGTGAAACTTGAACAAACGTTGCAGTATTATTGATGGGTAAATTATTACTACGGTAAATCATTACTCAACGGTAAATTATTGCACAACGGTTCATTATACCATCTACGTAGAAGGGGCTGGAGTTTGTTGGTAGGTACTTTTGCAACTGTTTTCACTCCTCATCAACAATTTCTTTTCAGAACTTCATTATGTGTGTTTCTTTTTGTTAGGTACTGTTTGTCATCGGCAGAATTATTTTAGCATCATTTAACTCGTGATTTAGGTAGGTACCTAGTAACGAGTACGGGGTTAGGTACTAACCTACGGAGGGTCTGCGATCTACATAATATGCATATAATAGAATAGTACATATCATATTATAATAGACGGGTTATCTATACATAGAGCTGTGATCTGTAACAGAAGGGTATTCTATACAAAATAATAAACCGTTGTGCAGGGATTTGCAGCGTTTTTTATTTTAATGTGCCAAAGCAAAGACATAAAATGTCAAAAATTATTGTTTAGCTCAAGACAAATTTAATAACGAAAAAAAAAACAATCCGTTCTATCGAAAGTTTTCGAGCGTTTCTGAAAATGTCAACCCCTATTTTGAACCCCTTAGGGATGACTGACAGTAACGTCGAGCTTCGAGGACGAACACTAGACCCCGAACGGAACCAAGAACACGAATTTCATCAATTATGTTGCATGGTAACTAAGAAAAGTGGCCAATACGGCGTACGGCGGACAGACAGAAATTTTTTTAATGCATTGTCGGATTCTACATCAACTTTTGAGGGGGGTTAGAATTTTTTTTTCATGCTCGATTCCAATGTTTCATTATTGAAAATAATAAACCAAAAGTTGCAAACGTACCTAGCAACAAACTCCAGCCCCTTCTACGTAGATGGTATAATAAACTGTTGCGTAATAATTTACCGTTTTATAATAATTTACCTATCAATAATATTTCAACATTCGTTCAAGTTTCACCACGTTCAAGTTTCACCACCATTTTTCAAAGCAAATAATATCGCAGAACAACCAACTCGACTTCATACAGCCATCCGTGATTATAATCAGGTGCTCCCTAGCAATGATGATCTCGAGCCACCTCCCGATTGTTATCGCGTCCCTAGCGATGATATTTGGGCTAGACGTATACAATTTCGATCACCCTCCTGTTGAAAAAGCCTGTCGGTGCTTCTGGGCCTAGCTGTGGACGAACGGCTGGACGTACAATGCTCCGGGTGGTCTCAAAAAACTCCCAAGTTCGAGAACTATTTAAAATCGTTAAAAAAATTCGAGATAACGGAGTCCTGGAGATTTCAATCCCTGTTTTTCACCCCTTAGGGATGCCTGACATTGACGCCGAGCTTCGAGGACCAACTAGACCCCAATCTGGATCTATAAACCGAATTTCGTCAATTTTCGTTCATGGTAACTAAGGAAAGTGCGAAGTGCGGTGTAAGGCGGACGGGCAGACTTGTTTTATTGCATTTTCCGTCGGATTCTACATACCTTGAAACGGAAGCCATCAATTTTGGGCGGGGGGGGGGGGGGGGGGGTAAACTTTTTTTTCTCATGCTCGTTTCCAAAGGTTCATTATTGAAAATAATAAAACAAAAGGGAACTAGAGAAGGATATTAATTCTTTAATAATAATCTATGAGAGGGTAGTTGGGACTGGTGCATATTCCCAGTTGCTGGGATAGTCCCATGTTCCATTTAACCGTTGCACATGTATGTTTTCAATACGATCTAGCCATTCCCTCAGTAAAAACAACCTCGAGAGAGAAGTTCTAAAATAAATAACTAAAAACTCAATGATTAGCAGATTTGTCTCAAATTGTACGGGTAATTAGGTAAAGTAAAGTGAATGTTGTAAGTAGTAGGGAGCTGTATATTATGGTCTCGTAATGTCGTTCAATAAAAAATGGAATTAAGTATAATTAAAAGATGAAAAAGAATTCATTACACCAATTAACTGAGCCAAAGCACCAATTCTAGATTACAAGTACCAACCTATTTGTTGAAAAATGTCTACCTATTGTTGTTGCAGTGGATTTCGTGGCTAGAAAATTCCACGTCCCTGATGGCTTTGTTTGCAGTCCAGTATGCATAGAAAAAGCGGGAAAATTATACAAAGACTATCCAAGAGAGAAATACCCCAGTGGTGGAGTCCAAGAAAGTCACAAGTAAGAACTCCGAGAATATTCTAGTTACCCGAGACATACGAGTATGTATGAAAATTACTTCCATGTAGACCACAATCGTCCGGGTTTGTAGAGTAATAATTGGTCTTATACTTTCTAGATATATGGATGGTATCACGATGTGTCATTCAGACCGATGGAAAAGGCTGTCAGCAGAAAATTCAGTTTCCCAGGTCCATGAATGAAACATTCAGGCTCTCTGAGAGAGAGAAACGTTCAAAAACTATTTGCATTTAATGATAATTCTTGTTCCTACTCTTCAACAAAATCTCCTTCTAGATGCAGTAAGCTATTCAGACAATGTATTGCACAATACTATGCTTGAATTTTAGAGCTCAGTATATTCTAGATGCTTATGAGGGATGATGCTTAAATCCTACTTTATGTAATGGTAGGTAAGTACGGTGATACTTACCAAATATAGCATGGTACGTTTGAAGCTGAAAGGCCAAAGATAGTCATTTCCTGTAATCAGTTATTATGTGCATAGACTTGTTGGTTGTTCATTTATATATTTCGACATCAAATTTGAAAAATGCTGCAAATCCCTGCACAACGGTTTATTATTTTGTACATACCCTTCAGTTGCAGATCACAGCTCTCCGTATAGATAACCCTTTGTACAATTCTATACATATTATGTAGATCGCAGAACCTCCGTAGGTTAGTACCTAACCCCGTACTCGTTACTAGGTGCCTACCTAAAACACGAGTGAAATTTTGCTAAAATGATTCTGTCGATGACAAACAGTACCTAAAATGACAAAAAGAAATGCAAATAATCAGGTTCTGAAGCAAAATTGTAGATGTGGAGTGCCAACGTACCTACCAACAAACTCCAGCCCCTTCTACGTAGAAGTTATGAGAACCGTTGTGCAAAAATTTACCGTGGTGTAATAATTTATCATTAAACAATAATTTACCCATCAACAATACTTCAACGTTTGTTCCAATTTCACTACCTACCAACAAATTCCAAAAGAGCCATCATTTTCCAAATGAAATAATACCTATCGCAGAACAACCAACTCGACTTCATACTCTGTGAATATACCTAATCAGGTGATCCCTAGCAATGATTTTATCTCGGGCCAATTCCCGATTGTTAGCGCGTCCATGGTTATGACATTTGGGCTAAATGTATATAATTCATTCACCCTGCTATGAAATACTCGTTACTATGTACCTACCTAAATCACGAGTTGAATGTTGCTAAAATAATTCTGTCGATGACGAACAATAAATAAAATGGAAAAAGGAAACGAAAAGTTCTGAAGGAAAATTGTTGATGTGGAGTGCGTGGAGTGCTTCTGCGTAGATCACTGTTCTCTGTGGTGAGTACCTACCCTCGTGGTCAAGTAATGAACCGTTGTGTAATAACTTGCCCATCAATAATGCTACCTATCACCAAATCCAGCCCCTTCCTGGTAGATGAACCGATGTGTTATAATTTACCGTTCTGTAATAATTTACCTTTGTGTAATGATTTACCGTTGTGTAATAATTTGCCGTTGTGTAATAATTCACCCATCAATAGTACTTCAACGTTTGTTCAAGTTTCACAAGTACCTACCAACAAAATCCTACAGTCCATCACTTATCGAATGAAATAATATCACAGAACAACCAACTCGACTTCATATAACCATCCTTGATTATAATCAGGTGCTCCCTAGTGATGATATCTAGGCCGGATTTATACCGTTTGATTCGCGATCATGTTGACGAAGCTTTTTGGTGCAAACGAACGGCTGGACGTACGATGCTCCGGGTGGTCTAAAAAATTGTTTAGTTCAAGAAAATTTAATAACGTAAAAAGAACCATACCCATCTATCGGAAATTTTCGATCTACGGCGTTCTGAACATTTCAACCCCTATTTTGAACCCCTTAGAGATGACTGACAATAACGCCGAGCTTCGAGGACCAACTAGACCCCGAAAGGAACCTATAACCCGAATTTCATCAATTTTTTGACATGGTAACTAAGAAAAGTGGCCAGTACGGCGTACGGCGGATAGACAGAATTTTGGTTTATTATTTTCAATAATGAACCATACGAATCGAGCATGAAAAAAAAAAAATTGTAACCACCCCTCAAAATTTGATGGTTTACGTTTCAAGGTGTGTAGAATCCAAAAATGCAATAAAAAAATTTCTGTCTGTCCGCCGTACGCCGTACTTGTCACTTTTCTTAGTTACCATGAAACAAAATTGATGAAATTCGGGTTATAGGTTCCGTTCGGGGTCCAGTTGGTCCTCGAAGCTTGACGTTACTGTCAGTCATCCCTAAGGGGTTCAAAATAGGGGTTGAAATGTTCAGAACGCCGTAGATCGAAAATTTCCGATAGATGAGTATGGTTTTTTTTTCGTAATTAAATTTGTGTTGAGCTGAACAATTTTTTGAGACCACCCGGAGCATTGTACGTCCAGCCGTTCGTGTGCACCAAAAAGCTTCGTCAACACGATCGTGAATCAAACGGTACAAATTCGGCCAGGATATCATCACCTTGATTATAATCAAGGATGGCTGTATGAAGTCGAGTTGGTTGTTCTGCGATATTATTTCATTTGATAAGTGATGGACTATTGGATTTTGTTGGTAGGTAGGTACTTCTGAAACTTGAGCAAACGTTGAATTATTATTGATGGGTAAATTATTAAACAATGGTAAGTTATTACACAACGGCAATTTATTTCACAACGGTAACTTATTACACAACGGTTCATCTACCAAGACTGGTAGATTCATCGGTACTTTCGCAACTTGAACAAACGTTGAAGTATTATTGATGGGTAAATTATTACACAGTGGTAAATTATCACACAACGGCAAATTGTTACACAACGGCAAATTATTACACAACGGTAAATTATTTCACAACGGTAAATTATTACACAACGGTTCATCAACCAAGAAGGGGCTGGATTTTGTTGATCGGTACTTTTGCAACTTGAACAACCGTTGAAGTATTATTGATGGGTAAGTTATTACACAACGGTTCATTATACTTGACCACGAAGGCAGGTACTGACCGCAGAAAACAGTGATCTACGCAGAAGGGGCATCTATTTCACTCCACATCAACAATTTTCCTTCAGAACTTCATTATTTGCGTTTCTTTTTGCCGTTTTAGTTACTGCTTGTCATCGATTGAATCATTTTAGCAACATTTAACTCGTGATTTAGATAGGTACCTAGTAACGAGTACGGGGTTAGCTATTAACGTACGGAGGGTCTGCGATCTACGTTATATGTATAGAATAGTACATGTTATATATTATATAGACGGGTTATCTATACAGAGAGCTGTGATCTGTAACAGAAGGGTATTCTGTACAAAATAATAAATCGTTGTGCAGGGATTTGCAGTGTTTTTTTATAGAATTTTTTTTTTTTTTGCTCAATTCCAATTCCAACGGTTCATTATTGACAATAATAAACCAAAATAGAATACTTAGATCTCAAGGCTACGGAGTTTGTTTATTTATATTAATCATAGCATCCCAAACAAATTGACCACTATCTTGTCACCTCGAAATTAAGAGCCAGAATATCTCCTCAACCAAAGGACAGCTCCTCAGCGAAAATGGAACCTTGAGAAGCGAGGATGTTGTGGTGACTACGCCGTGAATAAGTTGTTGGAAATGTGCTAGGTGGTTACGGTCATGTGTTCATGTAGAGATGTTCATCTGGGAAGACGGGTAAATCCAAAACATGTGATTCCGTATTGTTAACCCCCAAAAAATAGAGCGCTTGTTAAGTTACAGTGGTGTTACTCTTACACTGGGGACCCGTCCAAACGACTGAGCATCACACTGAAGAAGGAGGGAAAGGATTTGCCGACACAGTTGACAAAAACGCTGCAAAGTCCTTGTCACATGGGTTTATTATTCTACTGGACATACCTACAGAAATTTTGGCTGTTCATTTATTGTTTCCTTCATGTAAAATAATTGAAATAGCTATTACTGATGTTTTCCACCAATTCTGGCCCCCAAAACACAAATTAGGTACGCTCCTTTTTTTTCAAATTATCTTTGATCATTGATAGCGCCAACTAATCGTCTTGACCCACGTGTTAACACTTTTTCTAGTGGTATTATATGAATTGATGCTGATTCCAGACGATTTCCCAGGTTTTTGACTCATAAAAAATCAATTTTGGGAGCTGAACATTTGGTAGAACCTCAATTTTTCACTCTTTGGTCAAAATCGACTTCATGTTCGGTCTTCTCGTCCCAAAAACATGGAAAACGATACCTCAAAAGCTCATGTTACTAACTTGTTGCTAAAACACAAAAAGTACCTATTTTTACACACATTTTCACTCATAACACCCCTGGGTATATTCCGATCGGGCTGAAAAGTTTCGGGACACAACTAGGGCTCAAATGGAGCTTGTGTGCGAAAGAACGAATTTTTTATACCGAAAATGAAGCCGGTACACGTGATACGGCGTACGGCGTACGGCGACGGACATTGCATTTTTGGAATCTACGTACCTACCTTGAAACGGAAAAGAAAAAATTTTAAGGTGGTGTTACAAAAATTTTTTGCTGAGCGAATACATAGGTGAATTATTCACAGAATAATAAACCAAAAGCTACGCAGTGAGCCACAGGGAGATGGAATTGATGTGAATTGGGCAGCATGCAGAGAAGCAGTTGAATCAACCGCAGATGAGGGATTGGGTCACCAAATCCCCAATACCAGCAAGGGAATGTGAGGAGGTAACAAAATGGAAAAACGCTGCAAACTCCTTGTTACATGGGTTATCATTCTTTCGGATATACCTGCCTTCTATTGGCCAAATCGGCTGTTCATTCATTGTTTCTTTCATGCACAATTATTGAAATGGCAATTTTTGATGGTTGCCACCAATTCATCTCCACCAATCCACCAATGGGTTGGCCCCAAATAACTGAATTAAGCTCGGCTTTTTTTAAAGATTATCTTTGTTCATTGATAGTACCGTAATAATTGTCTCGATTCACCTGTTAATACTACTTCTAGCGTTATTGAATCTCCCATGTTTTTGGCTCATAAAAAATTAATTTTGGGAGCTTAACCTTCGATACAACCTTAATTCATCACTCTTCGGTCAATACAACGTAATATTCCGTATTCTCGCCCCAAAAAAACATGGAAAACGATACCTCACAAGCTCGTGTTAACTAAAACCTCAAACATCTTTCGAACACCCCTATTTTTACGCCCATTTTGGTTTATGATTCTGTGAATAATACACCTATGTATTCGCTCAGCAAAAAATTTTCATAACACCCCCTCAAAATTTTTTCTCTTCCGTTTCAAGGTGCGTAGATTCCAAGAACGCTGCAAAGTCCTTGTCACATGGGTTTATTATTCTATTATTTTACTGGTCTACAGAAATGCTGGCTGATTATTTATTGTTTCTTTCATGTAAAATAATTGAAATAGCTATTTCTGGTGGTTTCCATAAATGTTGGCCCCCAAAACTTGAATTAGGTAGGTATACGATCCTTCTTTTTTTTCAAATTACCTTTGATCATTGATTGTACCATTTAATCGTATTTATCCACGTGTTGACACTTTTTCTTGTGTTATATTATACAAATTGATGGTGATTTCAGACGATTTCGCAGGTTTTTGACTCATAAAAAATCAATTTTGGGAGCTGAACATCTGGTTCAACCTCAATTTTCCACTCCTTGGTCAAAATCGACTTCATATTCGGTCTTCCCGTCCCCAAAAACATGGAGAACGATACCTCAAAAGCTCATTTTACTACTATGTTACTAAAACACAAAAAGTACCTATTTTTATACACATTTTCACTCATAACTCCCCTGGATATATTCCGATCGGGCTGAAAAGTTCCGGGACACAACTAGGGCCCAAATGGAGCATGTGTGCGAAAGAACGATTTTTTTAGACCGAAAATGAAGCCTGTACACGTGATACGGCGTACGGCGGACGGCGTACGGCGTACGGCGGACGGCGGACGGACATAGCATTTTTGGAATCTACGCACCTTGAAACGGAAAAGAAAAAATTTTGAAATTTTGTTATAAAAATTTTTTGCTGAGCGAATACATAGGTCTATTATTCACAGCATAATAAACCAAAATGCAATGTCCGTCCGCCGTCCGCCGTACGCCGTATCACGTGTACAGGCTTCATTTTCGGTACTTTTGGTTTATTATTCTGTGAATAATACACCTATGTATTCGCTCAGCAAAAAATTTTTATAACACCCCCTCAAAATTTTTTCTTTTCCGTTTCAAGGTGCGTAAATTACAAAATGCAATGTCCGTCCGCTGTCCACCAAACGCCGTACGCCGTCCGCCGTACGCAGTATCACGTGTACAGGCTTCATTTTCGGTCTAAATAAGTCGTTCTTTCGCACACATGCTCCATTTGGGCCCTAGGTGTGTCCCGAAACTTTTCAGCCCGATCGGAATATACCCAGGGGTGTTATGAGTTAAAATGTGTATACAAATAGGTACTTTTTGCGTTTTAACAACATGTTAGTAACATGAGCTTTTGAGGTATCTTTTTCCATGTTTTTGAGGACGAGAAGACCGAATATGAAGTCGATTTTGACCAAAGACGCGGAAATTGAGGTTTTACCATAGGTTCAGCTCCCAAAATTGATTTTGGTTTATTATTCTGTGAATAATACACCTATGTATTCGCTCATCAAAAAATTTTTATAACACCCCCTCAAAATTTTTTCTTTTCCGTTTCAAGGTGCGTAGATTCCAAAAATGCAATGTCCGTCCGCCGTCCGCCGTACGCCGTATCACGTGTACAGGCTTCATTTTCGGTCTAAAAAAGTCGTTCTTTCGCACACAATCATGCTCCATTTGGGCCCTAGTTGTGTCCCGAAAATTTTCAGCCCGATCGGAATATACCCAGGGATATTATGAGTGAAAATGTGGTTAAAAATAGGTACTTTTTGCGTTTTACCAACATGTTAGTAACATGAGCTTTTGAGGTATCTTTTTCCATGTTTTTGAGGACGAGAAGACCGAATATGAAGTCGATTTTGACCAAAGACGCGCAAATTGAGGTTTTACCAAAGGTTCAGCTCCCAAAATTGGTTTTTTATGAGTCAAAAACCTGGAAAACTGTCTGAAATCACCATAAATGTGTACAATAACATTGGAAAAAGTGTAAACAGGTGAATCAAGACCATTAAATGCCACTACCAATGATCAAAGATGATCTTAAAAAAAAACAAAAAAAAAGCGTACCTATTTCATGTTTTGGGGGCCAAAATTGGTGGAAATCATCAGAAATAGCTATTTCAATCATTCCACATGAAAGAAACAATACATTTAACAGCCAAAAAAAATCTCTAGAACTCCAATAGAATAATAAACCCATGTGACAAGGACTTTGCAGCGTTTTTGGTTTATTATTCTGTGAATAATACACCTATGTATTCGCTCGGCAAAAAATTTTTATAACACCCCCTCAAAATTTTTTCTTTTCCGTTTCAAGGTGCGTAGATTCCAAAAATGCAATGTCCGTCCGCCGTCCGCCGTACGCCGTATCACGTGTACAGGCTCCATTTTCGGTCTAAAAAAGTCGTTCTTTCGCACACACGCTCCATTTGGGCCCTATTTGTGTCCCGAAACTTTTCAGCCCGATCGGAATATACCCAGGGGTGTTATGAGTGAAAATGTGTATTGTGATGATCCAGCGGGAGCTAAAGCTATGAAGAAGTACACGAGACTAGGTAGTCGGTTTGTGACTTGATGAATGCATGTTTATTAGATAATTACAACGCCTTTTATACCCCTGGTTACAGACCCGGAGGGGGGTAGGGGAACCCCGCTCCGGGAAGCCGCCAAGACGCGGCTTATACCTTATGTGACGCTAGTTACATTGTTAGGTAGGGAGCAGCCGATCACTACACTGCTCCCCCCAGAATTGAAGTTAAATACTGCAATTATAAATGTGTTTCTTGATGGTGAAACGTGTTGAGGCGTCGGTGAAGGTAGGAGAGGCTGCGTGTTGTCTTGATATGCCGGTGCGGTTTCATCCTGCATTAGCGGCGGCTGCGGTGCGGGATCCGGGAGCGTGCTCGTAAGTGGGAGCGTGCTTGGAGGTGGTTCCGCTGGTGATGTCGGGGGTAGCGTCTGGGAGACCTCTGAGAGGTGCGGCAGGCAGGCGTGGTCCTTCGGGGCGGCGATGCAAGAGGCGCTGGAACCGATGAAGTGGGCCTCAGCTGCGGCGTGGCTGCAGCGGTTGGCGGCTCCGTCTTGTTGTTTGTCGCCTGGGTCCCAGTGGTAATTGTGTCGGGGGACACCTGTATCCCGATGCTCTGGAGCTGAGGGCGGCGGCAGCCGTGTGTGCAGCAGTCGGAGCATTTCCCGGCGAAAGGCGGGAGCATCAGCGTGATGTTCTGCCTGTGAGTGGCCGTGTAGGTCATTAAGGGTATCCCCGCGGCGTCCTGCGGGTCGCTGGCGTGAAGTGGGGTGATTCCCTGTGGTGGCTTCATCTTCTGATTCATCTGGTTGATGGATGGCCGAGGTTGTATCGGGGCTGCGTTGAACCGTGTGATCGCCATTGCTTCTCATATCGTGGTGGTTGGGGGACACCTCCCCGGGAGTACTGGCTTCGTCTTTCTTCTCTTTGTTGGCGAGTCTTGATGGCCCGGAGGTGAAGGTGTCAGCGTGAGGTCCTTCTACAGCTGCTGTTTCGAGATGGTTTTGGAAGGCGTGTTCGGTGCCATCGTGAGAGTGAATGACCTTCGCGGGTCGCGGTTCGCGTTTTATACCCGCGGAATCCGCGGATGAATTATGTGGGCCAATAGGGAGCGAGCTTTCTTGACCAATCACAGCTAAGGGAGGCGGAGCCGGCTTGCATCTATCAATGGAGACTGTTGGTGTTGTAGAGTCATTGTTTTCGAAACAAATAGTCTTCCCATCGTTTGTGAGAACTCGAAAAGGTCCTACGTAAGGGGGGTCGAGTTTACCTTTCGGTGTATCGACTCTTACGTATATGTGTGTCGCTCGTTGAATCGTGTTCGGCAAATAGGCTTCTGCGAATCTTCGGTAGGAGTCATGTGTGAGGAGTGGCACCGTAGTGGGTGGTTGTGTGAACAGGTCCCCCGGAAGCCTCGGAGTGGCCGAAAACAGTCGTTGTGAAGGCGAGTAGCCGTCGGGGCCGGGCCTGTTGCGTAGGCCGAGGAGGAGGCCGTTGAGGTCCGATGCCCAGGTTTTTGACGTCGAGGTAGCGATGATAGCGTCCTGGACACGGTGTAGGCGCTCCACGAGGCCGTTGGCTTGCGGGTGATATGTGTTCGTGTGATGTAGCTCTATCCCCATTTTTTCGCAGAATAGGCGGAAAGTGTTTGATGTGAATTGAGTTCCTTGGTCGGAGGTTAAGTGTGCCGGGGACCCGAATCGGGTGATCCAGTTATCGTGAAGGGCGTTGATTATGCTCTCTGTTGTTATTGTTGATAGCGGGACGCATTCGAACCATCCAGTTGCTCGGTCGATCATCGAGAGGACGAATTTATATGATCTAGAGGGTGGAAGTGGTCCGAAGATATCAACATGTAGATGTGAGAGCGGCGTTGATTCTGGGAAGGTACCTAGGGGTGCTCGAACGTGCCGGGTAATTTTCGCCCGTTTGCAGCTAGGGCAGGCGCGTGTGAAGAGGCGAACCGAGGAGGTCAAATTTGGCCAATAATATCGGGTGCGTATCAGGGCAGTGGTGGCATTAATTCCCGGGTGTGATAGTCCGTGTATGTGCCGGAAAACTGGGAGCCGTAGAGATGTAGGTATATACGGTCGTGGTGCTGAATCTGACAGATCGCAGAAGATTTCGTACCCGTTGATCATTTTTCTTTGAAGGCTCATCTCGCGGGTGTGTTCATCGGCGGACTGGGCTTCGAAGAGTTCTCTTGTTGAGAAGGGAGGTCTGTATTTGTCGACTGCGTGTGTGTCTAGGCCAGTGTTATTTTCTGTGGGTGGTAGACGGGACAAATAATCGGCGATGACGTTTGAAGATCCCTCGGCGTATCTTATATCCGTGGTGAATTCTGATATGAATCGTAGGTGACGGAGTCTGGTCGGAGGAGCAGTGTTCGACTGTGTAGTAAGGGCTGTGGTGAGAGGTTTGTGATCTGTGTACACGGTTAGTGTACGTCCCTCTATTTGCTGGCGGAAATGTACTACGGCGAGGTATATTGCGAGGAGTTCTCGGTCGAACGTGCTGTAATTCTTTTGTGCTTGATTGAGGGATTTTGAGAAAAATCCTAGTGGTCTAAGATGGTCACTGTCTAGGAAGTGGAGGGCAGCGCCGACGGCGAAGTCCGAGGAGTCCGTGTGTAGGACTAGTGGTTGTGTGGGGCCTGGATGCGCTAATGTTACTGCTCGTTCGAGGACGTGTTTTGCTTCTTCGAATGCTGTTTCGGCGTTACTGGACCATTGAAGTAGACGTTTATCTTTCTTCTGAGCGTCGGGTGGGATCATGTCTATCAGTGGTCGGAGTGTGGCGGCAGCACGAGGTATCGCACGGTGATAAAAATTTATCAAGCCGACGAACGTACGGAGGTCTTGTACCGTAGTAGGGCGAGGAAACTTAGCGATGAGGGCCGTTCGCTCGGGTAGAGGTGCTACTCCGCTAGGCGATACGATGTGGCCAAGGAATTTGACAGATGTGCGGGCCAGTTGACACTTCGCCTTGTTGACTTGGAGGCCGTAATTTGCTAGAGTCTCGAGTAGTAATTTTACGTGAGTAAAATGTTCCTCGATATCTCTTGAGGCTACTAGAAGGTCGTCTAAATAGCAGAAAACGAAGGGTAGGTCTCGGAGAACGTGGTCCATGTATCTCTGCCAGGTCTGTGCTGCGTTTCTTAAGCCGAAATTCATTCTCTTGTATTGATAGGCGCCGAACGGGGTGAGAATCGTTGTTTTCGGGACGTCGTTTTTGCTGATTCTGCAGTGGAAGAAGGCGCGGGCGAGATCGAACTGTATATAGTCGTCCTGAAAAGTACGGTTGTGAAGTCGTGGAGGTGAGGTACCGTGTACCTATCGGGGACGGTAAGTCTGTTGAGGGCACGGTAGTCTCCGACGGGGCGAATGTCTCCGTCTGGCTTCGGTACTACGTGTAGAGGGCTTGACCAAGGAGCTTCCGATGGTTCTATGATGCCGGCGTCTAGAAGTTCTGTAAAGTGGGCTTTCGCTTTTGTGTAGATCGCCGGAGCTAGTCGTCGGAGTTTAGCATGACATGGTGGGCCTTTTGTTATTATGTGGTGTTCGATCGGTGCTTCGCAGCGCGTTTTAGAAGGAGCGTATGCGTCTAGGAGCGTTTGAAAACGTGGCGAATTATCTGTGGTTGAACAGATAGAGTTTCCCGGATGTACGAGGTTGATTGTGCCTTTGATGAAGGTGCTAGTCGCTGCGTTGATGAGGCGGGCGTTCGGGAGGTCAACTAGTAGGCCGTGGTACCGCAGGAAGTCGGAGCCGAGGATCGGTGTTGAGACGTCTGCTACTACAAATGTCCATTCATATGGCGGTAGGTCGGGTAGGTGTACCGAGGCGGAGTGTTTGCCGTATGTGTTGATATCCGAGCCATTGGCTGCTCGCAGGAAGCCGGGTTTCTTCGTTTTTCTTCGGAGTATCGAGTTAGGTACAATTGAAACATCCGAGCCGGTGTCTACGAGAAATTCTACTGCAGTCTTCTTACATCGGAGGAAAAGCCGAGAGTTGAGGTGAGTTCGCACGGCCGTGACGGCTGTTGGAGCCGTGCGTCGGCGTTTCCCGTCCGCTGGTTTTGCCAGGCGCATGGTTTGACGCATTTCTTCGCTCGGGATCCCCATCTTCTGTGGTAGAAACAGAACTTCTTGTTCGGTCGCTGAGGGGATGGTTGTCTGTGCGTAGAAGGCCGCATTCGTTGGCGTTGCTGGATCACTTGCACTTCCTCGTCGACTGTGGCCACACGAGGAGGTGTTACGAAGGGTATAAGGCGGTCGGGGGCTGCCGCGACCTTCGTGATATCAGGTTCTACGCTGGCTGCGATGTGAAGGCAAAGGCTCTCAGGTAGAGATCGTAAGAAGAGTTGTCGGAGGAGCGAGGTCGGAGTTTCCGAGGGTAGAGCACGTTGGAGGCGTCTGGCGAGGGCCGAAGGCAGTTCGTCTGTCACCGAAGGCTGAAGCAAAGTTGAGAGCTGGGAGCCATCCGAGGGTGCGTGAGTTGCGATAAGCCGGTCTTTCAGCGTCTGGTAGCTTGCGGAGTGTGAGGCGACGATGTCGGTACAGATGTCCGCTTGGCGGGGCTCGAGCGCGAGGAAAGCTCGGGTGAAGCGGGCTTCAGATGTTTTCAAACCTTCCTGGGCGAAAATTAGTTCGAGCTGTGCGAACCAGACGTGCGGGAAATCCGGGTCGAAAGGCCGCAGTTTGAGAGGTGCTTGTGTCGTCTCAAGTGTCTTCGTAGCTCTGGTTTCCATTTTTCTTCTTGGTTGTTCTCTTGGTGGTTGATCTGAGGCGAGTGTGCTCCGTTGGTGGTCGCTCTTGTTAAGTAGGCAGCGGGAACGATGAGAAGTTCTCTGATTGGTTCGCTATAGAGCTGGTCGCTGGTTGGTCGCTTGAGAGAGGACGCTGATTGGTCGTGACGAGTGGTGGGGGGTTCGCTGTTGGTCGCAAGAGAACGATGGTTCTTAAAGAATCGGTTCAGTCCGAAGATGGTCGGGGCAAGGGTAAGTTGCTCTGACGATGTTGCGGTCGCGAAAATCCGATGTGGCTGAAATTGAAAGGCTGAAACGGACAGTGGTCCTGAAAAGGACCTTTGTAAATCCGCTGAAGGTCAAGGCGAATGTGCGTTTTTCGCGGTCGCTGGAAGCGAGAATGCAGGGCGCTACTCGCAGAGGGCAGGAAGCCGGCGAAGGTGCGTATCGGGCCGTCGCTAGAGGCGAGAAGGCGGGATGTTGCTCGCAGAGGGCAGGAAGCCAGCGAAGGTGCGCGTTGAGCAGTCGCTAGAGGCGAGAAGGCGAGACGCTGTTCGCAGGAGCCGGTAGCCGGTGAAGGTTGCGTGTTCGTCGTCGGGGTGACCAGTGTGATGATCCAGCGGGAGCTAAAGCTATGAAGAAGTACACGAGACTAGGTAGTCGGTTTGTGACTTGATGAATGCATGTTTATTAGATAATTACAACGCCTTTTATACCCCTGGTTACAGACCCGGAGGGGGGTAGGGGAACCCCGCTCCGGGAAGCCGCCAAGACGCGGCTTATACCTTATGTGACGCTAGTTACATTGTTAGGTAGGGAGCAGCCGATCACTACATGTATAAAAATAGGTAGGTACTTTTTGCGTCTTAACAACATGTTAGTAACATGAGCTTTTGAGGTATCTTTTTCCATGTTTTTGAGGACGAGAAGACCGAATATGAAGTCGATTTTGACCAAAGACGCGGAAATTGAGGTTTTACCAAAGGTTCAGCTCCCAAAATTGGTTTCTTATGAGTCAAAAACCTGGAAAACTATCTGAAATCACCATCAATGTGTACAATAACATTGGAAAAAGTGTAAACAGGTGAATCAAGACCATTAAATGCCACTACCAATGATCAAAGATGATCTTAAAAAAAAGAAAAAAAAGCGTACCTATTTCATGTTTTGGGGGCCAAAATTGGTGGAAATCATCAGAAATAGCTATTTCAATCATTCCACATGAAAGAAACAATACATTTAACAGCCAACAAAAATCTCTAGAACTCCAATAGAATAATAAACTCATGTGACAAGGACTTTGCAGCGTTTTGGTTCATTATTCTGTGAATAATACACCTATGTATTCGCTCAGCAAAAAAAATTTACAACACCCCCTCAAAATTTTTTCTTTTCCGTTTCAAGGTGCGTAGATTCCAAAAAAGCAATGTCCGTCCGCCGTCCGCCGTCCGCCGTACGCCGTACGCCGTCCGCCGTACGCCGTATCACGTGTACAGGCTTAATTTTCGGTCTAAAAAAGTCGTTCTTTCGCACACATGCTCCACTTGGGCCCTAGTTGTGTCCCGAAACTTTTCAGCCTGATCGGAATATATCCAGGGGAGTTATGAGTGAAAATGTGTATAAAAATAGGTACTTTTTGCGTTTTAACAACATGTTAGTAACATGAGCTTTTGAGGTATCTTTTTCCATGTTTTTGAGGACGAGAAGACCGAATATGAAGTCGATTTTGACCAAAGACGCGGAAATTGAGGTTTTACCAAAGGTTCAGCTCCCAAAATTGGTTTTTATGAGTTAAAAACCTGGAAAACTGTCTGAAATCACCATAAATGTGTACAATAACATTGGAAAAAGTGTAAACAGGTGAATCAAGACCATTAAATACCACTACCAATGATCAAAGATGATCTTAAAAAAAAAACGCTGCAAAGTCCTTGTCACATGGGTTTATTATTCTATTGGAGTTCTAGAGATTTTTGTTGGGTGTTAAATGTATTTTTTCTTTCATGTGGAATGATTGAAATAGCTATTTCTAATGATTTCCACCAATTTTGGCCCCCAAAACATGAAATAGGTAGGTACGCTATTTTTTTTAAGATCATCTTTGATCATTGGTAGTGGCATTTAATGGTCTTGATTCACCTGTTTACACTTTTTCCAATGTTATTGTACACATTTATGGTGATTTCAGACAGTTTTCCAGGTTTTTGACTCATAAAAAACCAATTTTGGGAGCTGAACCTTTGGTAAAACCTCAATTTCCGCGTCTTTGGTCAAAATCGACTTCATATTCGGTCTTCTTGTCCTCAAAAACGTGGAAAAAGATACCTCAAAAGCTCATGTTACTAACATGTTGTTAAAACGCAAAAAGTACCTATTTTTATACACATTTTCACTCATAACTCCCCTGGATATATTCCGATCGGGCTGAAAAGTTTCGGGACACAACTAGGGCCCAAATGGAGCATGTGTGCGAAAGAACGACTTTTTTAGACGGAAAATGAAGCCTGTACACGTGATACGGCGTACGGCGGACGGCGGACGGACATTGCATTTTTGGAATCTACGTACCTTGAAACGGAAAAGAAAAAATTTTGAGGGGGTGTTATAAAAATTTTTAGCTGAGCGAATACATAGGTGTATTATTCACAGAATAATAAACCAAAAGCGTACAGCTACCTATTTCATGTTTTGGGGGCCAAAATTGGTGGAAATCATCAGAAATAGCTATTTCAATCATTCCACATGAAAGAAACAATACATTTAACAGCCAACAAAAATCTCTAGAACTCCAATAGAATAATAGACCCATGTGACAAGGACTTTGCAGCGTTTTTTATGAGTCAAAAACCTGGAAAACTGTCTGAAATCACCATAAATGTGTACAATAACATTGGAAAAAGTGTAAACAGGTGAATCAAGACCATTAAATGCCACTACCAATGATCAAAGATGATCTTAAAAAAAAAAAAAGCGTACCTACCTATTTCATGTTTTAGGGGCCAAAATTGGTGGACATCATCAGAAATAGCTATTTCAATCATTCCACATGAAAGAAACAATACTTAACAGCCAACAAAAATCTCTAGAACTCCAATAGAAAAATAACCCATGTGACAAGGACTTTGCAGCGTTTTGGTTTATTATTCTGTGAATAATACACCTATGTATTCGCTCAGCAAAAAATTTTTATAACACCCCCTCAACATTTTTTCTTTTGCGTTTCAAGGTGCGTAGATTCCAAAAATGAAATGTCCGTCCGCCGTCCGCCGTACGCCGTATCACGTGTACAGGCTTCATTTTCGGTCTAAAAAAGTCGTTCTTTCCCACACATGCTCCATTTGGGCCCTAGTTGTGTCCCGAAACTTTTCAGCCCGATCGGAACATACCCAGGGGTGTTATGAGTGAAAATGTGTATAAAAATAGGTACTTTTTGCGTTTCAACAACATGTTAGTAACATGAGCTTTTGAGGTATCTTTTTCCATGTTTTTGAGGACGAGAAGACCGAATATGAAGTCGATTTTGACCAAAGACGCGGAAATTGAGGTTTTACCAAAGGTTCAGCTCCCAAAATTGGTTTTTTATGAGTCAAAAACCTGGAAAACTGTCTGAAATCACCATCAATGTGTACAATAACATTGGAAAAAGTGTAAACAGGTGAATCAAGACCATTAAATGCCACTACCAATGATCAAAGATGATCTTAAAAAAAAAAAAACGCTGCAAAGTCCGTGCCACATGGGTTTATTATTCTATTGGAGTTCTAGAGATTTTTGTTGGCTGTTAAATGTATTGTTTCTTTCATGTGGAATGATTGAAATAGCTATTTCTGATGATTTCCACCAATTTTGGCCCCCAAAACATGAAATAGGTACGCTTTTTTTTCTTTTTTTTAAGATCATCTTTGATCATTGGTAGTGGCATTTAATGGTCTTGATTCACCTGTTTACACTTTTGGTTTATTATTCTGTGAATAATACACCTATGTATTCGCTCAGCAAAAAATTTTTATAACACCCCCTCAAAATTTTTTCTTTTCCGTTTCAAGGTGCGTAGATTCAAAAAATGCAATGTCCGTCCGCCGTACGCCGTCCGCCGTACGCCGTCCGCCGTCCGCCGTCCGCCGTCCGCCGTCCGCCGTACGCCGTCCGCCGTATCACGTGTCCAGGCTTCATTTTTGGTCTAAAAAATTCGTTCTTTCGCACACATGCTCCATTTGGGCCCTAGTTGTGTCCCGAAACTTTTCAGCCCGATCGGAATATACCCAGGGGTGTTATGAGTGAAAATGTGTGTAAAAATAGGTACTTTTTGCGTTTTAGCAACATGTTAGTAAAATGAGCTTTTGAGGTATCGTTTTTCATGTTTTTGGGGACGAGAAGACCGAATATGAAGTCGATTTTGACCAAAGACGCGGAAATTGAGGTTTTACCATTGGCTCAGCTCCCAAAATTGGTTTTTTTTTAGTCAAAAACCTGGAAAACTGTCTGAAATCACCATCAATGTGTATACTAACATTAGAAAAAGTGTAAACAGCTGAATCAAGACCATTAAATCGCACTACCAATGATCAAATATGATCTGGGGGGGAAAAAAAAGTGTAGGTACCTATTTCATGTTTTGGGGGCCAAAATTGGTGGAAATCATCAGGAATAGCTAATTCAATCATTCCACATGAAAGAAACAATAAATTTAACTGCCAACAAGAATCTCTAGAACTCCAATAGAATAATAAACCCATGTGACAAGGACTTTGCAGCGTTTTTCCAATGTTATTGTACACATTGATGGTGATTTCAGACAGTTTTCCATATCAGACTGGAAAACGACGACGATTTTTCAGTGCCATTTTAAATATCCTGGTCTCAATTCTTGAGCTATTGCGCTGAAATCTTCGGCGGACGTTGCTGAATATCTCAGCGATAGAATAATGACTAAAACAATTTTTTTGGGTCGATAGGGGTGGTGGGAGAAATGCAGGTTTGTGGCATATTTCCACCCCATGGGGTGGGGTGACTCTGTGCCACTCCGATTTTGATGTCTCCACGCCTGTCTAGTAGACTCTGGCCCATTTTCGACCCCGTTTTCTGAAACTAGAGAAAATTTCCTATACAGGAAAATAATGTAGTCACGTTAACATGAAAAATTCTAAGAATTTCTCAGACGACTTAAAAAACACCTAATTTTTCAAACCAGCTGATTTTCATTTGGGCGATAAACAGAAGTCATTTCTATTAAATATGTTTATGAAAATATCTTCTAAAACCTTCTTAAACATGGCCTCGCACCGAGTTTCCTCACATACTTCCGCGGCATAGCTGAGAAAAAACGACAAGACACATTGAAAAATGGGTGGCACATAGCAACCCCTGTTTTGCACTACTCTGATAAACTGCATCATATTTCTGTTCAGAAGACATTTTGGAAAACATCCTTTGCAAGGGGGCTTGATGGATACATGTGCAATTGAAAACGAAACTTACCGACTCCACGAGGACTTGCCCAACAAGAACTAGGACAGCAACGCGAAAAAATGTGATATCACAGAAAACACCGATGGACTGATAACACGAACGAGCAACCGCGGGATTGAACGTTCTGCACTGTAGCGTATCCCCGGAGAACCACTTCTGAAGAGAAAAATGCGGAACCTGGTCAAGTTCATCTCTGACACCGGTAGGGTGCGTCCAAGTGATGGATTCCAGGGTGGCACATAGTCACCTCACCAGGCACTTAGTCACCCCATTTTACGGTACGCTTTTTTTTTCTTTTTTTTTAAACTATCTTTGATCATTGGTAGTGCCATTTAATCGTCTTGATCCACGTGTTGACACTTTTTCTAGTGTTATTATACATACTGCTTGTGATTTCAGACGATTTTCCAGGTTTTTGACTCACGAAAAATCAATTTTGGGAGCTGAACATCTGGTACAATCTTAATTTTCCACTCCTTAGTCAAAATCGACTTAATATTCGGTCTTCTCGTCCCCAAAAACATGGAATACGATACCTCAAAATCTCATTTTACTACTATGTTACTAAAACACAAAAAGTACCTATTTTTATACACATTTTCACTCATAACTCCGCTGGATATATTCCGATCGGGCTGAAAAGTTTCGGGACACAACTAGGGCCCAAATGGAGCATGTGTGCGAAAGAACGATTTTTTTAGACCCCAAATGAAGCCTGTACACGTGATACGGCGTACGGCGGACGGCGTACGGCGGACGGCGGACGGACATTGCATTTTTGGAATCTACGCACCTTGAAGCGGAAAAGAAAAAATGTTGAGGGGGTGTTTTAAAAATTTTTTGCTGAGCGAATACATAGGTGTATTATTCACAGAATAATAAACCAAAACCTGCGAAATCGTCTGAAATCACCATCAATTTGTATAATAACACTAGGAAAAGTGTCACCACGTGGATCAAGACGATTAAATGGTACAATCAATGATCAAAGGTAATTTGAAAAAAAAAAAGGATCGTAGTAGGTACCTAATTCAAGTTTGGGGGCCAAAATTTATGGAAACCACCAGAAATAGCTATTTCAATTATTTTACATGAAAGAAACAATAAATAATCAGCCAGCATTTCTGTAGACCAATAAAATAATAGAATAATAAACCCATGTGACAAGGACTTTGCAGCGTTTTTTTCTCATAACACCTACCTATGGGTGTATGCCGATCGGACTGCCGAGTTTCGGAGCACAACTAGAACAGAAAGGCGTTCCCGAATATGAAACAAAACTGTGTGCGGAAAAATGATGATTTTAGACCAAAATTTAACGTAAATTTTAGGCTGAAACTTCGTTAGAACCTCAATTTTCCACTCTTTGGTCAAAACCGACTTCATATTCGGGCTTTTCGTCCCAAAATCATGGAAAACGATAACTCAAAAGCTCACGTTACTGACATGTTACGAAAACACAAAAAGTACCTATTTTGGTTTATTATTTTCAATAATGAACCATTGGAATCGAGCATGAAAAAAAAAAATTCTTACCCCCCCTCAAAATTTGATGGTTTACGTTTCAAGGTATGTAGAATCCAAAACTGCAATAAAACGCTGCAAATCCCTGCACAACGGTTTATTATTTTGTCTAGAATACCCTTCCGTTACAGATCACAGCTCTATGTATAGATAACCCGTCTATATAATTTATAATTAAAAAGTAGTCTTCTCGGCAAGACCTCCAATGTACAGTAGCGCTCCTATAGCATACCCGACATACAACTAATTGTGTTGTTCCTTAATGAAATAGACTCTTTGGTCAATCCTCCATGAACTAGACTCTTTGTTGAATCAAAATAATCCGATGTATAATCCTAACTAGATAATCATATAATTACTCAGCATAATTATACTCCTTCATGTAATATGTATAATTCCGAATGTTCGAAAACAAGTAGTTCCGCATGTGATCATGTTGGCACATCGTCCAATTCTTTTGTTCTTGAAAGGCAGTCGCCTCACTCTGTTCTGCTCCGCCTTCTGCTACACAGCCTTTTCAGCGTAATACGTTTTCTGTGCAATCATACAAATTCATATTCCGTTTTGTCTCTCCGAAATACAAGGATTCCGTATATCAAGAACACTCGTTTGTTATTGTCTTCACCAAATATGTAAGTCTATCTGATTCAGTAATATTCGTTATAAAACCTATCGAACAAAACCTCGCTCACCTCGCTTTTGAAACCAATGTTCTGGCACGATATCGATAGACGTCTTCTGAACTAAGTTTCTATAGCAAATTAAGGATCGAGATGCGTATAAGCGCCCAAAAGTAATTCTTGGTCGCAGTGATAAATATGTTAACAATGATTTGGTTTCTCTCCCGGAGTATTGTCTAGGCTCCTTCTTGAGATTTGTCCTTGTCGAGAACGCCATCGTGGTTGCAATCGACGCTCCGCGAAAAATGGCGGACCTTCGCTGTGTTCATTTTTCGGTCCGATTTTGGATTGAATTTTTTTTTCTTTTATATTTCCCCCTGTGCTAGGTATCGCTCCGAAAACTGACTGTTTTGCTCACAAAATACTGACTACGTACTTACTCGAACGTCTCCGACTGGTTTTTATGGCAAATAAAGGTTCAGAGGGATTTTCTGGTTTCATCACCAAGGTGTTGATTAGGGGGCGACTGAAACACTCTGTTCACAGGTTCCGGTAATGTCCGGTAGAGCTCTCCTGTGAACAAAATCCGATCGAATTCATAATCGAGAGCGTAAACCGTGCGTTTTTATTTATGTTCCGTCCGATATCCGATTGGAATATGGTACCTAAATTCCTTCGGATGAAATTTATGCTTTCTGTCTCCTAGCGCCATCCGCATCCGGGCGAAGTCGTACACCATCCTTGGCCCTGAAGGTGGGTGTGCGCACGAGTTCGCGCGATAGTGGTGATGCCACTAGCCCGAGTCAGGAAAGATCGACCACGGCCTTTTAGTGCACAGGCTTCCGGTTCTGTTCCGCCTAACGATGAATGAATCACGATAAGAGAATGCATTCTTTGTGATACATGGATACTTCGTGAGTGGTCGATTCCGGTGCACCTCCGTTCCGTCCGATATTTTTGTTACTCCTGGCGTCAAAGTCATATCTGACTAGGGTACCCGGTACGTAGCTCCCAATGGTGGAACGTTGTTAAATGTTCGGGCCCGGGAATAATCATAAAGCACGTATCCAAAAGCGGGGCCTATATAATCAATAGGCCCCCAAGGGCCGCGACTCAATGGGAAGATCCGTTGGGCAGTTTGAACTTCCTGGAGGTAAAGAACGGTCCATTGATATTTATGTAACCGTCGCAGAAAGGCCGCACGTATTCCGTCAGTCACCAGGGAGAGTTTTTCCGATCCGAAAAAGCCTTATCATTGTTAACTCAAAATATCTGCAAGGGCCCGAAATGTGCCTCTCCGCTGTCAGTTCCTCTGCTATAAAATTTTCGATGTCTGTATGTACCATCAGGGGTACATAACAGCTCCTTTCGAAATGAGTAATTTCTTTAAATTACCACATCCCTAACTTTGTGTTGAACTGACGATTTGCAATCTAAAATCCGTAAATTTTGTGATAAGAAAAGTCCGTAGATTTGTGAAAAAGTCCGTAGATTCGTGATAAGAAAAGTCCGTAGATTTGTGAAAAAGTCCGTATCCGTAATAAGAAAAGTCCGTAGATTTGTGAAAAAGTCCGTAGATCCGTAATAAGAAAAGTCCGTAGATTTGTGATAACAAAATACGTAAATCCGAGATAAAATTCTTTGGAGCATATATCTGAGTAAAGGCACATTTTGGAGGACCAAGTCCGTAAAATTACCGAAGAAAGAAAACGCAAATCGGATGCTCGAACAAATTACCAATATAAATGTGGTGCACTTATATCTGATATTTGCATTTAGGGATGAGTGAGGTCCGTTTTGATCCTTGTTCCGTTATTGAGCTGTGTACTAACCGTTTGGATTCCGTTTTTCAGTATCCGTGTGACTCAGGTCCAAATAATCCGTAACAAAATCCAGCGCTGGTGTTTTTGATATGTTGACAATGAGTGTTTTGTCAAACTTATTTGATATCCAAACAATGTCTGTGCGGTGTGTGTGTCCCGAATGTGATACTGCTTTCTGGTTACATATTTTTTTTGCTCCCGTCCGTATATCTCAGATATTCTGTCTCCTTCATGAGTGGCCACTCCGACGACGAATTCTCCATTGCGGACGATCTTGAAGATCTGGTCCGTGAGAGGATCGCGGACCAGATGCCAGACGCAGTTCCGGGGCAACCTGGCGGTAATATTCCGCTTCCGATACCAGACTCATCCGCCCGAACCGCGAACCCTTCCGTGGAAGAGTTGCGACTCCAAGCCGCCAGGACATCCGATGAGGTCCTAGCAAGGTACCTTGAGACTTTCAAACATTCCGTGGAGGTAAGCTTTGAAAAGTTCTCTCTAAAATTATCCGAACTGGACAACAAAATCAATGCCTTAGCTGGTCATGTTCAGAATCCTCCAACCCCTGTGGCTCTCATTGAGCCTAGGTTGGCAAACCCCTCTAATCCGTTGCCAACAGTTTCCGCTATTCCGATGGAAGTTGATGGAAGTGTTCCATCTACTTCCCGGGACCCTCGATTTTTAAATGTCCAGTTGTCCGGAAATGAGGGAAACCCCTATAGAGTACGTAAAATTGATTCTGTCCGCTTTACACCTGTGGCGAAGCTAAAAGATGCTGATCAATTTAAGTATCCGAGTGTGTTGACGAACCCTCCTTCCGAAAAAAAAGGGGGAAAAAAAAAAAAAGGGCCTCCCTCTGGTTTTGATCCGAAATTTGGTCAGTCATCTGTTCCCTCTGGTTCCGTTCCGAAACGTAGGTATTCACAACTTCCGAAACCGAAACAAAGTCCCAAATATGCTGGGACTAGTCGCTCTATTCCGGGTCCACGTCTGTATAAGATGCCCGCTGGGCAAGCTAGGCTCCTTGAGCGGTTTTTAAGGCAGCATTCCGATGCTGTCTTCTCAGTGGTCCAGCCTTCCCTCGCCGTGTCCGAGGACAATTCTGATGTGTGGGTTGCCATGGGCCCTGAGGAAGCTCAACATGCGAGTTCTCTCAACCTTCTATGTGAAAACCCCGGAAGTTCAGGTAATGCGACATTTTACTGAAACCTCTAGATGCTTAACAGCTGCTGTGGATTCTGGGTGCCCTGTATTGCCCCACAATTTACTTTCTGTATTGTGCAGGTATTTGTTTTCTGTATTTGATTTCTGTATTCTGTTTGTCCCACAGTTTGTTTTCTGTTCGGAAAATTGCACGGGCTGGCATCACTGTTCTTCTTTTTCAAAAGATAAGGTCGATTTTATTCAGGCTGACACGGGTGTTGTCATCAAATCGGGACATTTCCGCGAGGGGCTCTGGTGGGTTGACTTTCCGATCGCCCACCATTCCGATTCCGTTAATTTTCTGCTATGTGGTATGTCCGGGGCCAAACGGCCCACACTTGGTGCTACCCTGGCTGCTTTCCATGGACAGCCTTGCACTTCCTCTCGGGTCGGTCTTCGGCTGGGAGGGAGTGATGTGGAAACGCATCCTGGTTCATCTGGGAGGGAGCCTAGGGAGTATTCCGAATCCTGTCCTCCTATGGTCTGTAACGACACACCTGTGACTAGCCAAGATTCTATTGACATTAAAAATTCAAATTTTTGATATTGAAAATACCGGCAAATTTCCCATCTGGTGATGACCCAAAACAAAACAATGAATCTAGAAATTCTGAAAATATTGTTGTTCTTCAGAAAAGTCAAGACAGGGATTCTGAACCCTCTACATACAAGGAAGCTATGGCTTCTTCCGATAAAGACTTTTGGGAGGGAGCTATCCGGGAGGAACTTGAATCCTTGATTGACATGAACACCTGGGAACTCGTATCACAATCGAGTTTGCCGCCTAGGACTAGAGTTATCA
The DNA here is from genome assembly GCA_954871275.1 of Leptopterna dolabrata. NCBI lineage: Eukaryota > Metazoa > Arthropoda > Insecta > Hemiptera > Miridae > Leptopterna > Leptopterna dolabrata. The sequence continues at coordinate 65,079,755 of OX940978.1, forward strand.
AGTCTAGATGGGTTCATAAGAAAAAGCGAAAATCTGATGGGTCAATCCGCTACAAGAATAGGCTAGTGATAAAAGGGTTCGCAGATACCAATGAGTATCTGATTTCCGAAATGTTAGCTCTGGTCGCCAGGCTAGGTGACGTCCGCTTATTTCTGTCCGTAGTCAATAAATATAAATTGCACTTATTTCAATTGGATGTAACTACTGCTTTTCTGCATGGCACTCTTTAAAAGGCAGTCTACATGGAAATTCCGGATGGTCTTGTTGAATTAACTAAGCTGGAATAAGACCCAAATGACCCATTTGTCTGTTGTCAGAAGAGATCATTATATGGTCTCAAATTGTCACCCAACCTCTGGTATAAGAAATTTAATGAAGTCTTTAACCTGGGGTTTGAGGCCTATCCGTTTCAGTCATGCTTGTTGTTGTGGATCGAACCCAGACAGCATAACGTAAACCCGAAGGAGAATAAGGGAGACTCAATGATAACAGTATCATCGAATAAAAGGATTACCGAAAAGTGACACGTGCTCTATTTTAAAACTTCTTTAATATACCCATTCCAGTTTGCAGTATTATTTAATACTAGGAGGGTAAACTATAGCAATTGGCGACGAAAACCGAGCACCACGTAGGTACAACATGACAGAACGTTCGTTACCGACCGACCATCCGTTACCGCCACCAACTCTCTACCTCTCCGCCCGGACGTCGTGGAAACTGTTCCTAAAACGGATGAAGAACTTATTCATCACCTGTGGGACAACGAACGAAACGGTAAAGAAATCATACCTTTTGGCATCTTTGGGCGATGAAACTTTTTCATTGTTGCATAGTTTATGCTTGCCCAAAGAACCCGAGGACAACTCATTAACGTTTGACGCCCTGGCCGACCTGCTGACAAGGCATTTTGAACCCGTATGTAGGAGTTTTGCCAGCAGAAAAGAATTTTATTCTTTGCGACAGAAGGACGAGGAGAGTGTGACGGAATTTTCGGCAAGAGTGCGTGAAGTTGCGTCTAGGTGTTCATTCGGCAGTGAATTGGCCGTAGTTATGCGCGATATTTTTGTGGCTGGTATGTCCAGTGACCGAATTCAAGATCGATTGTTGGAGGAGGACCCTGCGTCGTCGACATTCAGTTTAACGGAAGCTGTGCGACTTGCATCCGCCAAGGAAGCCGCAATAAGCCATCGTGTCTCTACAGAACAGGTCCAGATCAAATCGGAGCCGGATATCAATTATCTTAAGGGTAAGAAGGCAAAACAACAAAGATCCGGTAAGAGACAAGAATCTGGAAAATCTAAGAGAAATAAATGTGTACATTGTGGTTGGACAAACCATGACTCGAAGGAATGTGGATATAAATCAGCAGTGTGTCATGCATGTTCAGTTCATGGCCATTTGGCGTCGATTTGCCCCTCCAAGAAAAATAAATCAGAAAAGAAAAACTCGTCTGATCATAAATTTTTAAAATCAGATGACAGTTCTACCAGCGATGTTTTCCTGAGTGACTCTTTTTTCTACACCTTGGACGAAACCTACTCCTGTCAAAGCCCAGACCCTATCAAAATTGAGTTGATGATCAACAATAAAATACACTTATTCGAATTAGACACTGGGTGCGCGCATAATGTAATTTCGAATAAATTTTATAAGACTAATTTGGCCTCAGTTCCTTTGAATGAACATATGATTAAGTTCAATGACTACGTTGGCCATCAGATCGAACCAAAAGGGAGAATCACAATTCCAGTTGAACACAGGAATTACTCTGGCAACATGGATTTCTTTGTTGTTGAGAATGGAGGACCACCCTTGGTGGGTCGGACTGGTTTGTTTTTATTACATAATAAAAATAGTCCACTTTTGAATTTACAAAATTCTGAAATTCCTCCTGCTCCCTCGGACATCTACAACATTTTATCTGGATTCCCAGACGTATTCAGAGCAGATGGCGGTACTTTTTCAAAACACCAAGTGACTCTGCAGCTGAGACAAGGAGCAAAACCAGTATTCTTCAAGGCACGAACTCTCCCAATAGCATTGAAGGACAAGGTGGAAGAGGAGCTCATACGTTTGTTGAAGGCCGACGTCATCGAGCCCGTGGAGTACAGCCAGTGGGGAACACCGATTGTTCCAGTTCTCAAACCAAACAACTCTGTGAGAATCTGTGGTGATTTTCGGCTGACGGTCAACCCATGGTTGGAACATAGCGGGGATTCGTTACCAAGAGTGGATCACCTCTGTGCAAATTTTGGCGGAGCGACTGTTTTCAGTAAAGTTGACCTCCGAGACGCCTATCAACAATTGGAACTTGATAAAAAATCTCGCGAGCTCACGACAATCACAACCCACCTAGGCTTATTCCGTTATAAAAGGCTGTGCTTTGGAATCGCTGCAGCACCAGCATTATTTCAGCATGTAATGAACAATTTGATACGGGGAATGAAAGGTGTCGGATGTCTATTAGATGACATATATATTTCTGGAAAAACTCGCGAGGAACACAACGAAAGACTTAGAAAAGTTTTGTCAGTCCTACAGTCAGTGAACCTCAGAGCCAGAGCCGACAAATGTGTCTTTGGGCAACCGTCAATAACTTATTTGGGCCACAAGATCGATAAAGATGGATTACACCCAACGGACGAACACCTCAGAGTAATCAAAGAAGCCCCACACCCAACCGATGTAACTACTCTGAAATCTTTTTTAGGGTTAGTTACATTTTATATAAAATTCGTCCCACAAGCAGCAAATCTTTTGGAACCGCTTTATAACCTCCTCAAGAAAGGAGTTCATTGGAATTGGACATCAAGATGTGAAAGTGCATTCCGAAAAATCAAGAAAATTCTTATATCAAAACCTGTACTGACGCATTTCCAGCCGGAGTTACCGTTGCAACTAATAGTTGACGCGTCGTCAAAAGCGGTAGGGGCTATTTTAGCTCACGTGTTCCCCAATGGTAACACCAAACCCATCGCGTATGCATCTCAGATTTTAAATGACGCTCAGCGGAAGTACCCGGCCATCGAACGAGAAGCCTATGCATTAATCTATGGAGTGACCCGATTTAAAGACTTCCTGTTTGGAAGGAAGTTTGAATTAGTGACGGACCACCGACCACTCATTTATATCTTCTCATCAAAAAAGGGCCTTCCAATTTACGCTGCAAATCGGATACAACGATGGGCTTATCTGATTTCGAATTATGACTTCACCTTGAAGTGCGTCAGAACCCATGACAACTGTGCGGACTTCTTGTCAAGAATCCCGCAAAACCAGCCGACAGTATCTGATCCTTTTGAGTATGTAAATTACATCAATTATATTCACGAGACTTCACCCTTTCGGGTGAATTGGAAAACCATAAAAAAGGACACCAGGACTGACGTGGAACTATCAAGAGTGGTACACTGTATAGAGAAGGGTATAAAAATTCCTGATGACACAAAATTTGCCCCATACAGCCGACGAGCAAATGAACTGACTGTGGAAAAAGGTTGCCTAATGTGGGGTTACCGCGTAATCGTACCACAGAAATTGAGAGCTAGCGTACTGGAGGAATTACATAAAAATCATTTTGGTGCGACCAAAATGAAATGTCTCGCCAGATCATTCTTCTGGTGGCCGGCACTGGACAAAGACATTCAGAACCTAGCAAGCAATTGTGGCACTTGTGGAAAATTCAAACCAAATCCACCTCGCTCAGTTCTCCAACCCTGGCCATGCCCCCCAAAGCCTTGGACCCGCATACACGTAGACTTCCTAGGACCAATAAACAAGAAGATATACTGTTTTGTCATCATGGATCCAACGTCTCGATGGATTGAGAATTTTTACGTCTCATCAGCGACAGCACAAGTAGCGGTCGAGAAACTGGAAGAGACTTTTGCACGTTTCGGACTTCCACGTGCAGTGACTACAGATGGGGCCCAATGTTTTTCAGGGCATGAATTTTCAACGTTTTTGGACGGCTTAGGGATCATGCATTTGAAAGGACCTCCATTCCATCCGGCCAGCAATGGTCAAGCTGAATCGGCAGTGAAGATTATAAAACGATGCATTTTAAAAGCCCAAGCCGAAAGGAAAGTTAAGTCACTGGCAGCGGCAGTAAACCGTTATTTATTTCAATATCGTAACACGGAACATGACGGCACCAAAGAGACACCAGCGGGAATGATGTTGAAGAAGAAACCCAATATTATTTTCAACCAAATGATCCCCACAGACGAGGACATCACCTTAGGCCGCCAAGTGGCCATTATGAAGCAAGGTGGAAAACGCAATATTCAACTGAATAAAAATTCTGAAGTATGGGCCCGTTCCTACAAAAAAGATGACCCACTGTGGGTGAAAGCGGCGGTAGTTGACCAATTGGGTGGCCAAAGCTACCTCATAAAAACGCAGGAGCAGCAGCTGTGGAAGCGACACATAGACCAACTTTGGCCAAAATCGCCAACCTCAGTGATAGCAGGGGATCCTCCGCCGACACTTAGCGAAGGTCCTGCTTCCCCAGCCTTTCATGGTTTCACACCACCATCTGAGAACACATCCAACAATTCAGCTGACGATCGACAGTCTGCCGACATCTCCGATACCTCACCACCTACAGACCAGACTCCTCGAAGACCCTTGCAGAGTAGACACCTGCCTAAGCGTCTCTGCGAGTAAAGTGACTTAAGATCTCATTTTGATCTCGATTTTTCATAGATTAACAGATCTGATTTATTTTTTTTGTCAAGATGTATTATTTTTTTTAAGGGGGGAGATATGTTGTGGATCGAACCCAGACAGCATAACGTAAACCCGAAGGAGAATAAGGGAGACTCAATGATAACAGTCTGATGCGTCCCTTGGAACCAGTGAAGCCAATGGTCGCTTAACCACTGGTCACTTGATAAAATGTTTTGGGGACGTAGTTGCTTGGAGATCGAAAAAGCAGTCTCATGTTGCTCTGTCAACTTGTGAAGCTGAATATATAGCTATGTCCGATACTTGCAAAGAACTAACCAATATTCGAAGTTTGTGTGAATTTTTGACAGGTACGATGTTGATTCCGACGCTGAAATGTAATTGTGCTCCAGCAGTATCAGCTACAATGACTAATGATTCCAGAACTCTGAAGCACATCGTGAAACTGTGCATGCACTACGTGCACGAGAATTACAAAAAGAATAAGTTACAAACTGTCTGGGTGCCGACTGAGGATCAGTTGGCAGACATCTTTACCAAGGCGCTGCCTTTGGAAAAGTTTCTCAGATTCCGTGAACAACTAACCTTTCGTAATTAAATTGTTGTTCTTTCTCTGCACTTTCAGGAGCATAGGAGCCATGGGTGTAACTTCCCCATCGACTCACCACTCCGACTGCTCCATGACTCTCCGACTCCTCCGTGAATCTCAGACTCCCGCAACTTCTCTGAGACTCTCAGATACTTCCGATTTCTCCGACAACTCCAATATCCGACATCCGTAAAATTTCCATTATTCGAACTTATAATCCGTATTGACCGAAAACAAAATTTTTTTAAATGAATCTGTATATGCTTACGCAACTTGCACTTCGTAGCTTTGGAAATTCAGTTTTTGACTAGTGAATCTAAAATCTGTAATCTAAACCTTGTTTCTCCTTGTGTGTAATTAAGAAACAATGTCAATACAATACGTCAGATACCGTTCAAGTTAAAATTGCTGTTCAATTTAGGAAATTTATGGTATACCACTGATCAATGTTCAAATTCATAAAAATTAATGTTTGTCATATTGTCCGTTGCAAAAATTGTTGTTTCACTTTTTACATTTTCGGTATCTTGACTGTCTTTCCTCGAAGAGGAGGGAGTATTAAAAACGCTGCAAAGTCTTGTCACATGGGTTTATTATTCTATTGGACATACCTACAGAAACGTTGGCTGTTTATTTATTGTTTCTTTCATATAAAATAATTTAAATAGCTATTTCTGGTGGTTTCCACCAATTTTGGCCCCCAAAACACGAATTAGGTACGCTCCTTTTTTTTTTTTTTCAAATTATCTTTGATCATTGATAGTACCATTCAATCGTCTTGATCCACCTCTTGATACTTTTTCTAGTGTTATTCTACAAATTGATGGTGATTTCAGACGATTTTCCAGGTTTTTGACTTATAAAAAATCAATTTTGGGAGCTGAACATCTGGTACAACCTCAATTTTCCACTCTTTGGTCAAAATCGACTTCATATTCGGTCTTCTCGTCTACAAAAACATGAAAAACGATACCTCAAAAGCTCATTTTACTAACATGATGCTAAAACGCAAAAAGTAGGTACCTATTTTTACACACATTTTCACTCATAACACCCCTGGGTATATTCCGATCGGGCTGAAAAGTTTCGGGACACAAATAGGGCCCAAATGGAGCATGTGTGCGAAAGAGCGAATTTTTTAGACCAAAAATGAAGCCTGTACACTTGATACGGCGGACGGCGGACGGCGGACGGCGTACGGCGGACGGACATTACATTTTTTGAATCTACGCACCTTGAAACGGAAGAGAAAAAATTTTGAGGGGGTGTTATGAAAATTTTTTGCTGAGCGAATACATAGGTGTATTATTCACAGAATAATAAACCAAAAGTAGTCTTCAAAAAAAGGATCGTAGTAGGTAGGTACCTAATTCAAGTTTGGGGGCCAAAATTTATGGAAACCACCAGAAATAGCTATTTCAATTATTTTACATGAAAGAAACAATAAATAATCAGCCAGCATTTCTGTAGACCAATAAAATAATAGAATAATAAACCCATGTGACAAGGACTTTGCAGCGTTTTTTTCTCATAACACCTACCTATGGGTGTATGCCGATCGGACTGCCGAGTTTCGGAGCACAACTAGAACAGAAAGGCGTTCCCGAATATGAAACAAAACTGTGTGCGGAAAAATGATGATTTTAGACCAAAATTTAACGTAAATTTTAGGCTGAAACTTCGTTAGAACCTCAATTTTCCACTCTTTGGTCAAAACCGACTTCATATTCGGGCTTTTCGTCCCAAAATCATGGAAAACGATAACTCAAAAGCTCACGTTACTGACATGTTACGAAAACACAAAAAGTACCTATTTTGGTTTATTATTTTCAATAATGAACCATTGGAATCGAGCATGAAAAAAAAAAAATTCTTACCCCCCCTCAAAATTTGATGGTTTACGTTTCAAGGTATGTAGAATCCAAAACTGCAATAAAGCGCTGCAAATCCCTGCACAACGGTTTATTATTTTGTCTAGAATACCCTTCCGTTACAGATCACAGCTCTATGTATAGATAACCCGTCCATATAATTTATAATTAAAAAGTAGTCTTCTCGGCAAGACCTCCAATGTACAGTAGCGCTCCTATAGCATACTTGACATACAACTAATTGTGTTGTTCCTTAATGAAATAGACTCTTTGGTCAATCCTCCATGAACTAGACTCTTTGTTGAATAACAACACACATATAATCAAAATAATCCGATGTATAATTCTAACTAGATAATCATATAATTACTCAGCATAATTATACTCCTTCATGTAATATGTATAATTCCGAATGTTCGAAAACAAGTAGTTCCGCATGTGATCATGTTGGCACATCGTCCAATTCTTTTGTTCTTGAAAGGCAGTCGCCTTACTCTGTTCTGCTCCGCCTTCTGCTACACAGCCTTTTCAGCGTAATACGTTTTCTGTGGAATCATACAAATTCATATTCCGTTTTGTCTCTCCGAAATACAAGGATTCCGTATATCAAGAACACTCGTTTGTTATTGTCTTCACCAAATATGTAAGTCTATCTGATTCAGTAATATTCGTTATAAAACCTATCGAACAAAACCTCGCTCACCTCGCTTTTCAAACCAATGTTCTGGCATTTATGATATGTACTATTCTATACATATCGCATGTAGATCGCAGACCCTCCGTAGGTTAGTACCTAACCCCGTACACGTTACTAGGTACCTACCTAAATCACGAGTTAAATGTTGCTAAAATAATTCTACCGATGACAAACAGTACCTAACAAAAAGAAACACACATAATGAAGTTCTGAAAAGAAATTGTTGATGAGGAGTGAAAAACGCTGCAAATCCCTGCACAACGGTTTATTATTTTGTATAGAATACCCTTCTGTTACAGATCACAGCTCTATGTATAGATAACCCGTCTATATAATATAATATGTACTATTCTATGCATAATTATGTAGATCGCAGACCCTCCGTAGGTTAGTACCTAACCCCGTACTCGTTACTAGGTACCTACCTAAATCACGAGTTAAATGTTGCTAAAATAATTCTGCCGATGACAAACAGTACCTAACAAAAAGAAACACTCATAATGAAGTTCTGAAAAGAAATTGTTGATGAGGAGTGAAAAAAGTTGCAAAAGTGCCTACCAACAAACTCCAGCCCCTTCTACGTAGATGGTATAATGAACCGTTGTGTAATAATTTACCGTTGAGTAATGATTTACCATAGTAATAATTTACCCATCAATAATACTTCAACGTTTGTTCAAGTTTCACTACCTACCAACAAACTCCAAAAGAGCCATCATTTTTCAAGCGAAATAATATCACAGAACAACGAACTCGACTTCATACTCCGCCAATATAATCAGGTGATCCCTACCAATGATTGGCCGTATTCACAAATTCCTATTGTGGGCGCGTCTCTGGTTACGAGATTTGGTTTGAATTGTATACAATTTCATTCACACTGGAGTCGAAAATGCCTGTCGGTGCAAACTTTGGGACCTTACTGTGTACGAACGGCTGGACGTACGATGCTCCGGATGGTCTTAAAAAACTCGCAAGTTCAAGAACTATTTAAAACCGTAAAAATATTTACGTAAAAAAATGGTATAGGCGTTTTGAAAATTTCAACCCCTATTTTGAACCCCTTAGAGATGACTCACAGTAACGTCGAGCTTCGAGGACCAACTAGACGCCGAACGGAACCTATAACCCGAATTTCATCAATTTTTTCTCATGGTAACTAAGAAAAGTGGCCCGTACGGCGTACGGCGTACGGCGGACAGACAGAAATATTTTTATTGCAGTTTTGGATTCTACATACCTTGAAACGTAAACCATCAAATTTTGAGGGGGGGTAAGAATTTTTTTTTTCATGCTCGATTCCAATGGTTCATTATTGAAAATAATAAACCAAAAGTTGCGAAAGTACCTACCAACAAACTCCAGCCCCTTCTACGTAGATGGTATAATGAACCGTTGTGTAATAATTTACCGTTGAGTAATGATTTACCGTAGTAATAATTTACCCATCAATAATACTTCAACGTTTGTTCAAGTTTCACTACCTACCAACAAACTCCAAAAGTGCCATCATTTTTCAAATGAAATAATATCACAGAACAACCAACTCGACTTCATACTCCGCCAATATAATCAGGTGATCCCTAGCAATGATTTCATCTCCGCCAAATTTCCTATTGTGGGCGCGTCTCTGGTTACGAGATTTGGTTTGAATTGTAAGTATATACAATTTCATTCACACTGGAGTCGAAAATGCCTGTCGGTGCAAACTTCGGGGCCTTACTGTGAACGAACGACTGGACGTACGACGCTCCGGATGGTCTTAAAAAACTCTCAAGTTCAAGAACTATTTAAAACCGTAAAAACATTCACGTAAAAAAATGGTATAGGCGTTTTGAAAATTTCAACCCCTATTTTGAACCCCTTAGAGATGACTCACAGTAACGTCGAGCTTCGAGGACCAACTAGACGCCGAACGGAACCTATAACCCGAATTTCATCAATTTTTTTTCATGGTAACTAAGAAAAGTGGCCCGTACGGCGTACGGCGGACAGACAGAAATATTTTTATTGCAGTTTTGGATTCTACATACCTTGAAACGTAAACCATCAAATTTTGAGGGGGGGTAAGAATTTTTTTTTTCATGCTCGATTCCAATGGTTCATTATTGAAAATAATAAACCAAAATATTTCTGTCTGTCCGCCGTACTCCGTACGCCATACGGGCCACTATTCTTAGTTACCATGAAAAAAAATTGATGAAATTCGGGTTATGGGTTCCGTTCGGGGTCTAGTTGGTCCTCGAAGCTCGACGTTACCGTCAGTCATCTCTAAGGGGTTCAAAATAGGGGTTGAAATTTTCAAAACGCCTATACCACTTTTTTACGTGAATATTTTTGCGGTTTCAAATAGTTCTTGAACTTGCGAGTTTTTTAAGACCATCCGGAGCATCGTACGTCCCTCCGTTCGTTCACAGTAAGGCCCCGAAGTTTGCACCGACAGGCATTTTCGACTCCAGTGTGAATGAAATTGTATACAATTCAAACCAAATCTCGTAACCAGAGACGCGCCCACAATAGGAATTTGTGAATACGGCCAATCATTGCTAGGGATCACCTGATTATATTGGCGGAGTATGAAGTCGAGTTGGTTGTTCTGTGATATTATTTAATTTGAAAAATGATGGCTCTTTTGGAGTTTGTTGGTAGGTAGTGAAACTTGAACAAACGTTGAAGTATTATTCATGGGTAAATTATTACTACGGTAAATCATTACTCAACGGTAAATTATTACACAACGGTTCATTATACCATCTACGTAGAAGGGGCTGGAGTTTGTTGGTAGGTACTTTTGCAACTCATCAACAATTTCTTTTCAGAACTTCATTATGTGTGTTTCTTTTTGTTAGGTACTGTTTGTCATCGCCAGAATTATTTTAGCAACATTTAACTCGTGATTTAGGTAGGTACCTAGTAACGAGTACGGGGTTAGGTACTAACCTACGGAGGGTCTGCGATCTACATAATATGTATAGAATAGTACATATCATATTATATGGACGGGTTATCTATACATAGAGCTGTGATCTGTAACAGAAGGGTATTCTATACAAAATAATAAACCGTTGGGCAGGGATTTGCAGCGTTTTTATACCCATATTCACTCATAAAACCCCTGGGTATCGATCGGGCTGAAAAGTTTCGGGACACAACTAGGGCTCAAATGGAGCGTGTGTGCGAAAGAACGAATTTTTTAGACCGAAAATGAAGCCGGTATACGTGATACGGCGTACAGCGTACGGCGTACGGTGGGCGGCAGACGGACATTCCATTTTGGTTTATTATTCCATGAATAATACATCTATGTATTCGCTCAGCAAATAATTTCTATAACACCCACTCAAACTTTTTTCTTTTCCGTTTCAAGGTGATTAGATTCCAAAAACGCTGCATAGTCCTTGTCACATGGGTTTATTATTCTATTGGAGTTCTAGAGATTCTTGTTGGCTGCTAAATTTTTATTGTTTCTTTCATGTGGAATGATTGAAATAGCTATTTCTGAGGATTTCCACCAATTTTGGCCCCCAAAACATGAAATAGGTACGCTTTTTTTCTTTTTTTTTTTTCTTCAGAACATCTTTGATCATTGGTAGTCCCATTTAATGGTCTTGATAATAAAAAACCAATTTTGGGAGCTGAACCATTCGTAAAACCTCAATTTCCGCGTCTTTGGTCAAAATCGACTTCATATTCGGTCTTTTCGTCCCCAAAAACATGGAAAAAGATACCTCAAAAGCTCATGTTACTAACATGATGCTAAAACGCAAAAAGTACGTATTTTTACTCACATTTTCACTCATAACACCCCTGGGTATATTCCGATCGGGCTGAAAAGTTTCGGGGCACAACTAGGGCCCAAATGCAGCATGTTTGCGAAAGAGCGAATTTTTTAGACCGAAAATGAAGCCTGTACACGTGATACGGCGGACGGCGGACGGACATTGCATTATGGTTTATTATTCTGTGAGTATTCGCTCAGCAAACAATTTTTATAACACCCCCTCAAACTTTTTTCTTTTACGTTTCAAGGTGCATAGATTCCAAAAATGCAATGTCCGTCCGCCGTACGCCGTCCGCCGTCCGTCGTCCGCCGTATCACGTGTACAGGCTTCATTTTCGGTCTAAAAAAATCGTTCTTTCGCACACATGCTCCATTTGGGCCCTAGTTGTGTCCCGAAACTTTTCAGCCCGATCGGAATATACCCAGGGGTGGTATGGGTGAAAATGTGTGTAAAAATAGGTACTTTTTACGTTTTAGCAACATATTGGTAACATGAGCTTCTGAGATATCGTTTTCTATGTTTTTGGGGACGAGAAGACCGAATATGAAGTCGATTTTGACCAAAGAGTGGAAAATTGAGTTCTACCAAATGTTCAGCTCCCAGAATTGATTTTTTATGAGTGAAAAACCTGGGAAATCGTCTGAAATCACCATCAATTTGTATAATAACACTGGAAAAAGTGTCAAGACGTGGTTCAGGACGATTAAATGGCGCTACCAATGATCAAAGATAGTTAAAAAAAAAAAAGAAAAAAAAAGCGTACCTAATTTGTGTTTTGGGGGCCAAAATTAATGGAAACCATCAGAAGTAGCTATTTCGATTATTACGCATGAACGAAACAATTAATGAACAGCCAACCTTTCTGTAGTTATGTCCAATAGAATAATAAACCCATGTGACAAGGACTTTGCAGCGTTTTTGGAATCTACGCACCATGAAACGGAAAAGAAAAATTTTGAGGGGGTGTTATGAAAATTTTTTGCGGAGCGAATACATAGGTGTATTATTCACAGAATAATAAACCAAAATGCAATGTCGGCCCGCCGTCCACCGTACGCCGTACGTCTTATCACGTCTACAGGCCTCATTTTCGGTCTAAAAAAAATCGTTCTTTCGCGCACATGCTCCATTTGGGCCCTAGTTGTGTATCCCGAAACTTTTCAGCCCGATCGGAATATACCCAGGGGTGTTATGAGTGAAAATGTGTGTAAAAATAGGTACTTTTTGCGTTTCAGCAAGATGTTGGTAACTTGAGCTTCTGAGATATCGTTTTCCATGTTTTTGGGGACCAGGAGACCGAATATGAAGTCGATTTTGACCAAAGAGTGGAAAATTGAGGTTGTACCAGATGTTCACCTCCAGAAATTGATTTTGGTTTATTATTCCGTGAATAATACACCTATGTGTTCGCTCAGCAAAAAATTTTTATAGCACCCCCTCAAAATTTTTTCTTTTCCGTTTCAAGGTGAGTAGATTCCAAAAATGCAATGTCCGTCCGCCGTCGGCCGTACGCCGTATCACGTGTACAGGCTTCATTTTCGGTGTAAAAAAATCGTTCTTTCGCACGCATGCTCCATTTGGGCCCTAGTTGTGTCCCGAAACTTTTCATCCCGATCGGAATATATCCAGGGGAGTTATGAGTGAAAATGTGTATAAATATAGGTGCTTTTTGTGTTTTAGTAACATAGTAGTAAAATGAGCTTTTGAGGTATCGTTCTCCAAGTTTTTGGGGACGAGAAGACCGAATATGAAGTCGATTTTGACCAAGGAGTGAAAAATTGAGGTTGAACCAGATGTTCAGCTCCCAAAATTGATTTTTTTATGAGTCAAAAACCTGCGAAATCGTCTGAAATCACCACCAGTTTGTATAATAACACTGGAAAATGTCAACACGTGGATCAAGAAGATTAAATGGCACTACCAATGATCAAAGATAGTCATTTAAAAAAAAAAAAAAAAAAAAAAAGGCGTACCTAATTTGTCTTTTAGGGGCCATTTGTGTTTAATGGAAACCACCAGAAATAGCTATTTCGATTATTGCGCATGAAAGAAACAATAAATGAACAGCCAAAATTTCTGTAGGTATGTCCAAAAGTCCAAAAGAATAATAAACCCTCGTGACAAGGACTTTGCAGCGTTTTTGGAATCTACGCACCTTGAAACGTAAAAGAATAAATTTTGAGGGGGTGTTATAAAAATTTTTTGCTGAGCGAATACATAGGTGTATTATTCACAGAATAATAAACCAAAACGAGGCGTAGTAACTTACCTTGCAGTAATAATAAACCAGTATCTCAGTGTAAAGCTTGACTTTTGTTCAGAAGCTTGAATCAGAAGATGTATCAAATACCAAACAATCGACTTTACAAGGGGAAAATGGGAGCAGAAGAACATGTACAAATACAGTCCTACAACGGTCCCTTGAGCCACTCTAGTCTGGAAGGGGGAATGCTCGTTTGTTAGGTACATACATTCTCTCGAAAAAAGGGGTCGATCAAATGGCTTTCCATTAGAGATCACCAGTTACCTATTTGCAATGCGCTTCCTGAGTTTGTGAAAAAGCCCCTCATACCAGAATGTCGACGCTTTTTCAGTGCCAGAAAATTGTTTTCGAAGAAACGTTTTCATGTTGAATGAATTTCGGTTCAGTTTTTAAAAATATTTGTATTAAAAAACGCTGCAAAGTCCATGTCGCATGGGTTTATTATTCTATTGGACAAACCTACAGAAATATTGGCTGTTTATTTATTGTTGCTTTCATGTAAAACCGCACGGTAAATTATTACACAACGGTAAATTATTACACCACGGTAAATTATTACACAACGGCTCATCTACCAAGAAGGGGCTGGATCCGACCCGTCTGTTCCTTGAGCACCATACCGAAGACTTTGGAGAAGATAATGGTGGCGCAGATTGGGCCTTCTGTCCGGCCATACCTCTCTGCGGATCAGCACGGTTTTGTTTCGGGGAGATCTTGCTCTTCGAATCTATTGGTGATGCAACAGGCAATTCTGTCAGCCTTTGTGGTGGGGGAGCAGGTAGATTGTGTCTACACCGATTTCGCGAAGGCATTTGACCAGGTGTCACATGTTATTCTGATGAGAAAGCTGGAGAGATTTGGGTTCCACGGTTCTTTGTTGCGTTGGTTCACCAGCTATTTGTCGGGCCGCAAGTTATCCATCCGGGTGCGAAATACCCTGTCTCGACCATTCTTCGCATCTTCTGGTGTTCCACAGGGGCCCCACATGGGACCATGGATGTTTCGTGTATTTATGGATGATGTTGGGTCAGTTTTTGGGGATGGGGTGCGGCATTTGCTGTTTGCTGTTCATCTCAAGGTCTTTGCTGTGGTGAGATCGATGGAGGACTGCGAGCGGCTTCAGTCATCCCTGTCGGCTGTTGACGAATGGTGTAAGAGGAATGAGTTGTCACTGAATATTGGAAAGTGTTCAGTTATATCGTTCTCCCGCTCATCCTCACCAATCGCCATTAACTATTCTATTGCGGGGCAGGTACTGAAGCGAAACACAGTTGTTAGGGACCTGGGTGTCCTGTTTGACAGCCACCTCTGCTTCTCCGACCATATCGATGACATCTGCTCAAGGGCCATGAAGACACTTGGATTCATCAAGAGGAACACCAGGGAGTTTAATGATCTGTCGGCCTTGACGATGCTGTACACTGCCTTGGTTCGCCCTATTCTGGAGTTTGCATCTATTGTATGGTCTCCACACTATCTCAATGCGATAGAATCGAATGAGAGGGTTCAGCGTCGTTTCCTGAGATACGTCTCATACAAGCTGGGGAACAGATGGGACGATTTCGACGCCTCGGGGATGCTGAGATTGACGGGCCTGGAGACTCTCAGGGAGCGGCAGGAACTGGCCGATGTGGTGTTTGTGCACCGCTTGGTTGACGGCAAGGTGGACTGTCCGGAGCTGCTAGCCCTTTTAAGTTTTCACGTTCCGCCGTATGCGACACGTTTTACGCAGACGTTCTTCCTCCTGACGGTTCCCACCAACTATCTGCTCAGTGGGCCCCTTATCAGAAGCCAGCGGGAGTTCAACCGTCTAGCAAGTATGTCTGAAGTGGACCTACTCTGTGTAAGTGGAAGTGTCTTCAAGAGACAGGCCAAGTTATTATTATTTTAAACAAAAATTTTCTTTTCGTTTATTAATATTGTTTTCTTTTATGTTTACTTAGTTGCTAATTATTAATCCTTGTAAATTGCGCAATGTTTGCCCGTATAATAAAAATAAATAAATAAATAAATAAATTTTGTTGTACTTTTGCAACTTGAACAACCGTTGAATTATTATTGATGGGCAAATCATCTACCAAGAAGGGGCTGGACTTTGTTGATAGGTACGTTTGCAACTTGAGCAACCGTTGAAGTATTATTGATGGGCAAATTATTAAACAACGGTTCATTATTCTATCTCCGTGGAAGGGGAACCTATACAGGTAAATTATTACACAACAGTTTAGGTAGGTACCTAGTAACGAGTACGGGGTTAGGTACTAACCTATGGAGGGTTCATGATCTACATAATATGTGTAGAATAGTACATACAATATATATTATAGAAGGGTTATCTAACCGGAGACCTGTGATCTGTAACTGGAGGGTATTCTGTACAAAATAATAAACCGTTGTGCAGGGATTTTATTGCATTTTCGGATTCTACATACCTTGAAACTACTACGAAAACTACTACTATGAAAATGTACGTTGAAGTTTCTCTATTTTCCTTGTTATAGAATAGAATACACCACTTTATTACTACTTTGAATTTTTGGTTTATTATTCTGTGAATAATAACCTATGTATTCGCTCAGCAAAAAATTTTTATAGCACCCCCTCAAAATTTTTTCTTTTCCGTTTCAAGGTGAGTAGATTCCAAAAATGCAATGTCCGTCCGCCGTCGGCCGTACGCCGTATCACGTGTACAGGCTTCATTTTCGGTGTAAAAAAATCGTTCTTTCGCACGCATGCTCCATTTGGGCCCTAGTTGTGTCCCGAAACTTTTCATCCCGATCGGAATATATCCAGGGGAGTTATGAGTGAAAATGTGTATAAATATAGGTGCTTTTTGTGTTTTAGTAACATAGTAGTAAAATGAGCTTTTGAGGTATCGTTCTCCAAGTTTTTGGGGACGAGAAGACCGAATATGAAGTCGATTTTGACCAAGGAGTGAAAAATTGAGGTTGAACCAGATGTTCAGCTCCCAAAATTGATTTTTTTATGAGTCAAAAACCTGCGAAATCGTCTGAAATACCATCAATTTGTATAATAACACTAGAAAAAGTGTCAACACGTGGATAAATACGATTAAATGGTACAATCAATGATCAAAGGTAATTTGAAAAAAAAGAAGGATCGTATACCTAATTCAAGTTTTGGGGGCCAAAATTTATGGAAACCACCAGAAATAGCTATTTCAATTATTTTACATGAAAGAAACAATAAATAATCAGCCAGCATTTCTGTAGACCAATAAAATAATAGAATAATAAACCCATGTGACAAGGACTTTGCAGCGTTTTTTTTTGTATTGTTGGTTACTGCATTAATACCTACCCTTAACTTTCCGTTAGTCACATGCTTCTGTGAGGCGCATAGTGAAACCTTTTTGGTTTATTATTCTCTGAATAATACACCTATGTAATCGCTCAGGAAAAAATTTTTATAACCCCCCCTCAAACTTTTTTCTTTTCCGTTTCAAGGTGCGTAGATTCAAAAAATGCAATGTCCGTCCGCCGTCCGCCGTATCACGTGTACAGGCTTCATTTTAGGTCTAAAAAACGCTGCAAAGTCCTTGTCACATGGGGTTTATTATTCTACAGAAATGTTGGCTGTACATTTATTGTTTGTTTCATGTGAAATAATTGAAATAGCTATTTCTGATGGTTTCCACCAATTTTGGCCCCCAAAACACAAATTAGGTAGGTACGATCTTTTTTTTTTTTTTTTCAAATTATCTTTGATCATTGGTAGTGCCATCATTTAATCGTCTTGATCCACGTGTTGACACTTTTTCTAGTGTTATTCTACAAATTGATGGTGATTTCGCAGGTATTTGACTCATAAAAAATCAATTTTGGGAGCTGAACATCTGGTACAACCTCAATTTTCCACTCCTTGGCCAAAATCGACTTCATATTCGATCTTCTCGTCCCCAAAAACATGGAAAACGATACCTCAAAAGCTCATGTTACCAAAATGTTGCTAAAACGCAAAAAGTACCTATTTTCACACACATTTTCACTCATAACACCCCTGGGTATATTCCGATCGGGCTGAAAAGTTTCGGGACACAACTAGGGCCCAAATGCAGCATGTGTGCGAAAGAACGACTTTTTTAGATCGAAAATGAAGCCTGTACACGTGATACGGCGGACGGCGGACGGCGGACGGCGGACGGACATTGCATTTTAGCGAATTTTCAAAGAAAATGAAGCTATTGCAATGGCTTCGAAATTTAAATAATATAAATTTTTGGAAATTTTCCTCATAGAAATCCGTTTCAGACCATTCTAAAACGATTCCTGAAATTTAACACTTTTTTATATGTAAGTAGTATCCCAATGTCCATCCTGGGCCACTGCCTTAGATCTCTGATAAAAAGTTTTAACATAAAAGATCAGAACACATATTTTCACTTGAATCCTTGATGTTTTTTATTTTCACTTGAATCCTTGATGTTTTTTATTTTCACTTGAATCTCTGATAAAACTTTTTTATCACAAAACATCAGAACCAGTGACTTTTTCATTTTTAGCGACTTGAATCTCTGATAAAATTTTTTTAACACAAAACATCAGAACCAGTGACTTTTTTCTTTTGGGGGGTTAGTTAAAAGAATCTCTTTTATAATAAAATTAAAATGTCAACAATTGAAATTTACAAAAAAGCAGCCAAAAAACCCATCTACTCATCATTCAGAAATCTGGATAAGGGAGCTTATGATCTCTTAGCAAATTTTATACAAGATACGGAATATGGTGAAACTGTTGTTGTTACTATTAATACTGAAAATGGTGAATTAAATTTATGTTTACCCAAGAAAATATCTAGTCGACTTCTTGAGCATGTTAGAAACAATCCAGAAAGACACCCCAACAAACTTATTTATAATGGTATTGATAAAAAGACAAAGGCTTTTATGATTGACTTTGAGTAAAAAATATTATAATTGATAGTTGAACCCCGAATTGATTACATACATAACCCTGAACCACACTTTTATATAAAGAGAATCTTTATATAAATAATCACCACAAAATTTATAAAAATCATTTTTCTATCCTGAAAACCAAGTGAAAAATAAAAGATCATAAATTTGACTGGAGTGGCCCAGGATGTACATTGGGGTACTACTACCGTCTAGTAGATGGGCCCGATGAAAAGGCGAATACAAGTCAAGTAGATTTAAAAATAATTTTTAAAACCCAATTACTAAAGGTGGTATCAAATCGATACTACCCTTATTAAAGGCAAATACAAGTCAAGTAGATTTGTAAAAAATAATAGTTTAAAATTGTTCGTTTTAATGGGAAATCCCCATTAAAACATATTGAACAAGATACAAGGTCGTTCTGTAGACCAGCGAGAGAATGGGCTGTTTTCAGAATTTTTTTAAAATTATGTATCACCCTTAAAAGTGAAACGAAACAGTTAATCTGTTTCGCGAGAACGAGACTGCTGCGTTCTCGGGAGACAGGATTAACTGCCTCTCCGCGTATATTTTAATTTTTTCTCAATTCTGGCGAGAAAAGAGACGAGAATGAGAACGAGAATGAGAACGAGAACGCAGCTGATGAGTTGACGACCTTGTGGCCTTCCCGTCGACCGGTTTGAGATAAGATTGTCTTGCAGCCCCTTTGACTCGTCCCAGTCAGTTTGTAGAAACCAAGTGAGAAACAACGCAGTGAGTTATTTGTGAGTGAAAATGAACCAATCCCAAGTTTCAACGAATGGAAATTCAACGACTGATGAAGTAGATGATTTTCTACGTGAACTATATATTTTTTATTGAGAATGTTCCCAATAAAAAAATTGTTATTTATATTGTTTATCCTTTTTTCCCCCCTTTTCTTATCAAGGTAAGTTTTAGATTTCCTCTTTTATAATATTTTTAAGTGGCATATAGTTGAGAGTGACTTCTGAAACCAAAATTACATAAGCAAAAGTGTTTTCTGGTACATTATTTTCAAAATCTGCTCGTAAAATTATATTACTTTTTTGTCCAGATATGGACTGTGGTTGTCTAGTTATATTCACACTGAATATTGGATAGCTCTCTTTGAAGAACTGAGGCTCATAATATGGAAGGGATGATTCTTGACATACTATTCTTTTGAAATCTGTGTACATGGTGTAAGCTAAACTAAAATCCCCTGAACTCCAATCTAAATTCAAATGTTCTTCAGGATAACTTTTTCCTGCTACTTCAAAACTAATATTTTTAACATTCAAATGATCAAATTTGGAATTATTTTTCTTTTGATCATTTTTTCTGGCAGTTTGGAAGACAACAAATCCCCAGATCGGATTCTGTACATTTCTGTAAATATTTGTAATGTTGAAGTTTAGAGTTTTTCCAGTAACTTTTTGTTCGATACATTGTAATTTTTTAAAGTGAAACAAATAAGGAGAAGTACAGAGTTCAGCAATTAATTTAGCTTTGGATTCACTCTCATATTCAATTATTGGTACTCTTAGGCAGAAAGTTTTAATTTCTACTTTTCCCTCTATAGGTTCAGGAGTATTATCTGGTTTCTTGTAACGAAAGAGGACATTATCATCAGAATTTCTAATGAATGTAATTTCAAATCCTCCCTTGTAAATTGGAGCGACATCACTGAAGAACCCAAGACCTAAATCACCCAAGTTACCATTCGCACTGAAATTTCCACCACCAATCACGTTAGACTTGAAACCAGAATTCATTACTTTACCATTATAGTTTGCTGGTCCTGAGAAAGAAGCTATGCCCATCACGCTACTAGCAATACCTGGTTCTTCAATTTCATCAATAACCGTATTGTGCTTTTTTACTTCAATTTTGGAAAAAAGGTGTTTAACAAAATTGTCTACCATCGTTATTGTATCATTAGTAACATAGTTTTTTGTTGCATCTTTAGGAATGTATTTTCCAGCAATGTAATATTGAATGTTGCTGCTAAGAAACTCATCATCTAGAAGCAATTTGAAAACTGTTCTTTTGTTCTCAGAGTTCAATTCCAAATTAGATTCGGGATTAAAGTTTCGATACTGAAGCCTTGTGATTTCAGTATCGTATTTCGAGTAGATTGATTTAATTTGATTCATTTTTATTATAGAATACATTCTTTTAACTAACCCCCCCAAAAGAAAAATTTTAACGGTAAAGTCGAATACAAGTCGAGAACATTTTAAATTTCTTTTAAAACTCTTAAAAAAGTTTTTTTATAGAATCGAAATTCTATAAAAAATATCAAGATAGTGGAATAGAAAATATTAAAATCCAGTTCTGAAAACTTCCCCATGTTTCAAAAGTGATAGTTTGATAGGATCCACACTTTTAATTTCTTTCTTATTTTTATTATATTCATTTAGAATAGTACTTTTCATATTTATATAATTTTTTATTTCTTGTTCAATATCATTGAACTCATCATCAGATATTTTACCGTCTTTAATTGCTTTTCTGAACTTTTCTTCAATCGAATCTAATTTAGCTTTTGCCAAAAGCTCAATTTCTTTGTGTTTATTAATTTTTTTATTGAAAAATCCGCTTGAAGTCCTTAATATTATCGATAAGGTTGTCAATCCTACAGAAATTGGAACACTGAATGGAATTATTATTGGTAATGCTATAGAAGTACCAACCAGTCCGAGTTCTGAGAGGGCGAATAAAAATTCAGTACCGTAAAGAGTGCTGGATATTTTTCCATATTTTTTTTTCAAACCATTTCTCATTTTCTCTTCATCTTCTAAAAATTTGTATTGATTGATAATTCGATTGATTCTATAATTGTTCTTATTAAACTCGGGAAAAATTATTTTTGGATATAATCTAGGATGAGTTATTGGAGTAAATTCTTCAGGGGCTGAAGGTGTTTCATTATTATTTGTGTACATCATTTTATTATAGAAAAAAATTTTTTTTATAGAATCGAAATTCTATAAAAATATCAAGACTATAAAATTTAATAAAAGAAATTAAGATTTTCCTTCAATGTTCTCATGCTATTTACAAAATCGTGTCCTTCTGATAGCTTTTTCAAAATTAATAAACATAAATGTCCACAGATAGGCGGATCATATTGGTTTTGGATTTGCTCCTCATTATAAAATAAATTTTCTGAACCTAAATATTGAACAAGTTCTCTTGGTGGTGGTGCATTTCCATACGAGTCAAAATAATATTTTAAATTGTTATTTTTATGAAATGCAGTCCAGTGGCTTCCAGCCTCATCAGAATTTTCTAGATTTATAATTCCACATTCCGTGTGGTTCACTTTCTCTGGTAAATCATCCTTCATGAAAACTCCTCTGAAGTTTTTAATTTTCATTTCTTTCGATAATCTTTCAATATCAAAATTGGTAAGAGGCTGGAAGCTATTTAGTTTTTTGATTTGGTAGGTTTCTTTTTAGGTTTCTTTTTAGGTTTTGAAATAGTTTTTTTCTTATTCATTCCAGAGCCAATACTTAAACTTTTTGCATTTTGTGCTAATTTCTCCATTTCCAAATTGTGCCGTTTGATTTCTGCTTCTTCAGCAGCTTTATGTTTCGAGTCTATTACTGAATTTGCTACTGCTGCACCCCCACCTAATAATGCCCCAAGAGCACCAATTCCTGCAAAAAGTAAGGGTAAAAACCCACCTGAATGATTTATTTGCAACTGATCATAATTCATTTCCAATTCCAACCCTTTTTTGTTTTTGATACATTTATCTAGCTTTTTTTTCTGAGTTTCATTTAACAGGATTTTATGATTTCCATTTCCACTAATATCTGCAAAAGCCAGTCGTACTTTTACTGGAACACGTTTTTTATAAGCAGATCTTATTTTTTTCATTTGTATTTCTGACAAATTTATTTGATGTGTAATCATTTTATTATAGGAAAAAAGTTTTTTTATAAGATGTGAATCTTATAAAAAATTAATATACACCCATCCCAAAGTGTCTTTTGGCTTTCATACCAGTTTTTACTATAGCAGCTCCCAATATTTCACTGATATTTGTTGAACTTTTCATAATTTTATCAGCTTCTACTTCCAATTTTTTATCAGCAAGATGCCTATCACTAGTTTTCTCATGATCTCTGTAAAAAATGGCATGTTGTTTACAGGCTTTATCAAGACTATTTATACCTTCATCACCTCTATTTAATCTCTTATCCAATTTAGTAAATGGTCCACAATATTGATAACCACCTGGGAGATGCATTTCTGGAATAACAGGCCCAAGTTTATTAAGAATAGTATTGAAAATACCAGAACCATTTTTTATCATATTTTTGGGTAAATTATTAATAATTTTAATCAAGTATTCAGTTCCTTTGGGTTTATCAATATCTTTCTCCAGTTGATCTTTAATGAAATTTATAATTCCCAATTTTTCATTGTGAAAATTATTATTTCCTGCCTGCTCTTGCGCATACAAATAGTATAGTCTTTGTGTAAGTTGATTCAAATTATCTATATATTTAAATTCTACAGGATTTTCAGTATATTTAATCAACCCAGTGCCAATCTTTTTCTTTTTACTATACTCCCAGATAGGTTTTATGATTTCTTTCCATTTTTTACTAACACTTGATTTTGGTTGTTTAGATTCGGGATTATTATTTTGAAACATGCTATTTGTTTGAATGAGGATTTTTGTATAAGCTTTAAAGTCTTCATTAGTGTATTCATCTTTGGATGGAATATCAGAAGCTATGGGTTTTGTTAAGAGCTTCCATAAGCCTTCAGTACCGGAATATTTCATTTTTTCTATTTCAATATCATTTCCATTTACTCGTATCTGTTTATTTCCAATAAAGATATGATTTTTTAAAGGGTATATTCCAAATTGTCTATCAGGATGAAGAATATATAATTCTGCAATTGGTCCAATACCTAAAGGACCTACAGAAGAGTTTGGTAATTTAACACTTTTTTGTAAAATTGTTTCCATTTCATAATCCCTATCTGCATTGTCACTTGAAAAGCTTTGATTTAAAGTATCTTCATTATCATTATCAATACTTTTAACCTCGTCATCAACATCTTTAAAAGTAACTTTTTTAGGTGAACTGATAGCCAAGGGGTTAAATGTTTTTATTGCAGGAATGAGTTCTAATTTTTTACCAAGATCTTCATCAGTCTGTTTCACTGCTTTTTCTACCTTATCTAATCGTGAAGTTATAGGTTCATAAGCCTTTTCTATTGTTTCCTTATCAGATGCTTGGTTAACCCTTTCTTGTTTTGCTAATTTCTGTAAATTTTTCTTGAGTTTAATCGATTTATCAGCTTCAGCCACAGTCATGGGCTTACGTTTTCGTTTTGTGAAAATTATTTGTTCATCTTCAGAGGGTTGATCAATCTTTTTGATTTCTCTAAGTTTGACTTCTTTTTCCTTCATCACTTCATTTTGCGCTTCTTTGAATTTCTGTCTAAGCGCTTGTTCTAAAGTAATTTTTGTTGTCATGTTTTTATTATAGGAAAAATTTTTTTTAAAATCGGTTAAACGTTAAAACGCTTAAACGCTTAAACGCTTAAACGCTTAAACGCTCAAACGCTTAAACGCTTAAACGCTTTAGGAACGCTATTTTTGCGTTTTTAAGCGTTTTCCAATGTGATTTTTGAAGCGTTTCCCAATGCGATTTTTGAAGCGTTTCCCAATGTGATTTTTTGAAGTTATCCGTGTAGCGTTTTTATAGGGAATCCCTATAAAATTAGGGGCGGTAATTCGCCTCCCCTAATTAAGACAAACTTAAAATCTATATTTTTTATCTAAAATATTTCACCAAATTTCTTTCGGTAACGCCCGTTACTGCGTTTCTTTGTTAGGTCAATCGTTAGAAAACCAAAGTCCTCATCCCAACAAGAATAGCATAATTCTTTGAATTGGCCATAAGTGAAATCACTTCCCACATATTCATCATAAATATCTCGCATGTATCTTGGTCCTTGTCTAAATACACATAAAAAATTAATATTGTTTCTAATGAGTTGTTTATCAACTTTTGACCATGATTGTGTCAAGTAAACGCACGAGATTTTCTTAGGACGTCCTCTAACGTAATAATCTTTAATAACTTGTTGCTGTTGAACATTAACACAATCATCAAAAACTACCAAACTGTTCGACTGACAATCATCTAGGGGTAAAAGTTCTTCACAATTACTGAAAAACTGTGCTATTTCCACACCATCTTTTACAGAAATTATTTCATAAGCGCTTCTCAAAAACTCATATGCATTCTGATCCATAGATTTTGAAAAAATATATAGATAATGAAAGGGGATTCCCCATGATTTTGTGATGAGATTATAGAGAAGTGTTGTTTTCCCACAACCAGAAGTTCCTACTATTAATGCTCTTAAAGGTAATGGTAAAATTCCTTTTCTAGCCTCTTTTTTATCAAACGGAATTGGTTCAATCTCGTATTTACTCATCTTTATTATACGAAAAAAAAACTTTATCTTATAATAAAAGCATGACTCTAATAAAGATTTCTGATAAACATCGAGATCTAAAAATAACTTTTGCTCAAAAAATTGTTCTAAATCCCAATAAAAATTATAAACTTGGAATAGTAAAGTTATTATTTACTTCACCTTCTCTTTCATTTCAAGTAAAAGATGTATTGATATCATTAAAATTGCTTATTACAGATGTATGGTATCATCACGAGTATGTGTTAGATGGCACATTTACTGTTGAGACGTTTAGAAGAGAATTATATTTAAAAATAAAAAGTTATATATCTGAACTCATGGATGGATTTGAGAAAAATAAAACATTTTATAAATCACAAATTGACACATTAAAAAAAACAAAACCTGAAAGTTTGGTTTTTAAAGTAGACTACACTACAAATCGTAATAGATTTTTTCTTAAATCTCCTGTTTTAATTGAAATTTTAAGTTTTGGAAATTTCTGTGAACTATTTGATTTTAAACAATGTAAAACACCTGGGGATTATTTTGAAGTTAATAAGGACTACTATTCTGAAGACAACCCAAAGTTAATCAAACCTATTTCGTTAATTGAATGGCATTGTAATATTATTGATTATAGTTTGCTAATCATGATGAGCATTCCCATCTTCATAGCGAACATGAATTACTACATGTATCTTTGATAGAGAAACAGATTCTCCCCAATACTATTTATATGGAAACAAATAAAAAGATTCTTTACAGCCCTATACGAGAAGGAATGAGAGATATTAAAGAGATTAAACTATCATGTAGAAATGAAAATGGAGATGAGCTGCAATTTGAAAATGTTACAGTTTATTTGAATTTGATTGAAGAGTGAGTGAGGAGCTTCTTTTTTATGAGATATTTCTCATAAAAAACCTTTTTTTTCCTATAATAAAATGGATAATGATTTAACTGATCCTATTTATTGTCATAAATGTAAGAAGAGAACCAATAATATTGATGCAGAAAAAATACAAACGGTAAACGGAAGATGGAGAGTTGGGGCTAAATGTTCAAAATGTAAAACTAATAAGAGTAAGTTTATTGCTAACCCTGGTAAAGAAGATGTTATTCATCCTATCATTGAAGATTTAAATGATGATGAGAAACTATCCATTGCTAAAGAACTACATAAGCCTGTGAGAAAGAAATTTCAAAAACGAAAAATAATAACGAAAGGTATTGATGATTTGTGGGCTGCAGACTTGGTTATTATGAGACAGTACGATAAAGAAAATAATGGGTTTGGCTACATTCTGAATGTTATTGATACATTTTCAAAATTTGCTTGGGCCTTGCCCCTTATGAAAAAAGATGGAAAAAATGTTACTAAAGCATTTGAAAAAATTATCGAAAAGGCTAAATCACAAAAACATAATTCTCCTAATTTTCTACATACCGATAAAGGTTTAGAATTCGAAAATAAACTGTTTAAGGATCTGTTGAAGAATAATGGAATCAAAATGTATCACACACAAAGTGAAGAAAAGTCTGCGATCATTGAACGATTCAATAGAACATTAAATGAAAAGATGAAAATCTATTTTGAAGTACAAAATAATAAGAAGTGGATTGATATTCTACAAGATTTGATTCATGAGTACAATAATAATGATTTTCATAGATCGATTGACATGAAACCTGTTGAAGTTAATAAAAGTAATGAAGAGAAAGTTTTGTTGAAATTATTTGGAAACCAAAAAGTCTCACAGAAAGTAAAGTTTTCTCTTGGAGATCGAGTTCGAATAACAAGATTTAAGAAAACATTTGGGAATAAATACGATGCTAAATGGACTAAAGAAATTTTTGTGGTTTCTGGAATTCTACCAACAAATCCGATTACTTACAAAATAAAAGATTTAAACGACGAAGAGATTGAAGGATCTTTCTATGCTCAAGAACTACAAAAAACAGAATTCTAGAATTATGAATAAAATGATTTATATAAAAGATTTCTTTTATATAAATAAAATGTTATGTGATAATATTACGACTATCGTTGATAGAATATTCGTAATATTCAACCGATCCCGTTAAAGGTGGGGGTGAATCGCCCCCACCTTTAAGGAATTGTGTTTTAAAAGAAATTTTTAAATGTTCTAGACTTGTATTTGCCTTTAACGTTAAAGTGGGGGGTCGTAATTCACGACCCCTATTTAAGAATTTGGGTTTAATGGGTCCCATGTATTTAAAAAATTTTTTAAATACATGAAGAAGCTAAGAAAAATAGTTTACATGTTTAGAAAAGTCACTGGCTAAAAAAATGAGGGGTTAGTGTCCCACCAATAAGAATTCAATGGGTGGATAAAAAAAGGTGAGGGGTCAGTTAAAAGGATGATATGGGAGACAGGATAAATAGTATCCATACAAGAATAGACAAAAAGAAAAAGTGGGTGGATAAAAAAAATGAGGGGTTAGTTAAAAGAATCTATTTTCTAATAAAAATGAACGATACGAAAAAAAATTATATATCCTATAATAAAATGGATAATACGAGAAGAAATTGTGAAAAGTGCAATGTTAGCACTACTTATAAAAATTGGGCTAGACATCTAAAGTCTAAGCGTCATGGAAAAAACGACCCGGACCGGACAATGACTATCAGAAAACCTAGAAAAGCGAAACCTGTATTTGTAAATCCGAGGAAATTACACAAAGTATTTAATTTTAGTGAAAAAGTATTTGAAAAAAACAGAGAACCGAAAACGGAAATTGCTAAAAAGGAAATGGCATTTAAATCTAGATTAGTGACTTACGACATTAAAAATACGAAAGGATTTAAAGATGCTTCCAAATTTCTGAACAGTATTAAAAGAACCGTAACAGGTTTAATCAAATGGAAACTTAGAGAAATGAAACTAAAAGTTAATGTAGTTTTAATCGCAGAATTTAAAAAAGGAACTAACAAAAATAACATGGAGTATCAGGAACTCAATTTCAAAACTAAAAACGTAATAATATTGCAGTCAGCAGAAGTTGCAAACTGTTACGATGAAATGAAACAGAAAATTCTAAATGAAATGGAAACGTTCGAAATTAAAGGATCTAATTGGCAACTTCATAAGATCAAGCATTTGGAACTGAACGTTAACAAGTACGTTCCTTTGAAAGGATCGTCTTACATTGAACTCCCAGCTTTTCTGCAAAATAGGAAAGCAATTATAAATGTGAAAAATGACGATAATAAATGTTTCCTTTGGTCTGTTCTTTCAGCTTTACATCCAGCTGACGAACATTCGTATAGAATAGGAAAGTACATTAGTTGGGAACATGAGTTTGACGAAGCGTTGAAAGATATCAGTTTTCCTATGAAACTTACAGACGTAAAAAAGTTTGAGAAAAGAACTGGGATTTCCATAAATGTTTACTGTCTGAATGAAAAAAATACTATAGTTCCCTTGGAAATAACGAAAGATGAAAAGGAAAGGCACATTGACTTGTTGTACTTGAAAAACGAGAAAACTGAACATTATTGTTGGATCAAGGACTTATGGAAACTGGTTGGTCATAGTCAACTAACAAAAAACCACAAACGAAGGTACTTGTGTAAAATGTGCTTGAATACCTTTGGAACTCAAGATAAACTAAACGACCATAAAAAATATTGTGGTGTTCATAAAGCTGTTAAAGTAGAACTACCAAAACCTTACGATAATATTTTACAATTTGAAAATTATAGGCACTCTTTAAAAGTACCTTTTACAATTTATGCAGATTTTGAATGTATGTTACAAAAGATTGATACCTGCAAACCAAATCCCGATGAATGTTATACAAATGACATTCAAAAACATGAACCGTACAGTTTTGTTTACTTCATGAAAAATGCCGAAGACGAAAGTAGGAAAAACTATGTAGGCGATTATAAACTTGTACAATATTCTGGACAGGATGTGGTAAAAGTGTTTTACGAAAAAATAAAAAAAGACGCCTTAATGGTGGCGAGAAAATACTATGACGTTAATATTCCCATGAAAGATTTAACCGAAGAACAACAAAGAGAATACGATAGTGCTGAGAGTTGCCACATTTGTGAAAGAAAATTTAATGAACTCCCACCTATAATTGAAAATGAACTTGATGTACTGAGAAAAACAATTCAACACTTTATTGATAAAAAAGATGACAATCAACAAGATATATATATTGAAGAATTAGAAGTTTTGAAGTCAAATATACCTGATAATTGTATAAAAGTACGGGATCACTCACATTTGACTGGAATGTACAGAGGAGCAGCTCATTCGATTTGTAATTTAGAATATAAAAATCCTAAGTTTATTCCAGTATTTTTCCACAATCTTTCTGGCTACGATGCACATCTATTTATTAAAGAATTTGAAAAAGATAATTACGATATTAAACTTTTACCGCAAAGTGAAGAGAAGTACATTTCCTTTTCTAAAATGATAGCTTATGAAACTGATGAACTCGATAAAAATGGTCACAAAAAGAAAAAGACTATAGAATTGAGATTCATAGATTCTTTTAAATTTCTTTCTGCTTCTTTAGATTCTTTAGCTAAAACTTTAACTAAAAATCAATTTAAGGAAATAAAAAAGTATTTCCCAAAAGAACATCTCGAACTAATTACTAGAAAATTAGCTTATCCATATGAGTATATGGACTCTGTTGAAAAATATCGAGAAACTAACCTTCCACCTATAGAGAAATTCTACAGTAAACTCACTGGAGAAAATGTTAAAGAAAATGATTATAAAAATGCTCTAGAAATTTGGTCTACATTCAAAATTAAAAATTTAGGAGAATTTACAGAACTTTACAATAAAATTGATGTTCTTTTGTTAGCAGATATCATGGAAAACTTTAGAAATATATCTTTAGAAAAATATAAATTAGACCCCGCTTGGTATTATACAACACCAGGTTTCGCTTGGGACTGTATGTTGAGAATGACCAAACAAAAGATAGAATTGTTAACAGATTATGATAAGATTTTACTCGTAGAAAAAGGAATAAAAGGCGGAATTTCTCAATGTTCAAAACGATACGCGAAAGCTAATAATAAATATATGGGAGACCAATTCATCAAAGAAAAAGAAACTGTTTTCATTGAATACTTGGATGCAAATAATCTTTACGGTTGGGCGATGAGTAAATTTTTACCTTATGGAAATTTTGAATGGAAAATGGATCTAGATAATTTCGATATACAATCCATTCCTGATGATTCACCCAAGGGTTATATTTTAGAAGTTGATTTAAAATATCCTCAAGAACTCCACGATTTACACTCTGATTTTCCTTTAGCTCCTGAAAATAACTATGGTGATGAAAAACTATCAAAACTTTTATGCACGTTGTATGATAAGAAAAAATACGTTATCCATTACATTACGTTAAAACAGTATTTACAACTAGGAATGAAATTAGAAAAAATTCATAAGGTTTTAGAATTTGGCCAAAGTGCTTGGTTAAAAAGCTATATTGATTACAATACAAATCTTAGAGCAAAAGCCAAAACAAAATTCGAAGAAAAATTTTTTAAAGATATGGTTAATAGTGTATATGGGAGGACAATGATGAATGTACGTAAACATGTGGATATTAGGCTTTGTTCTGATGGTTTTAAATTGGAAAAACTAATTTCAAAACCAAACTTTAAAGGTAGAACTATTTTTTCCGAAAACTTAGCGGCTGTACACATGGAAAAAGTAAATATCACATTTAAACAGCCAATTTTCATCGGAATGAGTATTCTAGACATTTCAAAAACTTGTATGTACGACTTTTATTACAACACAATTAAAAAACAATATAAAAGTGATGTAAATTTATTATACGGAGATACAGATAGTTTAATAATGGAAATAAAAACGGATGATTTTTATAATGATATGAAAAATATGTTGGATCATTTTGATACTTCTGACTATCCAAAAAATAATGTTTACAATATTCCACAAGTTAATAAAAAAGTGTATGGGAAATTTAAAGATGAGTTACAAGGTAAGATTATAGATGAGTTTATTGGACTTCGCCCAAATATTCGAAACTAATGATGTTACGAAAAAATCTAAAGGAGTAAAGAAAAATGTCGTTAATAAGGGTTTAAGTATAGAGGATTATAAAAGATGCTTATTCTTTAAAAAACCAAACTATCAGAAACAGATATTATTCAAATCGAAAAAACACGATGTGACCACAGTACAACAGAATAAGAAAGCTCTTTCCGCTCATGATGATAAAAGATTTATAATGAAAAATGGCATAGATACTTTGGCTTGGGGTCACTATGAAATAAACATAAGTAGAGACAATTTTAAAACTCACCTTGAAGAAATAATAAAAGAAAATAATAAAAAAGAAATGGAATTATAGGTAGGATTAAAGTAAATACTAAATTATAATTTTTATAAGGATCCCTTATAAAAACCTAATGGGACCTCCTCTTACAAATATTCTGTGCACAAAGTTTAGCATAATTTGATTATCCTCTTCGATGGATTCAAAACAAATATTACCATTTCGTACTCTAACCCTAGAATTTCTGAAAGGAGTAAAATTTAGAATGTTTTCAGTTAGTTTATTTTTTCCGGTAAAAAAGTTACGTTTCACAGTTGGTAAATCCAAAAACTTATGATACTTCCTCACGAAATAATCAGTCAGTTCTCCAGATTCAGATACTTCCCACCACTCACTCTTGGAAAGACAATTTCCATCTTCTAGTTCTCTTAACGATTTAAAGTGTTCCATTTTTATTTTATTGGAGAGATCCTTTTAACTTACCCCTCATCTGAATTGAATACTTAAAGGTGGGTCCGTAGATTAAAAAAAATATTTTCTATAATAAATAAAGAGATGGGTTTAAATGATGAAGCATTAGATTTATGTGAAGAACATGGAGGTTTCTGGAAGTTTGTAAAGACACCTGAATTTCAATTTTATGAAAAAAACTGTTACGCACTAGATAACATTTTACGTGAATTGAAGGAGTATAGATTTTGTAAAGGGTTGTGCAGAGAAAGTTTATTTGGTGTCGATGGTAAACCACCACTCCTTTCAAAGAAGCAAGTAAAGACATGTCTTAATGAAAAAAAGATTAAGGTTCCTAAAAATGCTACTGAACATCAACTTCGAAAATTGGCTTATAATGAGGATAAAGTCACACTGAAAAAGCAGTTTGAGGATTATTTTACATGTTGCTAAAGTTCAGAATGCTTGGGGTATGAAGGAGATTTTATTTTTAATGAGCTGTGTTCATTAAAAGTTCTTATGCTACTAACTAGCAGGTTATTTTATATTGTATTGTTGTACACTTTTCCTGTCTGAATTGAATTCTTAAAGGTAGTATCAAATCGAGACCCCCTCTATTAAAGGTGGGGTCGATTCGACACCACCTTTAAATAGATTGGGATTCACAAATTCAGAAGAGATCTGTCGTCTCGTTTTTTTAATTTAAGACGATATCATTTTATTTTAAGACGATTCAAAAATATTTTTAGCGTGACGTCATTTTAATTTTTTTATTTTTTCTAGTGAAAACATCAGAGGGAGCTAAATTTCGAAAATATCGACCCCTAAATAGTCCTAAATTTGCATTTTTATTTACGATTGAAAAATTATTAGAGTTTCACTAGAGTTTCTGATGAAAAAATATTTTTTTAAAAAAGTCACTGGTTCTGATGTTTTGTGTTAAAAAAATTTTATCAGAGATTCAAGTCGCTAAAAATGAAAAAGTCACTGGTTCTGATGTTTTGTGATAAAAAAGTTTTATCAGAGATTCAAGTGAAAATAAAAACCACAGTCATGCAGCATGGCTATAAGAGCGAATTTTCGAAGTTTTCGGCATCTTCCTCCTCCGCCTAAAATTTTCTGAAAATTAATTTTCGGCCAATGTTTTCCCAACTTGATACAAAATTAAAACAGGAGTAGTTTTACGCAAAGTAAAATTTGGGGTGGAAGGAGGGGGAGGGGGAAATCAAAAATGTTTTGAATACCAGAAGAGTAGGTATTGGGTACGTAACAAATTTTTTGTTCCATTTTTTGCCGAGTAACACCTCGGTTTGTAGATTTTCCAACGCTGAACACGATGGTGAAGTCAGAATTGCGATATCCCATTCCGTTATCAGATTAGAGCAGACGAACCAGGAAGAACATCTCAAGAAATAACCACGTTCCTTCATCTTCAAAGTGCTCCAGTTTGAGAATGGAATGAGATATCGCAATTCTGATTTCACCATCGTGTTCAGCGTACAAAAACCTTTAAAATGAGGTGTCACTTGTCAGACTTTTTCATTTTGGGAATTTATGGGTAATTTTCACCCCCTAAAACTCCCCAAAACTCCCCCTTAGGGTGACCCGATTCTGCCCATCTTCGAACTTAGCCTGTCGATTGCCAAGACAGATTTTTCGTGCAAATTTGAACTTTTTATCTCAATTCTTTCGAGAGTTATCGTCTGGAATGACACATACATATATAAATATATATATAAATATATATATAAATATATAAATATATATATAAATATATATATATATACATATAATTTTTGGTGTCTTTCGGCAGGGAATTCAGGATAGTCTGAAACGGATTTTGGTATACAAATCTTTCGGAAATTCGAGTTTTAAAAATTTTGGACCGAGAACAATAGCTTCCTTTTCTTCGAAAATTCGCTAAAAACATCAAGGATTCAAGTGAAAATAAAAAACATCAAGGATTCAAGTGAAAATATGTGTTCTGATCTTTTATGTTAAAACTTTTTATCAGAGATCTAAGGCAGTGGCCCAGGATGGACATTGGGATACTACTTATGTATATATATATATATTTATTTATATATGTGTCACTCCAGACGATAACTCTCGATAGAATTGAGATAAACAGCTCAAATTTGCACAAAAAATCTATCTTGGCAATCGAAAGGCTAAGTTCGAAGATGGGCGAAATTGGCCTACTCTAAGGAGGGTTTTGGCGCATTTAAAGTGCGCAAAAATTACCCAAAAATCCCCAAAATGTTATTTTCCAACAAGTGACCCCTCATTTTAAAGGTTTTTGCACGCTGAACACGATGGTGGAATCGGATTTTAGATATCTTGATCCGTTCTCAAATTAGAGCATTTAAAGTGCGCAAAAATTACCTAAAAATCCCCAAAATGTTATTTTCTAACAAGTGACCCCTCATTTTAAAGGTTTTTGCACGCTGAACACGATGGTGGAATCGGATTTTAGATATCTTGATCCGTTCTCAAATTAGAGCATTTAAAGTGCGCAAAAATTACCCAAAAATCCCCAAAATGTTATTTTCCAACAAGTGACCCCTCATTTTAAAGGTTTTTGCACGCTGAACACGATGGTGGAATCGGATTTTAGATATCTTGATCCGTTCTCAAATTAGAGCATTTAAAGTGCGCAAAAATTACCCAAAAATCCCCAAAATGTTATTTTCTAACAAGTGACCCCTCATTTTAAAGGTTTTTGCACGCTGAACACGATAGTGAAATCGGATTTTAGATATCTAAATCCGTTCTTAAATTAGAGCATTTAAAGTGCGCAAAAATTACCCAAAACTAGGATAATCTTTAAACTCTTACCCCCACCCCCTTAGAGTGGTCAGATTGAAAAATGTGAGAAGTAATAATTGAAGACGAGAGTTCGAAGCAAAAAAGGGAGAGGCAAACGATTAGTACAACTCCTTGAATTTACCCACAGCGATCAAATAAATAAGCACTTATTACAATTACGTAATAAACAAACGGTAGAATCAGGATGGACAAAACGTACAAATTAAAATAAATACGAAGAGAATATACATAGAAAACCAAATTTTAGACCGAAGTTTTCCTTTATTCAAAACCATAGCCATTAATTCGAATATTTCTTTGAAAATTCGCTCATTAAGTCATGCTGCATGACTGATTTTTTTAATATGTATATATATATTTATATATATATGTGTCACTCCAGACGATAACTCTCGATAGAATTGAGATAAACAGCTCAAATTTGCACAAAAAATCTATCTTGGCAATCGAAAGGCTAAGTTCGAAGATGGGCGAAATTGGCCTACTCTAAGGAGGGTTTTGGCGCATTTAAAGTGCGCAAAAATTACCCAAAAATCCCCAAAATGTTATTTTCCAACAAGTGACCCCTCATTTTAAAGGTTTTTGCACGCTGAACACGATGGTGGAATCGGATTTTAGATATCTTGATCCGTTCTCAAATTAGAGCATTTAAAGTGCGCAAAAATTACCCAAAAATCCCCAAAATGTTATTTTCTAACAAGTGACCCCTCATTTTAAAGGTTTTTGCACGCTGAACACGATGGTGAAATCGGATTTTAGATATCTAAATCCGTTCTTAAATTAGAGCATTTAAAGTGCGCAAAAATTACGGTGCAGTAGGTACTGCACATCTCCAGCCACTACAGTGCTACCGCCTGCTCGATCCAACCGATGGGCAATTGTTTTAGATTGGACTGCCGTGGTTTTTTCCCCAAAAAGACTCGTTTTATAGTATTAATATATCAGCTTTTGACTGTAAAACACTGTGCCTAAAATATCTCCCTAGGTTTCCCAACCAATTTTAACGCAGTTCTTTCCTAGACAGTTCCTGATTTTAGACATCTGGCGACCCTTCCAGGATCAGAAGTGTTCATATTACCTTGTTTTTTTTTTAATCAGGCTCTGATAATTTTCCGCTCAATTTTAACAACCGGTCATTATGACTACGCCTTTGCTAATGATGATTATCTTCTGAGTCCTAAAATTCTTACGTCATTTCCTTTGCGATTATACCTATTTAACTTTTATTCAAATTCTCCATTCCATTGGACTAAAAAAACTCGTCTCTTTAGATATTTTACATTAAATAAAGAGTAAGGTGACTCAGTAGAGGGGACTCAATGAGCAAAGGTAGGCTTTCAGTTGATTCAACTCAAAGTAGGCAGGTGATCTACCGGTATACAAATGAGAAACGACCCCCATAGCAATACGTCCATGGTTCAATGAAGAAACCAGAGTATCAATGTGCAGAAAAATCATCACACAGTCTTACTTCTCTTATAATTTAGGTTGGACGACCAACTTTTGTATTTCTACAAAACT
The DNA here is from genome assembly GCA_954871275.1 of Leptopterna dolabrata. Classification (NCBI taxonomy): domain Eukaryota; kingdom Metazoa; phylum Arthropoda; class Insecta; order Hemiptera; family Miridae; genus Leptopterna; species Leptopterna dolabrata. Next base: position 65,116,144 of record OX940978.1, read on the forward strand.
ATATGGAAATCACATGAGAGGTGCTTAGGTACCGATCCGAATTATACTGCACCATTGGTCCTGTTTACATCGTGAACCATAACGTGGAATGGAAAGTTGCGATGTATCCGTACAGGCAACTTTCGATTCCAATAATTCTCAAGCAGTTTCAGGTCCACTCAATGTTGAATACTAGAATAGAACAATATTTCAACGTAGCACCCACATGTTCTTCCAAGTGATCCTTCCAGAAACCACATCCTTCCTTCATAGTTTATTTCAAGATTGAGCCTGCATGAAAAACAACCTGCACTTGAAGCACTCATGATTTTCTATAACAACTCCTTTACCTACTGCACTCTCTTGAGTAGGTAAGTCAAAAGTCCTAACTACCCTATCCTACCTAATATGAACCCACAGCGATCAAATAAATAAGCAGTTAGTAAAATTACGTAATAAACAAACGGTAGAATCAGGATGGACAAAACGTACAAATTAAAATAAATACGAAGAGAATATACATAGAATACCCAATTTTTTTGAATCTACACACCTTGAAACGGAAAAGAAAAAAGTTTGAGGGGGTGTTTTAAAAATTTTTTGCTGAGCGATTACATAGGTGTATTATTCACAGAATAATAAACCAAAAATCGTTCTTTCGCACACATGCACCATTTGGGCTCTAGTTGTGTCCCGAAACTTTTCAGCCCGATCGGAATATACCCAGGGGTGTTATGAGTGAAAATGTGTGTAAAAATAGGTACTTTTTGCGTTTTAGCAACATGTTGGTAACATGAGCTTTTAAGGTATTGTTTTTCATGTTTTTGGGGACGAGAAGACCGAATATGAAGTCGATTTTGACCTAAGAATAGAAAATTGAGGTTCTACCAGATGTTCAGCTCCCGAAATTGATTTTTTATGAGTCAAAAACCTGGGAAATCGTCTGAAATCACCATCAATTTGTAGAATAACACTGGAAAAAGTGTCAACAGGTGGATCAAGACGATTAAATGGTACTATCAATGATCAGAGATAATTTATTTAAAAAAATTAAAAACAAAACGTATACCTTATTCGTATCTCTGTAGGTATGTCCAGTAGAATAATAAACCCATGTGACAAGGACTTTGCAGCGTTTTTTCTCCCGCGCCCGAAGTAGCTTCCTAACTTCCGTTCCTGCTACGGTAAGTTTCCCCTTGGCTGCGGCAGCGCTGTTTCATCCGAGAGGTGCATGCGATTAATCGTGTACCTAAGTATATTTTTTTGTTCTTACATCTTTAGCTAATTTTTGCTGGAACTTTATGTTTTATTACGATTTAGCCATGTTTTCACTTCTATGTGTGTTATTTTTGATTTGTATAATTATCTACCTCTTCTCGAAAAACATAATTTTCACCTGTGAGGTGCATGCGACAAGTGGCGTATTTTTTTCCTTCTCCGGGTCGTATGCTGCTGTCTAAGTACAACGTACAATACTTCTTATTTCTTATTTCTTTGTTTCACGGGACAAGCCCAATTACATTCTATAAAATCAATCAGTAAGTCATTCTAATCAGGGGAAAAAATGAATATAATGTGAATATAAAAATGATAAAAATGATAAGGGTCTCATAGTAAAGTACAATGAAAGTTACAAAGTAAAAGAATCAATATCTCAAAAGTAAGTGTATGAAAGGAAAACTGACCCTAGGTATACATGATTGGGGACGAGGAAAGTTGTGATTTTAACGTGGCAAGAGAGGAGTGAAAAAAGTCGAAATCGGGGTTAACAGTCAGGAAGAGGTTCGCACTGCGAGGAATTCTGCGTAGGGGTTGGCTTCTCTGGTAGTTTGTAGGAGAAAAACGCTGCAAAGTCCTTGTCACATGGGTTTATTATTCTTTTGGACTTTTGGACATACCTACAGAAATTTTGGCTGTTCATTTATTGTTTCTTTCATACGCAATAATCGAAATAGCTATTTCTGATGGTTTCCATTAATTTTGGCCCCTAAAACACAAATTAGGTACCTACGCTCCTTTTTTTTTTTAAATAAATTATCTCTGATCATTCATAGTACCATTTAATCGTCTTGATCCACGTGTTGATACTACTTCCAGTGTTATTATACAAATTGATGGTGATTTCAGACGATTTCCCAGGTTTTTGACTCATAAAAAATCAATTTTGGGATCTGAACATTTGGTAGAACCTCGATTTTCCACTCTTTGGTCAAAATCGACTTCATATTCGGCCTTCTCGTCCCCAAAAACATGGAAAACGATACCTCAAAAGCTCATGTTACTAACATGTTGCTAAAACGCAAAAAGTACCTATTTTTACACACATTTTCACTCATAACACCCCTGGGTATATTCCGATCGGGCTGAAAAGTTTCGGGACACAACTAGGGCCCAAATGCAGCATGTGTGCGAAAGAGCGAATTTTTTGGACCGAAAATGAAGCCTGTACACGTGATACGGCGGACGGCGGACGGCGTACGGTGGACGGCGGACGGACATTGCATTTTTGGAATGCCAACCCTTGAAACGGAAAAGAAAAAAGTTTGAGGGGGTGTTATAAAAATTTTTTGCTGAGCGAATACATAGGTGTATTATTCACAGAATAATAAACCAAAAGGGACGTAAAACAGCATTGGCGAGCGAGTAGAGGTTCGCCATGCAACAAGGCTGATCTTCGACAGAAGTGTGGGGCAGTCGATTTGGTTGCTTAACAGCTTGAAGAGCAACGTGAGATCGGCTGAGCCACGACGCTTCTCAAGAATGCCTGTGCTTGGAACATAACATATTTATTTGATGTGCAAATCATATTGTGTCAAAAAACTCACCAGTGATTCTGATGAATCCTAATGTACGCAGTTATATTTTATGCACCTGCATACATTCATGTTTAACTGTTTATGTGTTCTGGTATATTAGTTCTATTGGCTCGTTTTTTCAGTGATTTTTGGAGAAGTTGATGGTTGCAAACGTTCACCACTCAGTTTTACCATGGGACTGATAATTCTAGTCTTTTATACCTGTGTCTTCTTTATTATTCTGTGCAATTCTTCCCAGTGGCTGTGATGGATGGTGCCCAATTAAAAATAAATTAGACAAGTAGGAAACAGACAGACGTCATGGCATTAGTACAAATGTGTTTGGATTCTATTTTGTTATTATACGTAGCAAATTCTTCAATGACTTTGTACAAGGAGTAGTAAATGAGTAGTAAACCACTTTTTAATGTTCCATATTCGGAAAAAGAACCCCTGCAGCAAAATACCTGAAACAAGATCGACTATTGGTATCAGAAAAATACATGCGACTGACAGTAGTTTGAAATGCCCTTTGAAATCTTAATCACATCGTCTTGATGAGGTGAAATAACTGTGGCGAGCGCGGGCCATAAATGGTCGCAAACCCACCATATCTGTATAAATATTGTGATGATCCAGCGGGAGCTAAAGATAGGAATAAATACACGAGACTACTTGAGTCGGTTTGTGTGATCAAATGACAATTTATTGGCAGTTCACAGCTTCTTTTATACCCCTTGATACATCCCCAGAGAGGGGTAGGGGAACCCCGCTCTGGGAAGCCGTTAGACGCGGCTTATAATGCAAGCGACGCTATTTACATAGTGTTAGGGAGCAGCCGATCACCACACTGCTCCCCCCAGAATTGAAGTTAAATACTGCAATTATGTAAATGACGATGAATCTTGTTGATGAGGCGTCGGTGTTGGTGAAAGAGGCTGCGTGTGAGCTGTGTAGTTGCCGTGTAGGTGGGTGGCTTGAGGAGTTCGTGGTGTCTCGCCGTCGTGTGTTAGCGGCGGCTGCGGTGTGGGATGCGTGAACGTGCTCGGATGCGGTCCAGCTGGAAGCGTCGAGGGCGATGTCTCGGAGAGCGCTGGAACGGGCGGCTGGAAGAGGTGATCTTCCGAGGCGGCTTGAATGGCGAGGCAGGAGGTGCCGGAGCAGGTGACGTTGGCCGCGCCTGGAGTAACGGCTGTGCCTGGGTCCCAGTGAAGACGGTGTCAGGAGAGGCCTGTGTCCCAGGGTGTGATAGGCCGTGTTTGTGACGGAAGACCGGGCGCTGTAGCGCTGTAGGTAAGTACGGCCGGGGCGCTGAGTCGGGCCAGGATGTGCCAGTGTTACAGCTCTCTCTCGAGGACATGTTTCGTTGCTTCGAAGGCGGCTTTGGAGTCATGAGAGCAGGTGAGTAGGCATTTATTATCTCGCTTACGGGCGGCGGTTCGATCGGGCAGATGTGTAACGCCGCTGGGTGATACGATGTGGCCGAGGAATTCGACGGAGGTGCGGGCTAGTTGACACTTCGACTTGTTGAGTTGGAGGCCGTATTTTGTTAGAGTATCGAGTAGTAATTTTACGTGTGTAAAATGTTCGTCAATATCTCTCGAAGCTACTGGAAGGTCTTTGTAGACGTTGGTCCTATTGAGAGGCTGCGTTGAAGGCCGAGGTTGTCGGTGGTGCTGGATCACCTGCAACTCCTCGTTGACGGTAGCCACACGAGGAGGAGGGAGAAGGGTATGGAGGCGGTTCCGGTGTCTCCATTTTCTTCTTTGATGTTCCTGAAGGTGTGAATCCGAGGAATGAATGCTCCGTTGATGGTTGCTCTCGTTAAGTAGGCAGCGGAAACGGCGAGATGTTCTCTGGTTGGTTCGCTGGAGAGACGATAGCTGGTTGGTCGTGGATCTGACGAGTGGTGGAGGGCGTAGGCGGTTCGCTGTCGATCGCAGGAGGCGAGAAGCCGGGGCGAGAGGTGTATTAACTTCGCCGGTGTTCCGTTCGCAGAAGGCCGGGGCGAATGAGCGTGTCTCACGCCAAGTTGTCGCCCTAGGCTGAAGATCGCAGAGGGCGAGAAGCTGGGGCGAGAGGTGTATTAACATCGCCGGTGTTGCGTTCGCAGAAGGCCGGGGCGAATGTGCGTGTCTCACGTCGAGTTGTCACCGTAGGCTGAAGATCGCAGAAGGCGAGAAGCCGGGGCGAGAGGTGTATTAACATCGCCGGTGTTGCGTTCGCAGAAGGCCGGGGGGAATGTGCGTGTCTCACGTCGAGTTGTCACCGTAGGCTGAAGATCGCAGAAGGCGAGAAGCCGGGGCGAGAGGTGTATTAACATCGCCGGTGTTGCGTTCGCAGAAGGCCGGGGCGAATGAGCGTGTCTCACGCCGAGTTGTCACCGTAGGCTGAAGATCGCAGAGGGCGAGAAGCCGGGGCGAGAGGTGTATTAACATCGCCGGTGTTGCGTTCGCAGAAGGCCGGGGCGAAGAGACGGTTGCAGGAGGCGAGAAGGCGGTGTTGCATACGCAGAAGGCCGGGGCGAAGGTGCGTGTTGAGCCGTCGCAGGAAGCGAGAAGGCGGGGCGCTGATCGCTGAAGGCGGGAAGCCGGCGAAGGTGCGTGTCGAGCCGTCGCTAGAGGCGAGAAGGCGGGACGCTGTTCGCAGAAGGCCGGAAGCCGGTGAAGGTTGCGTGTTCGTCGTCGGGCGCCGCTGCCTCGCCGGCGATCGTAGTAGGCGAGAAGCCGATGCGAAGGTGAAGGTGCGTGTTCTACGTCGGGGTGACCAGTGTGATGATCCAGCGGGAGCTAAAGATAGGAATAAATCGACTCTCCCGAGCGCACTTGTCGTAACCCACAAAATTCTAATTTTACAGGAGAGCCGAAAAACTAAAATCATCACTGACTGGTTCTCTTGTCGTAACCCACACACCCTTTTAGCCAGATAAATTTTAAAACAAATAAATCCATAAATACTCGAAAATTTTGGTCCAAACCCAATTTGACAGCAGAAAAAACGTTTCAAGTCAGCAGGCAAATTGATCCGTTAGAGTTGGAATGAATCATGCCATTGATCTGGAACGTCCTCAGTGGACTGAACTTAGAGAAAAAGTAAGGCGCTATGTGAAACTTGGAACACGAAACCCTTTATTTATTCACTTAATAATAATATTATATTGCATCGACTCTTCGCCCAACGGATCTTCCTCATCAGTTTCGGATAGCACATTGGGCAGAGTGACGTGTTCAGCCATCATCATGTACTCTTCATGGTACTCGCTTGGGATAACAAACCTCTATGAGCTTCTTTGTCGCTGGAATTGCAAGCGGGGACCTGAACACTGGCAATGGTTCAGAGAGGCTGGTCGTGATTTTGAGCTATCGCTTGTCTGTCTCTGATTTTCTTTCTGGTGGTGAGCTTAGCTTTCGTTTTACGAATACGTCTGGCGCGTTGTTTTATATCACCTTGCTTCACCTCTCCAGTGATGCGAGTTTCGGCTTCTGCAGGATCGTACGACACTTCGACGTAAAAATCCCTCGAGCCCTTCGTGAATCTAAACTTCTTCATGGCTGAAAAATTCACGCTTGATCTGTCTTCATTGGCGTGAATCATTGAGTCCGACTGTGGTAAAATGTGCTGAGATCAAGGAAATTAGACGAGACGCCATAGGGTCGAGGGTATTTCCGGGCGTTTCTTATTATTGTATTCCATTCAGATGGCGCCCACACTGTTTCGCCACGTGAAGCCCTCTCTATTACAGCATGGAACGAATCGGGTGGCATATAGGTATGACCTGGCTGGAGGAAAGTGATCTGAATCGTATCCTGAGTGGTGTATTTTCCAAGCACCACTGGATCGTCGAGACAACCACTTTATTCTTGTTCTGCCCTGCACATGAATTGCAGTAAAGGTAAAGAGTTCGTACTGTTTTACGTCCGTCAACTGAATGGATGTACCTACATCATAAGAATGCTTGATATCTCATTGGCTCTTCGTTTTCCGATCTGTTCTCCCCATAGGTAACAGATCCCCTTCCGCCTCCCGGTCTTATAAAATGTTTCGTTGTAGAAAGAGTACAACTGTTTGATCAGGTGAGGGTGATCAAATGTCGTAAGCCACAAAATTTTATAATAACTGACGTGTAATTTTGTGGGCTACGACAAAAACAAATTGCGCATCACTGTCGGAACCCAGCTGAGTTTTTTTTTTTCTTGTGTGGGTAGTAATGGGACGTAGGAGGTACTAAAACGAGCATTTGTCGTAACCCACAACGTTAGACTTCCCATGTTGGTTACTACAATTAGGAGATTCGTTACATTTGTCGGAATCCACTCTAGAGAGTGAAGTAAGTTGGTTACGACAATGCACCTAATAAAAGCAAATTATTGAAGTAGTAACCAACAGTTCAAGTAGAGTTTCTTCGTTGGTTACGACAAATGTTCTTCACTCATTTGAATTTTTGGAAATTCCAGATTCAAGGAAAAGTAGAGGGGGAAATAGGATTTTAAGGTATTTAGCGTTGTCAGATCAGGCTGAAATTCAATGGTGATGTACCCACATTCCTCTAGTACACGTTACTGCAGAAAACAATTTCCCGCCTTTTTGTGGGTTACGACAAGTGCGCTCGGGAGAGTCGAAATACACGAGACTACTTGAGTCGGTTTGTGTGGTCAAATGACAATTTATTGGCAGTTCACAGCTTCTTTTATACCCCTTGATACATCCCCAGAGAGGGGTTGGGGAACCCCGCTCTGGGAAGCCGTTAGACGCGGCTTATAATGCAAGCGACGCTATTTACATAGTGTTAGGGAGCAGCCGATCACCACAAATATATTATAGGTTCAGTCTGCAGTTGTACAACTTTTTCCCTAATGAACTATAAATAGTTGCCATAGATAGAAGGCAGGTGAAACTGTCTCATTGATAATAGTTTCATGGATTTCTCAATAATTATGTTCCGTGCAACTTGTTAGCTGTAGTAGACGCAAAATTCTAAAGAGTTTTAGTAACATTGGCCCTGAAGTTACCCAAACCCTGACTAGAGATACTCGTTGTGCGACCTCAAAAATCGGTGCACATAAAAAAGCTACTGAAACTGTGGACAAAGAAAATCGGGGCTGTCTTCCCCGGTTACTCGACGAGTACGGAACTCCGCGATGAGCCCAGCGCGAGTTTTATAACTATTGGTGCCATCCGAAGAACGGGAAAGCCGGTCGTGGCGGATTGATTCCCCCACGCCCTAAAACGTCGAACGTCCGGAGGTAGCGACTCTCGGACGCCCCGTTACACTGGAGGCCCCTTCCCAACGCTGCTGCCGCACCGTCTCCGCCGCCGAAACGGACAATTCTCCGGGCAGGAGTGCGCGGGCGCGAGTGGAAAACGAGACTGGGGAGCCTATGAAAGACCAAGGTATCAGAAAGACAATAATAACTATAATAAATTAGTCATAGCTTGAGCAATACAATAGATACATACACAACATATATCCAGTGCTTTCCTTTGCTTACTCCTTGTCCCCGGCAATCGAGTGGGTATCCAGGAAACTGGTAAGGCGTGGGAACTCTCCGGCAAAGGCCATCAGCCTGCCGGAAGACTGGCCCGGAGCCGAATAATATTCACGTTCCGGGATACAAATCATACTACTTACAATGGTGGAGATGCCTTAGAACCCCCCCCCCCCCTTCCACCAAATATAAAGTATTTTTTTTAAACCATTTAAATAAACAATAATACAACATAAATACATAATTAAATACATAATTAGAAACTAGGAAAATTGGAAATTTACGATCTACGATTTATCTTAGTAAAGTTTTCCCCCAAATATCACCCAAAAGTAATTGTAACATATCCCTACGTCATTGTAACATGGAATAAGCATAAATATAACTAAGAATATAATTAAATAACATATTTGTGGAATTCGGGAAATGCTTTCACACTCGGAAAAAGAATGGGATATTGCTTAGAGTCGTAATCACAACCTTTGCCGTCTCAGTGGAATTCTCAATGCCCTTGAACATGAGCCACCGCTGTCTCCCGTAACATCGGACAGACGAGGAAAACACAAGGCACAATTTTAATAAGGAATACGTCAACTATTTGATTCCATGTGATTTCCCATCGTCTCCATTGATTTCATATTATGTTCATAATAATAAGTTGGTTCATAACAATAAGTTAATAAGATCCAGTAAAATTTTCAGATCATAAGCCAAGATTCGGCAAACTGTGAAAAGTTGAAAAATTCGTTAGGTCGTCAAATACCACTGAACATCTGACTTAATACCACATACGAAAATCGTAGGAAAACTAGTATTTAATGCATGAATGCATATTATGATGCAGGTATGATTGAGTATTTTTACATGTACGAAACCACGAAGTACGAAACCTTATTTTTTGAAAATTTACAAAGAACAATAATGTCTATTTAGGTATATATGCGTTCGATGAATAATTATATTGCGTGTAGAAAACTCCCAACTGAATATGCTGACACAGAACAGATCTTCCACAAGGGAACGGATAAACACCAGCTAACGTAGGCGGTATGCAACCCGCACGACTTGGGTGCATAACCGGTCAGGCGCACGTCAAGGCGACTCATGTCTCCCGGTATTAAACTTTTGTTATCATGAGAGCGCCCTAAGTATTGAGCAGCGATTAAATATCGAAAAATTAATCGATTGCAGCTTAAGTAATTATACATATAGGTACACTACGAACAATACAGCACAAATGATAAAGCATTTCAGAAAAAAATATTTCGTCCTATAGCACGATTGATTAAATAAATTGATTAAATTATTATTAAATTGATTAAGCAAATAATTATTCCCCTAAATGACCACCAAAAAAAAGAAGAAGAAAAACGTGCATTTTAACACTAGGAAATTTTTATAAGGTGCATGAACATGCGATTATATAAACTTGCGCTGAGTAACTATACATAAATGTGACGATACATAATTCTGCTCTGAATAAATATATACTTCCAGACAGGTCTCATCTCCCAGTCACACTGGTTAACTGAGTGGATCTCAGCAACAAAAAACAGTCAAAAACAGAACTGATTAATCCAGCAGAACACCAACTTCCAGTATGAAAATTAACGAAGATGAATACCAATAAAAATTATTATATTATTGAATTAACAAATACAAATAATAATAATAACGATAGATACAAAAACAAAAATAAATAAATACATCGAATTTCCAAGGTTTCAAAAAAACAAAAAAAAACATGAGTACATCAGGTCACGATTTGAGCGACATTGTTGCATAGAGAGCAGCAGAATTGCATTTCGAATTGCAGAAAATATGCGCACAACTAGACCCACATCAGACCGAGCGAATTGTGCAGATTAGCACAAAAATTCTAGAAGAGTGGAACGAGGCAGTACAACATGCTGACCCCATGGAACCTCAAGACCACAATACCCAAATCAAAGAACTAACAGAAAGACTGAGAAGGAGGGAAGCAGCATATGCACAGCTAGAGGCATGCCTTACTGATCAGGATGAGGTTGCGCAGCAAAGTGAGGACAACTTGAAGGAAAAATTGAACACTGCAAACGCCCAACGCTCGGAACTCCTACTTCAGCTTGAGGCGCTGCATTCATTGGAGGAAAAATATAAACAGCTGCAGCGTGAAAACAGAATTTTAGAGAAGACAATAGAGGTCTCGCGCAGATCACGTGCAATTGCAGACGGAAATGACGGACAAGACGTTGTGGAGGAAGGTTCAACACAACGTGGTGTTCAGCCCCAAGCCGCCACTTCAGCGAGCAGTAGACCACAGAATTCGTCCAATGAAAACAGACAAACAAAATCAGAAATTAAATCATCAACCAGTAAAAATGAAGAGACAACAATACTACGAAACATGGTTGAAAAACACGAGACAGAATTGAACCAAATGAAGACATTACTCTGGGTTGAGAAAAGCGCAGAACTGGACTAGCAACCAAGAAATTATACCAACCTTGACACCAAGAGTAGGGTAAGAATGTCACTCCTGGAGCATCCTGTTTGAACATGCTCCTCAGGCGGACCAGCTGCCTCCTGCCTTAGGGTGCCTACAGAGTGGAGCGACGAGGGTAGCGACGAGCGCGGCAGAGAGGAAAGCGGGGAAAACAAACCTTAAGGGGTGAACGAGAGCGCCCAGAGTGGGCAGGCGATGGAAGAGAGAGGGAAGCGTGCACGGAAGAGGAGAGCGACGAAAACAAACCAGTTTGTTTTCGTCGCTCTCCTCTCGCCTCGTGTCGAATTATTTTTCTTTTCTATCCAAATTATTACTTAATTGAAGTTGATCCACTTCTTGATTAGCCTCTGCTGAATTTTTTCAAGAAGGTAATCGAAAGTGCTGATGCTCATCCGAAAATATTGAAAGAACCTTGCTGGGTCTTCTCTCAGTTGACCAAACAAGTGGTGAAATTCTCCATGTTCACTTCGCGACTGATTGATAGCATGAATGCCCTGTCGTGAGCGAGTCAAAAGATACCAGATTCGCAGTCCAGAATTTTCAAGATAAAAATAATTTGGATCCATTGCAAGGAATTGCGAAAACAAATGTACTGCCCCGGGCAAAATTTTAGAAACTACTTCCACTCTGGCATTCACTATCCTCTCCGCCACACTCGTCGCTACCCTCGTCGCTCCACTCTGGCTTGGCACTCTCTTCCCTCTCTTATCACACGCATTCCTCTTTCCTCTCCGTGACGTCGTCGCTACCCTCGTCGCTCCACTCTGTAGGCACCCTTAGGGTGCCCACAGAGTGGAGCGACGAGGGTAGCGACGAGCGCGGCAGAGAGGAAAGCAGGGAAAACAAACCTTAAGGGGGGAACGGGAGCGCCCAGAGTGGGCAGGCGATGGAAGAGAGAGGAAAGCGTGCACGGAAGAGGAGAGCGACGAAAACAAACCAGTTTGTTTTCGTCGCTCTCCTCTCGCCTCGTGTCGAATTATTTTTTTTTCTATCCAAATTATTATTCAATTGATGTTGGTCCACTTCTTGATTAGCCTCTGCTGAATTTTTTCAAGAAGGTAATCGAAAGTGCTGATGCTCATCCGAAAATATTGAAAGAACCTTGCTGGGTCTTCTCTCAGTTGACCAAACAAGTGGTGAAATTCTCCATGTTCACTTCGCGACTGATTGATAGCATGAATGCCCTGTCGTGAGCGGGTCAAAAGATACCAGATTCGCAGTCCAGAATTTTCAAGATAAAACTAATTTGGATCCATTGCAAGGAATTGCGAAAACAAATGTACTGCCCTGGGCAAAATTTTTGAAACTACTCGTTCCACTCTGGCATTCACTATCCTCTCCGCCACACTCGTCGCTACTCTCGTCGCTCCACTCTGGCTTGGCACTCTCTTCCATCTCTTATCACACGCATTCCTCTTTCCTCTCCGCGACGTCGTCGCTACCCTCGTCGCTCCACTCTGTAGGCACCCTTAGCCGGCGAGTCCACCCCCTCAACCGCCCATTACCAACCCCCTCACCCCCCTCCCACCCTTCCCCCCCACCGACCAGAACTCCGCCCACCCCCGCCCTCTACCGCCTCCAGACCTCCTCCCACCCCGCCCCCAGCCGCCTCCAGACCTCCACCCACCCCGCCCCCAGTCACCCCCAGCCGCCTCCGGACATCCACCCACCCCCGCCCTCTGCCGCCTCCAGACCTCCACCCACCCCACCCTCCTCCTTAACCCCCTCACCTCCTCCTAACCCTCCGCCCACACACTCCCCCCACACTTACACACCTCCCCCCACCAACATCACCATCATCACCCATCAACCTCCTACCACCCTCACCACCTCTCACCGCCACCGCCACCACACCCACCCCCCTCGCCGTACCCCAACCCATCGACGACTCATCATCTCACCCACCCCCCTCACCCATCTCCTCAACCTTTATTATGAATACCTACCAACTTAATTGTACCTATCAAATAATCATAATGACGTCACCCCACCCCAACCCTCCACTGCCACCATCATGGAATTTCTGGAATACCGTTTTGACTATGAATACCTACCTAATTAATTGTATCAGGTAATCATAATGACGTCGCCCACCCCCTCCCACCATCTTGGAATTTCTGGAATACCGTTTTGACTATGAATACCTACCTACTTAATTCTATCAGGTAAGCATAATAAAGTCCCTCGGAATTTCTGAAAATCCTGTTTGACCATGAATACATACCTACCTACTTGACACTCAAAACAGTGGACTTATTATAATACCCACCTACTTATGTAAAACCCTACCTGTGTATGTGTTTGAAATGTTGATTCTCACCCAAACATAATGGGGAGGTATTAATCTACCTATGAAAAATATTTCATTATGATTGAAATTAAAATGATCATCTCCAACCAGAGAGGAGCCAGCGTGTCTCGTTATTATATTTGTCTTGAGCTAAACAATTTTTTGAGGCCACCTGGAGCATTGTACGTCCAGCCGTTCGTGTGCACCAAAAAGCTTCGTCAACACGATCGTGAATCAAACGGTATAAATCCGGCCGGGATATCATCACTAGGGAGCACCTGATTATAATCAAGGATGGTTGTATGAAGTCGAGTTGGTTGTTCTGCGATATGAGTGATGGACTACTGGATTTTGTTGGTAGGTAGGTACTTGTGAAACTTGAACAAACGTTGAAGTATTATTGATGGGTAAATTATTACACAATGGTAAATTATTAAACAACGGCAAATTATTACACAACGGTAAATTATACATAACGGCAAATTATTACACAACGGTTCATCTACCAAGAAGGGTCTGGATTTTGTTGATCGGTACTTTTTCAACTTGAACAACCGTTGAAGTATTATTGATGGGCAAGTTATTACACAACGGTTCATTACAGGTATTGACCACAGAAAACAGTGATCAACGCAGAAGGGGCATCTATTTCACTCCACATAAACAATTTTCCTTTAGAACCTCATTATTTGCGTTTCTTTTTGCCGTTTTAGTTACTGTTTGTCATCGGCTGTATTATTTTAGCAACATTTGACTCGTAATTTAGGTAGGTACCTAGTAACGAGTACGGGGTTAGGCACTAACCTACGGAGGGTCTGCGATTCACATATTATATTATATAGACGGGTTATATATATATACAGAGAGCTGTGATCTGTAACCGAAGGGTATTCCGTACAAAATAATAAACCGTTGTGCAGGGATTTGCAGCGTTTTCTTTTTATTCAAACCAAAATACTTCAAACATAGGTACATGAATTCAAAATGTTTGACCGCCATATAAGGATACCGTCGAATGAGGCCATGATTCGGTCATGAACGGAACTCTTGATCCATGCTCAGTAGCTCTTAATCTTGAGATTATTCTTTTAGGATCATTATTCAGTCGAGCGGGACATCGTTCTAGGATCATCGAGCTGATTGGGTGTGCAATTTGAACTGATCTTAAGCGCGAGAAAATATAGGAATGGACGGGGCAATCTCGTGCCTGGGTAGGCAGCACTGGGCCCGAGGTGAGTTCTAATATTGTGATTCATTGTGTGAATATTACTAAGACGCCACTACACACATGTGAATTTCTGACTTTGCGAAATTAGTATATTAAATAGTCCGAACTTGTACCTAAGAAGATCTGTTTTTTTTTCGAATATAAAAATGTGTTCATGATTGATCCAGAACTTGTGTTTATCCCAAGAACTTTTCATTGGTGTCGAAACCCGGGAAGTTCTGCCCCATGGCTGAGTGACTATATCCAGCGTGTGAGGTTAAGCTCAACTGCGGTCATTCACCTAACTTGTAGTTTTTAATCAGTAGTCAGGTTGTCATTGGACGTCATAATGAGCCCAAGATCTTCACCGTCTTTGAAAATTATCCTCCACGTAAGCCATTTTAGCTCTGCTGAACACGGATCAGAAGAGGATCTACAAGGCCTTACAAACCTGGAGCCTTCAGGTGGGCCCAGCTCTAACTGCAGATCAATGGACAGAGGATCTAGTACAGCAGTTTGTAGTTCAGGGTCGATCTCTTACAAACGATGTGGCTCAGGCGGGTTTTGAGGATGCCATGGAGGAGATCCTCATTGTTAAGGTAAGCAAACTGATTGTACGCTAGACTTGGGTCCCAAACTCGTTCCGTCCGATCTCCCTTTGGAACGTAAGGGCAGCTTTTGTAGCAGTCATGTACATGAATTTGCTGTTGCCCACCGTCCCCATCTACGACAGAGATAATATTACCAAGTTCTCATTGTTCAAAAGGGTATTCAACTGCGCAGTGCCACATCTGCCTGACGAAATAAAGTACCAAGCACTTCTCAATCAACTTAGCCCTGAAGTGCAATCATCATTCCGTCGATCTGGTTCGAGGTATTCCGAAATGTGCAAAGCACTGTGCAAAAGGGTTTCCAGTAAGCAGTGAAAACCCAGGTCCCCCACTCCACGCACAACAGATCGACCACCCTCGCTCGGTCAGTCACGAGGGAGCGGTTCAAATGTCATCACTGCTCAGGACCTCACTTCCCTATACAACTGCAAAGAGTTCCGGTAGTTCAGCGTCCAGAGTTCATCAGATCAACTGGACTCCGCATTCATTGCTTTTTGTGGAACCACAACTCCGCTCAGAACTGTACTTCACTCCAACAGTGCCATTGTGGAGGATCACACCACATCCTACTCCATGTCGACGAGGAATCCGGACGATCTGCCATCACCATCAAAACAGTTAAGGGTATACGCGGAAACCAAAACCTTAGGCTCCCAGGCCCCGGCCAAACAGGCGAGGGCTCCCGTTCGTCTAGTTAGGACCTTGCTGGCAGTCGTTGTGGATGCCCATCATCTGAAATTCCTGCCAGGCCAGTACTCGCAAAGTAAAGCTCAATGGTTCAGGTTCTAACTCAATGTTCAAGCTCAGCTCTTGGCAGGGAGTGAAAAGTAGACTCTAAGGCTCCTGTTAGTTCTAATTTGCGCTTCCCTTTCAGCTCTCATAACGTTACCAATCCCGTAAGTGAGAACCAACATCAGGGCTGACCGTAGCTTCCGGTAGAGCGGTAGGGGGCCTCTGCACCAGGAGATGACAGGGTGTAAGAACTAGCAGATCATTGGGCGAATTAGACTGAAACACCAAAGGCCTACTGTTTGGAACTGCCTCAAGTGTTGAAGGACCCTTCTTTGCCGAAACCTAATGGTGCCATACACAGGAGAAGTGGGATCCATTGCATTACTATTTTGGTTAGTAATAGAGTAGATCTTAATAACCGTATTGGACCCGTAGTGCCACCAACTCCCTAGGTCATAGGCCTGGCACACATTATCCGCGAACGTCTAGCGAGCCCCACCGATCGATCATAGCGAGTAACTTCGGTTCTCATACGTCCACTAGTAGGAATGTTTATGGGGTCATTCTAAGTCTAGTTCAGTTTTCTCAAAGAATAGGTCTTCCTTTCATTTCCCACGGTCAAAGGGACTACTTCCCACTGCTATAATAGTTCGGGTGTCCTCAGACGTTACCTCTCCCCGTGTAGTCTGCAGGGCTTTTCTTGACACGGGGTCTGAAATCCAATTTATGTACCACAAATTGGCTCTTGCGGCAAGTTTACTGGTGACACCGATCAACCATGTAGTCTTGGGCGTGGGAGCCCAGCCACAGACAGTATGCTGTCACTTTTTCGGCATACTTGAACTGGGCACAGATTGCCCTTTTTAGCCTATGATGTAGATCAGGTCACAGCTCCCTTGACCTCCTCTAGTTTCTCGTTAAATCGTTGGCCTCATACCTGGAGCGTGGGATACAAGCTTGCGGACTCTTTGTTGAGTGAGCGGAATGACATCGATCTTTCTTCTATTGTATATCTTTATATGCAGCTAGTTCTGTCTCAAACAATTCCCTCAGAAGGGAACTCTCCTTGGCTCCTTAGTTCTGAACTGGGGTGGCTCGTGATGGGCCACTTGGATCGAGACTTTGTTCAATTTAGTCCACTCGCCGAACTGCAAACCTTCAACTCGGATGAACCAGTCCTCTCCATCAGACACCACGCTCTTTGCCCTACCTCTGCACCAGGAAATGACTGGACGTAGGAACTAGCAAATCATTGGGCGAATTGGACTGAAACACTAAAGGCCTACTGTTCGGAACTGCCTCAGGTGCTGATGGTTTGGTATTTTCCTGGTAATTCACCTTAATGAGCCTTTTGGCTTACTTGACCACGGCCTCCCAAAGACTACCAAAGTGGGGCACTCGAGGCGGTATGAATTTCCACTGAACCCCTCGAGCTGCTAATCTGTCAGCAAGGGCCAGAGAGCCTCCATTCCCGAGTACGATTCTGAGCCTACGGAGAAAGTTGACTGAGCCAAGGAAGTTCCGACCATTGTCCGACCAAATGACAGAGGGACCCCCCTACGATCTATGAAGCGTTCGAGACACTGTACAAACCCATCAATACTGAGGTCCATAACCACCTCCAGATCGGCAGCCTTGGTGGCCATACTGCCAAGTACATCATCAAAATGTGAGTGCCTCGCAATCCGGCCACCGATACCCCGAAGGGACAGGCCACCTGACCAATGGCATAAGAACGCCGCACTCGTTTGGCAGGAAGTTGGCCCATCTCGGGCTGAAAGGGCTTGGGTATAATGGAAGAACAGCAGGTACAGCCCGGACTGAACTTGAGTCACCACAGATCTCCCCAGTCACTATCCAGAACCTAATGCACAAATATGCTAGTGTAGCGTGAGGTCCCACGTGCAGACAGCTCTCGTGAGCCTGCCGAACGAGCAACATGGTATGGAAGTACTGTGCTGGAATCAAAGTGGGGTGCTGGGTCTCGTACAGATTAGAGCTATGCACCAATCTGCCTCCCACACAGAGAACCCCATCCATTAAACGAATAAGAGCTAACTGCCTCATCATCTTGGTCCTCGGGCCTTACTTGTCAAGTGCCACCGTGATATCATAGAAGTGGCGTTTCTGGACACGCCTGACTAAAACCATATCTGCTGCTTTCAACTCCTCTGTGCTGAGTGGAGCTATTTTAACCAAAAGTTCAGTGATTGAGAGCCTTTTCTTGGAACAGGAACCGCTCGAACTTACTAGGGATGGCCGACAATTTTTGTTGAACTGTAGAATCCAAGCAAACACGCGTCTAAGGCGACCCTGTGAACTAAAGTCCTTCTCTAGCAAATCTGCTGAACAATCAATGAGCAACACAATGAGCGCCCGCAGCACGGATCTCTCCAGCTAAGGACTCCTGGGCTAAATCGGGACGATTCACCGAATTGGCCAGTGAACTCTCGCTAACTGCAACCATGTGGGTCCAGTCCACGGCAATAAGTTGCGGACTAACTGACTCGGAGTTCGCCTCCAGAGGCCACATTTGGGGGGTTGTGCCCAGTTAACATGAAACCAGTGCTCAACGGGCAGATCTGCCAGTGTTTTGGCTACCCGGTTTCCTACAAAGACCTTTCACTGTGGAGCAGGGTTGGCAGTGAGCCACGAGAGCACCATTGAACTATCAGAACATGCCACAATACTACTGTCCAGGATTTGAGCAAAATACGGGACATACCTTTCTCACGATTTTTCCGAGCAATTCTGCTGCCAAAAGCTCGAGATGAGGTATCATCTCTTGTTTTAATGGAGCGATCCTTGCTCGTAACATGATCAAGCGAGTTACAATTGAAGAATTCTGAAGAGAAACATGATACACCACAGCGACGTAGGCTCGCTCAGACGCGTCGGCGAAGCCTACAAGCCACTGATTGGAACTGATCAAATTTATGTATCTGGGAATTTGTAGATCTGCCAACATTACCATGGAACCGGCAAGTCTGAACCAATCATGAACCAAGGAACTATGCAACGGATCATCCCATCCAAACTTAGCAAACTTCACGGTGAATGCACCGAGCAAAGATCGAGACTGGCATGACCCACCCCTCGACCTACTGGACTGGCCAACTCCCGCTTGGGTCTGAGGGCTCTGAAGACTTGGAGAGGACTCTGAAGAATAAACAGTCAGATCTGGGATTCCACGCTACGCCTAACAGTTTTAATGGCTTTCATCCTCTACGCCGAGGTCAACAGCCTCCGCAACAGGCAGGCAGTACTCTGCAGGCACCCCCTGCAGGACGCTATGATCATTGGAGGCCCACTTGAGAAGCTCGGAACCAGCCGTCTGCAGAAGATCAATCTGTTCATCTCGAGCCTGCAGAGCCAACTGAACACTTTCTCCCCCACCATAAGCATAATCTACGTACGTGTCATTGGATAATATTTCCGTGGCCACTGGATGAGTCTCCTTACCAGACACAGCCAGATCCACAGGTACTTGTATGTCCACGAAAGGGGCAGGGGCCGTTCCATAAGTTAGTGTACAAAGAGTGTAGTCTTCTATCTCATTTGAAGGGGAATCTCTCCAAACTATAGGCAGCATGTCCTGATCCTCATAGACATGCTTTATTTGCCTGAACATTTGACGAATGTCAGCAATGATCACAGAACGGAACAACCGAGACCGAAGCACTACAAGACATATTTTGTCCTGTTGGAGCTTGGGACCTACTTCTAAGATTGAGATGAAGGCCATTTGATGTGCGTTGAGAGGCATTGACTACCACTCAGATATTCTTTGGGGGGGTCGCCAGAACATGCACAGCATGATGCCGTATATAATAATGGGGTAAGTCCAAAGGGGGTGGTGTCACCTTGCACTTGTGACCCAAATCTCTTTACTCGTGAATGAACTACTGGTAAGACTGAGCTAGAAAGGGATCCTTTCTGAACTTGGACTCGAGTCGGTAGAACTGTTGAAGAGTGATCGTACGAGAAGCACCTAAAACAGTATGGTCCTGGGCAATGGGCAAAGGAACTACAAAACACCCACTCTCGTCATGGCGAGTTTGACTAACAATGAGCTGCTCCGCCTCTAATTCAGCTGTGGTGCATCAAACTGCCCCCTCCAAAGACTCAATCTCGAACATTTGACGGAGAAGCCCCAATCAACTCTCCCACATCAACAGAGACAGGTGCCGCTGCCACCAGGAAACGAGCGGGGTTCTGAGAGACAGGAACAATGGACGGAGAAACCAGCAAGTCACCAATTAGAATTGAGAACAAGATGTCAGCGGGATCAATGTTACACAGCCACCCTTGCAGCCTTGGACAGAGCTGCCTGGACCTTAGGAAAGAACAAGGGTTTATGGGAACGGGGCAGCTTGGTATGCTGAGGACAAGGATCCTTGACTTCATGCTGGGGAGGGTCCGACTAATCACCAGGCGCAACACCTGAATAACTTCCTTTAAGGCCTCGGGTACAATCTGTATGCAATCCGTCCATTCAGGGCAAGAAAAATTTGGGAACATGGGACGAGGGGGTTGACCTAGGACAAAGAGTGTGGTGTCTGATGGACAGGAATGGTTCATCCGAGTTAAAGGTTTGCAGTTCGGCGAGTGGACTAAATTGAACAGAACGGCCAACCTCCGGATACAAGTAAAGATCTACACCAGAAGAAAGATCGATGTCATTCCGCTCACTCAACAAAGAGTCCGCAAGCTTGTATCCCACGCTCCAGGTATGAGGCCAACGATTTAACGAGAAACTAGAGGAGGTCAAGGGAGCTGTGACCTGATCTACATCATAGGCTAAAAAGGGCAATCTGTGCCCAGTTCAAGTATGCCGAAAAAGTGACAGCATACTGTCTGTGGCTGGGCTCCCACGCCCAAGACTACATGGTTGATCGCTGTCACCAGTAAACTTGCCGCAAGAGCCAATTTGTGGTACATAAATTGGATTTCAGACCCCGTGTCAAGCAAAGCCCTGCAGACTACACGGGGAGAGGTAACGTCTGAGGACACCCGAACTATAGCAGTGGGAAGTAGTCCCTTTGACCGTGGGAAATGAAAGGAAGACCTATTCTTTGAGAGAACTGAACTAGACTTAGAATGACCCCATAAACATTCCTACTAGTGGACGTATGAGAACCGAAGTTACTCGCTATGATCGATCGGTGGGGCTCGCTAGACGTTCGCGGATAATGTGTGCCAGGCCTATGACCTAGGGAGTTGGTGGCACTACGGGTCCAATACGGTTATTAAGATCTACTCTATTACTAACCAAAATAGTAATGCAATGGATCCCACTTCTCCTGTGTATGGCACCATTAGGTTTCAGCAGAGAAGGGTCCTTCAACACTTGAGGCAGTTCCAAACAGTAGGCCTTTGGTGTTTCAGTCTAATTCGCCCAATGATCTGCTAGTTCTTACACCCTGTCATCTCCTGGTGCAGAGGCCCCCTACCGCTCTACCGGAAGCTACGGTCAGCCCTGATGTTGGTTCTCACTTACGGGATTGGTAACGTTATGAGAGCTGAAAGGGAAGCGCAAATTAGAACTAACAGGAGCCTTAGAGTCTACTTTTCACTCCCTACCAAGAGCTGAGCTTGAAAATTGAGTTAGAACCTGAACCATTGAGCTTTACTTTGCGAGTACTGGGTCTGGTAGGAATTTCAGATGATGGGCATCCACAACGACTGCCAGTAAGGTCCTAACTAGATGAACGGGAGCCCTCGCCTGTTTGGCCGGGGCCTGGGAGCCTAAGGTTTTGGTTTCCCCGTATACCCTTAACTGTTTTGATGGTGATGGCAGATCGTCCGGATTCCTCGTCGACATGGAGTAGGATGTGGTGTGATCCTCCGCAATGGCACTGTTGGAGTGAAGTACAGTTCTGAGCGGAGTTGTGCTTCCACAAAAAGCAATGAATGCGGAGTCCAGTTGATCTGATGAACTCTGGACGCTGAACTACCGGAACTCTTCGCAGTGGTATAGGGAAGTGAGGTCCTGAGCAGTGATGACATTTGAACCGCTCCCTCGTGACTGACCGAGCGAGGGTGGTCGATCTGTTGTGCGTGGAGTGGGGGACCTGGGTTTTCACTGCTTACTGGAACCCCTTTCCTCAGAACTTGATCTAGGTCGTGACCCCTGGGGAATCATCTGGGCAAATTTGAGCTATTTCGAGGAGCTGCTTATATGAGAAGATCTCGTCTTCCATCTCCCCCCTGGTGGAACTTGTCCTTAATAGCCGGATCCACTTACTGAGAAGATCTTCGAACAGAAGGAAGGATGCCAGTTCATTAGTGGAAGTCCCTCCATTGAACTCACCCAGCTCCAGGCAGATGAGAGAAATCTGTCAATCTGTATGGCATCCAGCTGCTGCAACCTTGGGATGAGTCTACGGTTGGCGTGCTAATCTATACTTGCCCGAAATTTCAGTGCACAGTGCTTTGCACATTTCGGAATACCTCGAACCAGATCGACGGAATGATGATTGCACTTCAGGGCTAAGTTGATTGAGAAGTGCTTGGTACTTTATTTCGTCAGGCAGATGTGGCACTGCGCAGTTGAATACCCTTTTGAACAATGAGAACTTGGTAATATTATCTCTGTCGTAGATGGGGACGGTGGGCAACAGCAAATTCATGTACATGACTGCTACAAAAGCTGCCCTTACGTTCCAAAGGGAGATCGGACGGAACGAGTTTTGGGACCCAAGTCAAGCGTACAATCAGTTTGCTTACCTTAACAATGAGGATCTCCTCCATGGCATCCTCAAAACCCGCCTGAGCCACATCGTTTGTAAGAGATCGACCCTGAACTACAAACTGCTGTACTAGATCCTCTGTCCATTGATCTGCAGTTAGAGCTGGGCCCACCTGAAGGCTCCAGGTTTGTAAGGCCTTGTAGATCCTCTTCTGATCCGTGTTCAGCAGAGCTAAAATGGCTTACGTGGAGGATAATTTTCAAAGACGGTGAAGATCTTGGGCTCACTATGACGTCCAATGACAACCTGACTACTGATTAAAAACTACAAGTTAGGTGAATGACCGCAGTTGAGCTTAACCTCACACGCTGGATATAGTCACTCAGCCATGGGGCAGAACTTCCCGGGTTTCGACACCAATGAAAAGGTCTTGGGATAAACACAAGCTCTGGATCGATCATGAACACATTTTTATATTCGACAAAATACAGATCTTTTTAGGTACAAGTTCGGACTATTTAATATACTAATTTCGCAAAGTCGGAAATTCACATGTGTGTAGTGGCGTCTTAGTAATATTCACACAATGAATCACAATATTAGAACTCACCTCGGGCCCAGTGCTGCCTACCCAGGCACGAGATTGCCCCGTCCATTCCTATATTTTCTCGCGCTTAAGATCAGTTCAAATTGCACACCCAATCAGCTCGATGATCCTAGAACGATGTCCCGCTCGACTGAATAATGATCCTAAAAGAATAATCTCAAGATTAAGAGCTACTGAGCATGGATCAAGAGTTCCGTTCATGACCGAATCATGGCCTCATTCGACGGTATCCTTATACGGCAGTCAAACATTTTGATTTCATGTACCTATGTTTGAAGTATTTTGGTTTGAATAAAAAGAAAACGCTGCAAATCCCTGCACAACGGTTTATTATTTTGTACGGAATACCCTTCGGTTACAGATCACAGCTCTCTGTATATATATATAACCCGTCTATATAATATAATATGTGAATCGCAGACCCTCCGTAGGTTAGTGCCTAACCCCGTACTCGTTACTAGGTACCTACCTAAATTACGAGTCAAATGTTGCTAAAATAATACAGCCGATGACAAACAGTAACTAAAACGGCAAAAAGAAACGCAAATAATGAGGTTCTAAAGGAAAATTGTTTATGTGGAGTGAAATAGATGCCCCTTCTGCGTTGATCACTGTTTTCTGTGGTCAATACCTGTAATGAACCGTTGTGTAATAACTTGCCCATCAATAATACTTCAACGGTTGTTCAAGTTGAAAAAGTACCGATCAACAAAATCCAGACCCTTCTTGGTAGATGAACCGTTGTGTAATAATTTGCCGTTATGTATAATTTACCGTTGTGTAATAATTTGCCGTTGTTTAATAATTTACCATTGTGTAATAATTTACCCATCAATAATACTTCAACGTTTGTTCATGTTTCACAAGTACCTACCTACCTACCAACAAAGTCCAGTAGTCCATCACTCATATCGCAGAACAACCAATTCGACTTCATACAACCATCCTTGATTATAATCAGGTGCTCCCTAGTGATGATATCCCGGCCGGATTTATACCGTTTGATTCACGATCGTGTTGACGAAGCTTTTTGGTGCACACGAACGGCTGGACGTACAATGCTCCAGGTGGCCTCTAAAAATTGTTTAGCTCAAGACAAATATAATAACGAGACACGCTGGCTCCTCTCTGGTTGGAGATGATCATTTTAATTTCAATCATAATGAAATATTTTTCATTGGTAAATTAATACCTCCCCATTATGTTTGGGTGAGAATCAACATTTCAAACACATACACAGGTAGGGTTTTACATAAGTAGGTGGGTATTATAATAAGTCCACTGTTTTGAGTGTCAAGTAGGTAGGTATGTATTCATGGTCAAACAGGATTTTCAGAAATTCCGAGGGACTTTATTATGCTTACCTGATAGAATTAAGTAGGTAGGTATTCATAATCAAAACGGTATTCCAGAAATTCCAAGATGGTGGGAGGGGGTGGGCGACGTCATTATGATTACCTGATACAATTAATTAGGTAGGTATTCATAGTCAAAACGGTATTCCAGAAATTCCAAGATGGTGGGAGGGGGTGGGCGACTTCATTATGATTACCTGATACAATTAATTAGGTAGGTATTCATAGTCAAAACGGTATTCCAGAAATTCCAAGATGGTGGGAGGGGGTGGGCGACTTCATTATGATTACCTGATACAATTAATTAGGTAGGTATTCATAGTCAAAACGGTATTCCAGAAATTCCAAGATGGTGGGAGGGGGTGGGCGACTTCATTATGATTACCTGATACAATTAATTAGGTAGGTATTCATAGTCAAAAAGGTATTCCAGAAATTCCAAGATGGTGGCAGTGGAGGGTTGGGGTGGGGTGACGTCATTATGATTATTTGATAGGCACAATTAAGTTGGTAGGTATTCATAATAAAGGTTGAGGTGATGGGTGAGGGGGGAGGGTGAGATGATGAGTCGTCGATGGGTTGGGGTACGGGGAGGGGGGTGGGTGTGGTGGAGGTGGCGGTGAGAGGTGGTGAGGGTGGTAGGAGGTTGATGGGTGATGATGGTGATGTTGGTGGGGGGAGGTGTGTAAGTGTGGGGGGAGTGTGTGGGCGGAGGGTTAGGAGGAGGTGAGGGGGTTAAGGAGGAGGGTGGGGTGGGTGGAGGTCTGGAGGCGGCAGTGGGCGGGGGTGGGTGGATGTCCGGAGGCGGCTGGGGGTGACTGGGGGCGGGGTGGGTGGAGGTCTGGAGGCGGCTGGGGGCGTGGTGGGAGGAAGTCTGGAGGCGGTAGAGGGCGGGGGTGGGCGGAGTTCTGGTCGGTGGGGGGGAAGGGTGGGAGGCGGGGGGGGGGGGGTGATGGGGGGGGTTAATATGGGTGGGTGAGGGGGTGGACTCGCCCGCTAAGGCAGGAGGCAGCTGGTCCGCCTGACGAGCATGTTCAAACAGGATGCTCCAGGAGTGACATTCTTACCCTACTACCAAGATATTATTCAGGACAAAATGAAAACATAAAAGAGTGGTTCAACCATTTCGAGAGAATTTCTAGAATAAGTATTAAAATGGACAGAAGAAACAATGCTGAACATATTACCAATATACTTACTGGGCGAAGCTCAAAAATATTACACGGTGATAAGCGCCACGTTCACACGCACAACAACATACAACGACATCAAGGCACAATTCATAGACTACTTCAGAGATCCATTGCTGCCTGAAAAACTGAGGTCACAACTGTACACCAAAGTACAGGGAAAGGATGAAAGCGCACGAAAGTTCCTAAATGATGTCATAATGTTGGCAAATGAAGTCGACCCAACCATGTCACAAGCCGAAATTGTCCGGATCGCACAATTGGGGTTCCTACCCAGAACCACCACTCTTATCGCCGCCGCTCCAAAATCGACCCTACAGGTACTAAGAGAAGCAATTGGACGAGCGGAAATGTCCCTAGAATATGTAAAAATAAGTAATACCCAACTGAACCAAGGAAGAACTGATGATAAAATAAAAGAATCACAAACCAAAATCAGTCAGTTGACACTAGAAGCCAAATACCAGCAAATGGGCAGACCACAAAGAGGAAGGCGAGGTTCACGCCCATACCACAGGGGCAATGGAACCAGTCAGACCTACAACACCCAAAACGGTGGCTTCAACACCCAAAGGGGTGGCTACAACACCCAGTATTAGAACAGCCTGAATTATAGAGGACATAATAATAGAGGAACCTACGGAGGCAATTATTACAACCAGGAGTATACAAGATATGGGAACCGGAATAGACAGGTGAACTACCATTGCAGACACAATGACAGCCTGATAAATAACTGGTCGTACCAGCACAGATACCAATTCCGAAACAGATACAACAATGCGTACAGAATACGAGACTACTACCAAGAAAATAATGGATATTACCGAAACCATTACCAGCCAAAGAACAGTGATTGGGCACTCCAAAACCAATATTACAGAAAGTGGTATACCAAGACACAGGGACAAGGATACTATGAACAACCCAAGAATGAACACCAACAATACTGTCAACTAACTCAAGCAACAGACATATAACATGACAAAGCTGATGAAATAAATGGCAGTAGCAATCAAGAGCAGACAAAGAACTCAAAACCAACGAGAATTTACAATTATGTGCCACTGTGCAATATCAAACCAACAGGAGAGAATATCAACATCATACAAGAACATGAACATTGTCAAGACATTCTACAAAACCAACCGACAGTAAAAATCCTAATGAACAACAACAAGATATATCAGCGTTATTGGACAGTGGAGCTGGAGTATCAATCATTTCAGATGATTTGTTGGGCCCCAACAACATCGTAAATACAGATACAACAACAGATCTACTCTCAGTGTAGTTACGAACCAAGAAGTTCAGACAGTTGGCTCGATCACATTGCAATTCCACATCATTGGGATCGATGAACCAATGACACATACGTTTCAAGTTCTACGAAAAACAAATGGTATAAGAACAATGATGCTCCTTGGATCTGACTATCTTGACAAAACCAGAGCAATTCTAGATTATGGTAAAAGACAACTGACGATCAAATTTTCATATTTACAATGGACGGTAGAATTCCAATATGAAAGTGACAATACCCACACACTAGCAACAACCGCAGTAGTGGACCGAACTGATGTAAGGGATGAGATAACAGTACCAGAATATTTAGAGCACGCTGACAATCGAAATGGAACAACAGGAATTCAAGCTGTGAAGGAAGCATTGACCCATATACAACGGAAATGTGGCCTGCAAGCATTAATAAAGGCATCAAAAATACCTAAAAGCGTACAGCATAAAAAATGGGAAATTAAAGAAATCTCTATCCACGCCTCACTGCGGCAGGGCTATTGAAACCGTGGACAAAGAAAATCGGGGCTGTCTTTCCCGGTTACTCGACGAGTACCTACGGAACTCCGCGATGAGCGCAGCGCGAGTTTTATAACTATTGGTGCCATCCGAAGAACGGGAAAGCCGGTCGTGGCGGATTGACGCCCCCACGCACTAAAACGTCGAACGTCCGGAGGTAGCGACTCTCGGACGCCCCGTTACACTGGAGGCCCCTTCCCAACGCTGCTGCCGCACCGTCTCCGCCGCCGAAACGGACAATTCTCCGGGCAGGAGTGCGCGGGCGCGAGTGGAAAACGAGACTGGGGAGCCTATGAAAGACCAAGGTATCAGAAAGACAATAATAACTATAATAAATTAGTCATAGCTTGAGCAATACAATAGATACATACACAACATATATCCAGTGCTTTCCTTTGCTTACTCCTTGTCCCCGGCAATCGAGTGGGTATCCAGGAAACTGGTAAGGCGTGGGAACTCTCCGGCAAGGGCCATCAGCCTGCCGGAAGACTGGCCCGGAGCCGAATAATATTCACGTTCCGGGGTACAAATCTTACTACTTACACTCGTACATACTGTTTAGGCCGAAGGTCCTTCTATCAAGATCTCCTATCTCACGTCTGATCTCGGTACATGTCATTTTCACACAATCCCCACTATCGCTGCTCTCACGACTCCGACGCCCCGTCGTTCCCCAACTCTTCAGTAACAACTATTCTTCCAGTGTGAACTCTTGTCTTGTCGCTCCTCTCGACCGCTAAAACACGTTTTACACGTCGAATTTGATCCATTCGCCAAATTTGGTACCGATCTCATTTCCATCACCTGGGTACATCTATCTAGTCTAGTCGGCTGTCTACTCGCCCTTCTATAAACAAACTGGCGTGTAGTTTGCTGACAAATTGGCCGTCAAATTTCTATTGCAACTATTATATCGCAACAATTCGTTCGCTACCTATTTCTGAGCTGAAAATTGTGGAAGGACGTCGCTGCACCTCTATTCCCTGCATCCGCTCTACGATAACACCACAAACCCAAAGAAGTTGGTGTCATTCCTTTCCAACTACCTTGCGACTTCGCAAACTAGAATGCTGCTCAATTTGAGCTATTGAGCAAAAAAAAAACAAAAGGAGGTATTTTACCAGATATACCTGCAACAATTATAACACCCATAGCCAGGACACTGTAGATATTAAAACCACATAGGATGCTAATTATTGTAAAATATATAAATAAATGATAAAACTAAAATTAGGTACAACCAAAATATACTTAACTCGCTAATATTACTAGGAGCTCCTATATATTATTTCCATTATGATTTATACAAATTTCATTATGTTGTAGGTTGTTATTGCTGACTTGGAAAATTGATGTTATAAAATTATTAGTTTCATATTTAGGTAGGTATATTATTATTTATTGTTTGAAATACTTACATAAATTATTATTGCTTCCACTGTGCATCTTTTAATAAATTACTGTTTATTTAGCAAGGTGAAATTGGTGTCTCATTCGATTTGGCCAGCCACATAGGTACAGTAAGGGCACAGAACAACTAGGTACCTTTATTGCTGGGGCTAGGTTCTGCTCATCGCGCCCTTTCACATGCATTGTCAATTTCTTTGCAAGACCACCAAAATTATGAATCTCGTGTCAAGACAACCCTAGATCCGGTGGAGATGATTCCTCACACTTGTTCGCAAAGCACAACTAATAAGATTGGTGCACAATAACTCGTAAAATTAGGGTAGGTATGGTAGGGGAAAAAAACGCTGGTAATTACAATAAATGCAAACATTGTCACTTTGTCTGTGTGTCTGTTTTCTAAAAAGCGCCTCCCCGAATAGATTTTAGGACTTGAAATTTCGAGGTTACACTGAATGAACGCCTACATTCGCTGTGTACAGCTCCAGGTATCAAGGAAACGCCACTAGCGCCAGTTGCAAGAAACCTAAAATTCGGGTTTACCACAAAACCTCAAGAGTACACTAACTCACTGAACCATCAATTACTACCGTATAGGTTTTGGTACTAAAATGCACCAAGGATCAGCGCACGGCGCGAGCGATGGTGCCGCAATATGTAACATACCCTGCAAGTTCTTTAAAATGGGTTTATTTTTGTTTTATAGATCACACGCAGTACTGTGACAGAGTGGAACAGTGGGGGTGGACCCTCGAGAGTCCCCCTCCTAGACCAGCGATATTATCATCGGTTAAGAAGAGATATCGATTAGGCTTCCCCAAACCAATCCCGTCTTCGCCGGAAGAAAAAATGTATCGAGAACAGCCCACACTGTTACAGTACCTACCCACATGACATACCTACTTCTGGGTAGCAGAAGTATGGGAGGGAAAAGGAGGAATGAAAAGTAGTATGAAGTTCTGGTTCAGGAAAGGACATCTGAACAACTTCAAGGTGACTAACTGTCGTGAGTCCCTCCCGGAACTCCAACTCACTAGAATTAAGTTCTCACCAAAAACAACCTGTTAAAATAAGGCTCTGGGAATAAACGGTAAGAGTGGGGCAACCGACGCAGGATGCGGCTCAACCTGAAACCCCACCACCAGGGTGGGGACTTCAGTGTCTATATAACCCCGGATCCTGCGCCATTTTCGCCATTCTACGTCTCCTCTAGCTGCTGGCTACTCTCTCTCTTTCCTCATACCTCCTCTCTTAAAACTCACTTATCAAATGTTCTCCTAGTAAATTCACACACACAGTAAATTCACACTCACCCATTTCATCGGTGTTAGGTGGAGGTCTCCCCCTTAACCAACCCTGATGAAACACACTACACGCTCGGTGGAGGTCCGCCCTTAACCGCACACACTTTCTACACAAATTTACCATTAAATTCACACACACACATTTCATCAGGATCAGGTGGAGGTCTCCGTCTGTCTCGCCCTTAACCGATCCGGATGACATACACTACACGCTCGGTGGAGGTCCGCCCTTAACCGCACACACACTCACTTAAATTCAACACACACATAAATTTAGTCAGGTATGGTGGAGGTCTCGCCCTTAACCAACCTGACGAAATTTACCACACGCTCGGTGGAGGTCCGCCCTTAACCGCACACACACACACACCTAAACTCCACGCACCTCACGCATTTAAATCTACTAACTTAAACTAACTTCAACCTTTTCAACACACGCTCGGTAGAGGTTCGCCCTTTACCGCAAACACACCTAAAAATCACACACACCAATTTTAGCCTTAAATTCACTCCTATCCTACTTCCAACTACCTCCACCTCTCATGGTGAATTTTACATCAACCTAAATTCACCATACTAACCTTTATCGTAATGTTACCACCTCATTAATATTTTACTGGTGGAGAACAAAGCTCCTACGTACGAGTATTGGCGGATAATGTAGTCAGAGGTTGTTGTCCAGTGAAATGTGCTCATCTGGGCAACCTCTAGGTGATCAACCTCCATCGTTGGGATGGAACAACTAATGGGTCTTGTCAATTGGGACATGGCATCAATCGCCTTCTAATGAGCTCAGTATATTTAATTATATTGACACCCTAAAGGGTGAAAGGAGGTGGGGAAGCCAATAGATGTATGTATTGTCAAAGGGACAGGTTGTTAGTAAATGAATCCTTCTGGGAAACCTTTGGGCTTATCCTTCTGGTAAGCCCACAAAAGTGGATGGAGTATGGTGAAGTGCTCAGCGCATACTACCGAACCACGCTCTGCTACCACGTGACAGAGTGAAACAGTGGGGGTGGACCCTCGAGAGTCCCCCACCTAGACAAGCGAGATCATCACCGGTGAAGAAGGCATATCGATTAAGCTTCCCCAAACCGATCCCGTCTCCACCGGAAGAAAAAATGTATCGAGAGCTGCCCACACTGTTACAGTACCAACCCTTCAACAGAGGACAGATGATATTACTCAGAATAAAATGCGGGGTTACCTACCTAGTACCGACTGGCTTGATATTTGAATTCTGTATTTTGGTTTATTATTTTCAATAAAGAACATTTTTAGCGAATTTTCAAAGAAAATGAAGCTATTGCAATGGCTTCGAAATTTAAATAATATAAATTTTTGGAAATTTTCTTCATAGAAATCCGTTTCAGACCATTCTAAAACGATTCCTGAAATTTACCACTTTTTTATATGTATATATATATATATATATATATATATATATATATGTGTCACTCCAGACGATAACTCTCGATAGAATTGAGATAAACAGCTCAAATTTGCACAAAAAATCTATCTTGGCAATCGAAAGGCTAAGTTCGAAGATGGGCGAAATTGGCCTACTCTAAGGAGGGTTTTGGCGCATTTAAAGTGCGCAAAAATTACCCAAAAATCCCCAAAATGTTATTTTCCAACAAGTGACCCCTCATTTTAAAGGTTTTTGCACGCTGAACACGTTGGTGGAATCGGATTTTAGATATCTTGATCCGTTCTCAAATTAGAGCATTTAAAGTGCGCAAAAATTACCCAAAAATCCCCAAAATGTTATTTTCTAACAAGTGACCCCTCATTTTAAAGGTTTTTGCACGCTGAACACGATGGTGAAATCGGATTTTAGATATCTAAATCCGTTCTTAAATTAGAGCATTTAAAGTGCGCAAAACCTACCCAAAACCCAAAACGGTAGAATCAGGATGGACAAAACGTACAAATTAAAATAAATACGAAGAGAATATACATAGAAAACCAAATTTTAGACCGAAGTTTTCCTTTATTCAAAACCATAGCCATTAATTCGAATATTTCTTTGAAAATTCGCTCATTAAGTGAGCATGTAAGAAAAATGTTTAAACCCCCTCTCCCCACCCCCCACCCACAACCGAAATTTGATGGTTTCCGTTTCAACGTATGTAGAATCCGAAAATGCAATAAAAAACGCTGCAAAACATTACACAACGGTTTATTATTTACCTGTATAGATGCTCCTTCTGCGTAGATCACTAGTTTTCTGTGCTCAGTACTCACGAGCTCCCTCCCGGAAAGCCCTGAACCGAGTACTGGAGCCGGCCCGGGTATTAAAGTTTCATGGAAATGTGCGGGATTCAAAATTTAATCATTCATCAATCATCATTTTTTTGAGATATTCATGAAGCATAAGGTAAATAATAAACCACCGTTGTGTAATAATTTACCGCTGCGTAATAATTTACCGTTGTGTAGGTAGTAATTTTCACAATAATAAACCGTTGCGTAATAATTTACACATAATAACCGCTGTATAATAATTTACCTGTATAGATGCCCTAAATCAAGTATTGAGCCAGCATGCGAATTTCATAATTATTGTTGTTAGCCATGAAACATAAGGTTTATTCAAGTTACAAAAGTAGGTACCTATCAAAAAAATCCAAAAGAGCCATCATTTTGGATTATTATTTCCAATAATGAACCATTGGAATCGAGCATGAAAAAAAAATTCTAACCCCCCTCAAAATTTAATGGTTTACGTTTCAAGGTATGTAGAATCCGAAAATGCAATGAAAATATTTCTGTCTGTCCACCGTACGCCGTACGCCGCACTGGCCACTTTTCTTAGTTACCATGAAACAAAATTGATGAAATTCGGGTTATAGGTTCCGTTCGGGGTCTAGTTGGTCCTCGAAGCTCGACGTTACTGTCAGTCATCTCCAAGGGGTTCAAAATAGGGGTTGAAATTTTCAGAACGCCGTAGCTCGGAAACTTTCGATAGAAGGGTATGGTTTTTTTCACGTTATTAAATTTTTCTTGAGCTTAACAATTTTTTGAGACCACCCGGAGCATTGTATATACGTCCAGCCGTTCGTGTGCACCAAAAAGCTTCGTCAACACCATCAACGGAATCAAACGGTATTAATCCGGCCAGGATATCATCACTAGGGAGCACCTGATTATAATCAAGGATGGTGTATGAAGTCGAGTTGGTTGCTCTGCGATATTATTTCATTTGATAAGTGATGGACTATTGGATTTTGTTGGTAGGTACTTGTGAAACTTGAACAAACGTTGAAGTATTATTGACGGGTAAATTATTATACAATGGTAAATTATTACACAACGGCAAATTATTACACAACGTTAAATTATTACACAACGGTAAATTATTACACAACGGCAAGTTATTTCACAACGGTTCATCTACAAAGAAGGGGCTGGATTTAGTTGATCGGTACTTTTGCAACTTGACGAACCGTTGAAGTATTATTGATTGGCAAGTTATTACACAACGGTTCATTATAGGTATTGACCACAGAAAACAGTAGTCTACGCAGAAGGGGCATCTATTTCACTCCACATCAACAATTTTCCTTCAGAACTTCATTATTTGCGTTTCTTTTTCCCGTCTTAGTTACCTACTGTTTGTCATCAACAGAATTATTTTAGCAACATTTAACTCGTGATTTAGATAGATACCTAGTAACGAGTACGGGGTTAGGTGCTAACCTACGGAGGGTCTGCGATTCACATAATTTATTTATTTATTTATTTATTGTAAATTGCAGGGGCAAATGCCCGATTTCAATACAAATTAAATGACAAAACTACATATTCATACACGTACAATCAAACATTCAACAGTACTTAAATTATATAAATAACTGTCCTTTATATTAAAACAGGCTTTAACATACATGCAGTGGTAACAAAAAAATGGTGAACACATAATAATGAAAAAACAAAAATATAACACAGCAACGACGGGAACAAAACCCTAATCTACGTCCAGCTCACACACACGTTTTTTAAGAAAATTAGGATGTTGTAGTAATATGGGGGTTGAGCCGGATTCGGCACGGCACGGCCTAGGCCCAGCTACAAGAGGGGGCTCAGAGGGAGCTAAGAGGGGGCTCAGAGGGGGGTTACAGCCAGGGCGGGGGAGGAGGACCAATCACAAGCTAATTAAATGACGAAGGGTGAGGGGGGAGGGGTGGGGAGGGGAGGGGAATTCATATGTGTAACGGGTCCGAGGAGAAATAATATTATTTTAGAGTGGTAAGGTCTGGGAGTAGGGTTTTCGAGAACAGAGAAATTTGTAGTTAACCATGTTTCCATGCACATGATTAGGGTCGGGATTAAGAAATAATTACACGATTGTTTATACAAATAGATTTTATTAAAAATAATTTTCTAAATTTATATTACACACAAAATACAACTCTTTCCTTGTTTCTATTAGGCGTATGTTTTAATGTATCTGTTTTTATCTTGATCCTATAGCTAATGTCCATCTCTCCTAATTCTCTTTCCAACCAGTGGTTTGAACAATAGACAATCTCCGAATTTTCGAACTTTAATACGTAACGAAGTCTGTCCCTGTGTTTTATCTCTTTAATGGCTGCAATTACCATTTCCTCTCCTTCGGAAATTTCTTCTAGCCGGTGGCAATCTCTAAATTTAATACGATCTTTTATTTTCTGCATGGTAATAGTTTTAATTTGGGCCATATCCGCTTGGGTAAAAGGGATGTTCTTCCATACCTCTGTGTAAAACTTTAAATTTTCTATCTTAGCGAATGTGTGGTTTTGGTAATTCGTAACACCATTTGTAGTAAAAGTTACAAAAATTTCTTTGGTGTTCAGCCCGAGGCTTCAATAAACCTTTAGGAATTTCTCCTCCACCAGACGTGTCGGCGGCACTTCCCCTAACTTCCCCTCCGAGGGGGCCCGGCGACGCTGGCATCCCCTCAGCCAATAGAATCACACCGTTCGCATCCCCTCCCCTTTTTTCCCGACGCCACGCTCCGTTTCGCCATATTGGATCTATCTCGTTCTGAAAGTTAAAAGGCGAACTTGTGCTCTATATACTCATCAGAATATCCCGTTGTTAACCAGTACATTTTCCTTGTGTAAACCTATAAATACACCCGTTTAATTCCCGTTGTATCAAATACCGTGTCAGTGTCCGTTATTCCGCCCGAATTAAACATTGGTGCCGAAACCCGGGAATCCGTTCGCGTCGGTTTGAGCGCTGTGTCCAAATCGCCGCGTCATTCACCGTTTTCCAGAACGGATAAGTATACCGTTTATTTACTATATTATAGTAACCAGGTCCCGATATGCCTAAGAAAGGAAATACCGAAAAGGCAGATACCCCGAAAACCCGTTCACGAGGACGAACGTCTCAATCGTCCCCGAGTAGGGTTGATATGGACCGTTATCAAAAGGACGATTTCTCCGATTCACAGACGGAGGTTTACAGGGAAGTTCGGAGATGGGTCAATCGAGTTAAATTACTCCGTCAGGATCCCGAAACTGGGGTTGAAAACCCGGTGCAGTTTGACTGCCGATCTCAAGGCCCGAAGTTAATTTCCGACGTTGAAAACGCCCGATTCCCGTTGGAAGTAGAGGAAAATTTTACAAGGGATATCAATTTCATCTTACGTTCCCTTCCCCCTTTATCCGCCTCCGCTGTGAAAATTGTACCTCAATCAGTCCCCACACCCGACGAAGCCGTTTTTTCAGCCATCAGGTATATGGGGGAACTGCTTCACACCGTACCTATATTCAACGGGATATCACCACGTTTTCCCAGTTTAAAAAATGTTATGACCGAGCCGTACATCTGATTCCCAATCTACCGGAAGAAATCAAGAAGGAGAAGTTCCTTTCCAAACTTAGCCCTGAACTCAGATCCCGATTCGCATCCGCCGTTAAATCCGCTAAGCGATTGCTGAAGGTCAACCTACGGGATCAAACTCCCACGTTGCAAACCTTCAGCACCATTGTAATCCGTATCGAGGCCATCCTCAATAGTCGTCCGTTAGTCTACCAGTCCGGATGCGCTGACGATGTGCTAATCCTGACACCCGCTCACTTCTTGGTGCAACGCCCACTCACTGCACTTCCCGAATCCAACCCTACCGAGATCAGCTCCCGTTTAGTACCCAAGTGGAAATTTGTGTCCGCGTTGGTTCAAAGTTTCTGGAAGAAGTGGCACTCCGAATACCTGTTAGACCTTCAGTCCCGACAAAAATGGAACACCCCGACTCGCCCCGCTTTACTTGGTGACGTGGTCCTCATCAAAGAGGATAACACTCCTCCACTCTCCTGGCCCATGGGTCTTATTACCGAATTGATACCCGGTAAAGATGGCACCACTCGAGTAGCCAGAGTCCGTTCCGCCAGTGGTGAAAAGATTCGACCACTGGTCAAATTATGCCCGTTGCCCAAAGATGGTTAACTAGAATAGTCCCCTATTCGTGGGGGGAGGATGTTCAGCCCGAGGCTTCAATAAACCGTTAGGAATTTCTCCTCCACCAGACGTGTCGGCGGCACTTCCCCTAACTTCCCCTCCGAGGGGGCCCGGCGACGCTGGCATCCCCTCAGCCAATAGAATCACACCGTTCGCATCCCCTCCCCTTTTTTCCCGACGCCACGCTCCGTTTCGCCATATTGGATCTATCTCGTTCTGAAAGTTAAAAGGCGAACTTGTGCTCTATATACTCATCAGAATATCCCGTTGTTAACCAGTACATTTTCCTTGTGTAAACCTATAAATACACCCGTTTAATTCCCGTTGTATCAAATACCGTGTCAGTGTCCGTTATTCCGCCCGAATTAAACAGTAGGCAAGCATATTATCTCCATACCGTTTTTATAAGGCACTAAAATATATCCATCTGCAATAAGGGCTTCCCTGTTCTCGTATACACTTAAAAACATCTTTTTGTAGGAACCTTTTAAGAAGTAGACCTTTTTTACTCCATCCTTCTCCGCTAATACACCAACATAGGTAAATTTGTTCTTATTATTAACAGTAAACGCCGACACCTTGTAGACACCTACTGGATCTAGGTTCTCCCAACGGCAACAGAAATGGTTTTCTAATCCTTCCCTCAGTTGTGCTATCTTCTCTTCTTTCTCCAGAAGACTTTTAAATTCCTCCCTTAGTGCAGTTGTCTTCTCGATAAAATTCTGCTTTCGCCTCTTCGTATCGAGGTCCTCCATCTCCTGTTTCCGTTTCCTTGTCGATGTAATGTAGGCTCTCGACAGAGGTTCGATTTCTTTAATATTGTAGGGAGATAGTATGTTTGTTTTATTAGTTCTTTTCCTTAAAACGAGTGGAATCAAATTATCCGTGGCGACTAAACCAGCGTCCTGTATATCGATATCCGCCGGTATTGTCGAAAATGGAGTACTGCACCTAGAGAAGTAGGTCTCTCCGACTTTAATGTAACACTTTTGTATGATTCGGACATTGTCTCTGCTCCCGTTTTCTTCCGAAACCTCTATAAAGTTAACAGGTAGGCAATTAAAACTACACGCAGAGAGGATGTAATGTACAACCTTCTTCCTGGCTTCGGGTTCTTTTGGGAGATTTATTTGTAATCCGGTTAATTTTCTTGTATTGCTGTTACCCCAATAAACATATTGGAGGATGTCTTTAAACACAAGACAACAGCTGTTCTGTAGACTCTCTGTCAACTTTGTTCACATTTTTGGAATCGAAGCAGAGTATATCGGAGCATCGCGGAAGTATAATTTACTCTCTTCTAGCAGAGTTATACAACCTTGTAGAGGACTGTAGCCTTCTCCACGGGGATGTCCAATAGCATAGTTATAAATCGTAGCTTCTAATCTCGTAATACCATGCATCTTGGCTAATGCCGAAGAAAATGTCTCCTTTAGTCTCGCATCTGGACAATTAAGGAAATCTATAACATGGTTTCCAATATTCTTGTTAACTCCTGGGCTGGTAACTTGGCAAATAAACTTGTTGTATATTTTAACCCGAGCGTTAGATGTAAGCCAGGTAAGACAATCTATTCCGACTGTCTTATCGTTGTTTACAATAACATTGGAGTTTTCCTTGTACTCTCCCTGGACGTAAAAGTTAAAGTTGTTGGTTAAATATTTATGTAGTCATTTCCTCTTTGTTGAAAACCCCCGCAAAATCCTGCGTTATGTCCAAGTCCATTAGGTAGTAATTCTCCTTCCGGAGCTGCTCCAATAAATCCGGTAATTCTTCCAGCAGTCTATCGAGTTTTACATCCGCCAACTCTACTTTGTACGGGATGCAGACTGGATCTTTGTACTTCCTTTTAATATTTTCCGAATCTTTTTCTACGACTTCTCTCGCTCCACCGGCTAGTGGGGTGTTACTTAGTAAGAGGAAAGGCAGTTTAGCTTTAACCCCATGTTTTGTAGATACCAAGACGCCAAACT
This sequence comes from Leptopterna dolabrata, assembly GCA_954871275.1. NCBI lineage: Eukaryota > Metazoa > Arthropoda > Insecta > Hemiptera > Miridae > Leptopterna > Leptopterna dolabrata. The sequence continues at coordinate 65,154,525 of OX940978.1, forward strand.
TTACGCGGATATAGCTATTAAAAGATCCACATATTATCTCCTTTTTAATAAGTTTGGAATTTCCTTCGCAGTCGACTAAACTGCATACCTTTACAAGCATTAAGTATGTTGTCGCAAAATGGCTCCGTGATTGGTCTAAGTCCATCTCCCAGAAGCGATTCGCCTTCCGTATAATTAATATTTCCGATATCCGTAACCAGATTGCTTCCCTTTAAATTTTCCAGCAGGAACCACAATCCAAATCTCTCGTCGGTAGGTTTTACCTTCCTTCCATAAAGTTGGGACACACTAAAAACTTTAGAGCTATCCATGTTAACACTTCCAACGATCGCCGAAAACTAACTGCGATAAGACTCTGGCGGCTCATACTTATAGTATCGTGGAACGGTATGGATACTCTAAAGTACCTAAAAGTAGCTAAAAAACGAGGGGAGGGGGGTTATAAAGGCGTACAAAAGGATAGTTGTAACCGAAATTTCTTTGGTAGGCAAGCATATTATCTCCATACCGTTGTTATAAGGCACTAAAATATATCCATCTGCAATAAGGGCTTCCCTGTTCTCGTATACACTTAAAAACATCTTTTTGTAGGAACCTTTTAAGAAGTAGACCGTTTTTACTCCATCCTTCTCCGCTAATACACCAACATAGGTAAATTTGTTCTTATTATTAACAGTAAACGCCGACACCTTGTAGACACCTACTGGATCTAGGTTCTCCCAACGGCAACAGAAATGGTTTTCTAATCCTTCCCTCAGTTGTGCTATCTTCTCTTCTTTCTCCAGAAGACTTTTAAATTCCTCCCTTAGTGCAGTTGTCTTCTCGATAAAATTCTGCTTTCGCCTCTTCGTATCGAGGTCCTCCATCTCCTGTTTCCGTTCCTTGTCGATGTAATGTAGGCTCTCGACAGAGGTTCGATTTCTTTAATATTGTAGGGAGATAGTATGTTTGTTTTATTAGTTCTTTTCCTTAAAACGAGTGGAATCAAATTATCCGTGGCGACTAAACCAGCGTCCTGTATATCGATATCCGCCGGTATTGTCGAAAATGGAGTACTGCACCTAGAGAAGTAGGTCTCTCCGACTTTAATGTAACACTTTTGTATGATTCGGACATTGTCTCTGCTCCCGTTTTCTTCCGAAACCTCTATAAAGTTAACAGGTAGGCAATTAAAACTACACGCAGAGAGGATGTAATGTACAACCTTCTTCCTGGCTTCGGGTTCTTTTGGGAGATTTATTTGTAATCCGGTTAATTTTCTTGTATTGCTGTTACCCCAATAAACATATTGGAGGATGTCTTTAAACACAAGACAACAGCTGTTCTGTAGACTCTCTGTCAACTTTGTTCACATTTTTGGAATCGAAGCAGAGTATATCGGAGCATCGCGGAAGTATAATTTACTCTCTTCTAGCAGAGTTATACAACCTTCTAGAGGACAGTAGCCTTCTCCACGGGGATGTCCAATAGCATAGTTATAAATCGTAGCTTCTAATCTCGTAATACCATGCATCTTGGCTAATGCCGAAGAAAATGTCTCCTTTAGTCTCGCATCTGGACAATTAAGGAAATCTATAATATGGTTTCCAATATTCTTGTTAACTCCTGGGCTGGTAACTTGGCAAATAAACTTGTTGTATATTTTAACCCGAGCGTTAGATGTAAGCCAGGTAAGACAATCTATTCCGACTGTCTTATCGTTGTTTACAATAACATTGGAGTTTTCCTTGTACTCTCCCTGGACGTAAAAGTTGAAGTTGTTGGTTAAATATGTAGTCATTTCCTCTTTGCTGAAAATCCCCGCAAAATCCTGCGTTATGTCCAGAGGAAATGACTACATATTTAACCAACAACTTTAACTTTTACGTCCAGGGAGAGTACAAGGAAAACTCCAATGTTATTGTAAACAACGATAAGACAGTCGGAATAGATTGTCTTACCTGGCTTACATCTAACGCTCGGGTTAAAATATACAACAAGTTTATTTGCCAAGTTACCAGCCCAGGAGTTAACAAGAATATTGGAAACCATAATTATAGATTTCCTTAATTGTCCAGATGCGAGACTAAAGGAGACATTTTCTTCGGCATTAGCCAAGATGCATGGTATTACGAGATTAGAAGCTACGATTTATAACTATGCTATTGGAAATCCCCATGGAGAAGGCTACAGTCCTCTACAAGGTTGTATAACTCTGCTAGAAGAGAGTAAATTATACTTCTGCGATGCTCCGATATACTCTGCTTCGATTCCAAAAATGTGGACAAAATTGACAGAGAGTCTACAGAACAGCTGTTGTCTTGTGTTTAAAGACATCCTCCAATATGTTTATTGGGGGTAACAGGAATACAAGAAAATTGACCGGATTACAAATAAATCTCCCAAAAGAACCCGAAGCCAGGAAGAAGGTTGTACATTACTTCCTCTCTGCGTGTAGTTTTAATTGCCTACCTATTAACTTTATAGAGGTTTCGGAAGGAAACGGGAGCAGAGACAATGTCCGAATCATACAAAAGTGTTACATTTTAGCCGGAGAGACCTACTTCTCTAGGTGCAGTACTCCATTTTCGACAATACCGGCGGATATCGATATACAGGACGCTGGTTTAGTCGCCACGGATAATTTGATTCCACTCGTTTTAAGGAAAAGAACTAATAAAACAAACAAACTATCTCCCTACAATATTAAAGAAATCGAACCTCTGTCGAGAGCCTACATTACATCGACAAGGAAACGGAAACAGGAGATGGAGGACCTCGATACGAAGAGGCGAAAGCAGAATTTTATCGAGAAGACAACTGCACTAAGGGAGGAATTTAAAAGTCTTCTGGAGAAAGAAGAGAAGATAGCACAACTGAGGGAAGGATTAGAAAACCATTTCTGTTGCCGTTGGGAGAATCTAGATCCAGTAGGTGTCTACAAGGTTTCGGCGTTTACTGTTAATAATAAGAACAAATTTACCTATGTTGGTGTATTAGCGGAGAAGGATGGAGTAAAAACGGTCTGCTTCTTAAAAGGTTCCTACAAAAAGATGTTTTTAAGTGTATACGAGAACAGGGAAGCCCTTATTGCAGATGGATATATTTTAGTGCCTTATAACAACGGTATGGAGATAATATGCTTGCCTACCAAAGAAATTTTTGTAACTTTTACTACAAATGGTGTTACGAATTACCAAAACCACACATTCGCTAAGATAGAAAATTTAAAGTTTTACACAGAGGTATGGAAGAACATCCCTTTTACCCAAGCGGATATGGCCCAAATTAAAACTATTACCATGCAGAAAATAAAAGATCGTATTAAATTTAGAGGTTGCCACCGGCTAGAAGAAATTTCCGAAGGAGAGGAAATGGTAATTGCAGCCATTAAAGAGATAAAACACAGGGACAGACTTCGTTACGTATTAAAGTTCGAAAATTCGGAGATTGTCTATTGTTCAAACTACTGGTTGGAAAGAGAATTAGGAGAGATGGACATTAGCTATAGGATCAAGATAAAAACAGATACATTAAAACATACGCCTAATAGAAACAAGGAAAGAGTTGTATTTTGTGTGTAATATAAATTTAGAAAATTATTTTTAATAAAATCTATTTTTATAAACAATCGTGTAATTATTTTATAATCCCGACCCTAATCATGTGCATGGAAACATGGTTAACTACAAATTTCTCTGTTCTCGAAAACCTGACTCCCAGACCTTACCACTCTAAAATAATATTATTTCTCCTCGGACCCGTAACACATATGAATTCCCCTCCCCTCCCCACCCCTCCCCCCTCACCCTTCGTCATTTAATTAGCTTGTGATTGGTCCTCCTCCCCCGCCCTGGCTGTAACCCCCCTCTGAGCCCCCTCTTAGCTCCCTCTGAGCCCCCTCTTGTAGCTGGGCCTAGGCCGTCCGAATCCGGCTCAACCCCCATATTACTACAACATTAGGAGAGTTGGAGAAGATGTCAAAGTCTACGGCATCACTCGATCCATCCAGCCGGTTGATGTAAACCTGCATGCGCAACACCGGATCATTGCGGAGGTAATTTGTGGGGGCATGACGTATGTAGAACGGCTGGATCTGTCGCGTAGTGTATGGTGGGGTACGGAAGTTCAGCGCAGCCAGGAGGAAAGGACAGTCTATCCTCCCAGATGTGAGACCATGGAGGAAGACCGCATCCGCCACCCGGCGGCGGGATTCCAAGGAACGGACCCCACTTCCACGCAACGCTTCCGAGTAGCTGAAGTCTTCCCAGCGTTGACCCCTCCGGTAGGCCAAGTAACGCAGGGCGTTTTTCTGGACCCGCTCCAATGATTCTTTAGCGTTCGAGTACACTGGACACCATACCTGAGAGGCGAACTCCACACAAGGACGGACCAAGGACGTGTATAAGAGCTACAGCACCGCCGGGTCAGTGAACTCCCTCGTATTCCTCTGTATGTATAATATGTATAGAGTAGTACATGTTATATTATATTGAAGGGTTATCTATACAGAGAGCTGTGATCTCTAACAGAAGGGTATTCTGTACAAAATAATAAACCATTGTGCAGGTATTTGCAGCGTTTTTCAAATGAAATAATATTATCACAGAACAACCAAATCGACTTCATACAGCCATCCGTGGTTACAATCAGGTGCTCCCTAACAATGATATTTGGGCTGAATGTATAGGTACAATTTCATTCACCATCCTGTTGAAAATTCCTGTCGGTGAAAACGTCTGGACCTTACTTTGAACGAACGGCTGGACGTACAATGCTTCGGGTGGTCAAAAAAAAACTCCCAAGTTCGAGTACTATTCAAAAGCGTAAACAAATTTGAGATAACGGCGTCCTGGAAATTTCAACCACTATTTTTCACCCCTTATGTATGACTGACATTAACGTCGAGCTTCGAGGACCAACTAGACCCCGAATGGGACCTACAAACCAAATTTGAATAGTTTTGGTTCATGGTAACTAAGAAAAGTGCGAAGTAGTATAATTGGTGTACAGTTTTTGGTGTCACGAAGCGCAGCCCCTAGCGCCAGTGTTTCCATCAGTGAAATCAGTATGAAGGATGCGTCTTGGAATTGTCTTTTCTGCATTCTGGGTTCCTTTATAATTGTTTCGATGGTGTCGAGTCGCTCCTGGTCAACCCTCACTAATGCCTTAGTTATGAGTCAATCTAAATGAAATACAATTCAATTTCACTGGAGCCATCGGCGAAGCAAAACTCCTGAGACAAAAATTTTAATCCATTTCTATTTCGGACTGGATAATAATTGTTTCTCTTCATGAGAGAAGGTATTTTGAGAGAAGTTTAGTAGGATTGAGTTATTAGTGAGACACGCACCAGATGATTAGACTGCGACCAGTGGGAGAGAGAGGTGGAAGAAGATCCACCGCCTGACTGTCTCGACCAGGCACTAGGAACGTTTAGATGTAACATTTTAGCGAATTTTCAAAGAAAATGAAGCTATTGCAATGGCTTCGAAATTTAAATAATATAAATTTTTGGAAATTTTCTTCATAGAAATCCGTTTCAGACCATTCTAAAACGATTCCTGAAATTTAACACTTTTTTATATGTATATATATATATATTTATTTATATATGTGTCACTCCAGACGATAACTCTCGATAGAATTGAGATAAACAGCTCAAATTTGCACAAAAAATCTATCTTGGCAATCGAAAGGCTAAGTTCGAAGATGGGCGAAATTGGCCTACTCTAAGGAGGGTTTTGGCGCATTTAAAGTGCGCAAAAATTACCCAAAAATCCCCAAAATGTTATTTTCCAACAAGTGACCCCTCATTTTAAAGGTTTTTGCACGCTGAACACGATGGTGGAATCGGATTTTAGATATCTTGATCCGTTCTCAAATTAGAGCATTTAAAGTGCGCAAAAATTACCTAAAAATCCCCAAAATGTTATTTTCTAACAAGTGACCCCTCATTTTAAAGGTTTTTGCACGCTGAACACGATGGTGGAATCGGATTTTAGATATCTTGATCCGTTCTCAAATTAGAGCATTTAAAGTGCGCAAAAATTACCCAAAAATCCCCAAAATGTTATTTTCCAACAAGTGACCCCTCATTTTAAAGGTTTTTGCACGCTGAACACGATGGTGGAATCGGATTTTAGATATCTTGATCCGTTCTCAAATTAGAGCATTTAAAGTGCGCAAAAATTACCCAAAAATCCCCAAAATGTTATTTTCTAACAAGTGACCCCTCATTTTAAAGGTTTTTGCACGCTGAACACGATAGTGAAATCGGATTTTAGATATCTAAATCCGTTCTTAAATTAGAGCATTTAAAGTGCGCAAAAATTACCCAAAACTAGGATAATCTTTAAACTCTTACCCCCACCCCCTTAGAGTGGTCAGATTGAAAAATGTGAGAAGTATTAATTGAAGACGAGAGTTCGAAGCAAAAAAGGGGGAGGCAAACGATTAGTACAACTCCTTGAATTTACCCACAGCGATCAAATAAATAAGCACTTAGTACAATTACGTAATAAACAAACGGTAGAATCAGGATGGACAAAACGTACAAATTAAAATAAATACGAAGAGAATATACATAGAAAACCAAATTTTAGACCGAAGTTTTCCTTTATTCAAAACCATAGCCATTAATTCGAATATTTCTTTGAAAATTCGCTCATTAAGTCATGCTGCATGACTGATTTTTGTGTTACTAATCCTGGTAGAGAACTGTTATGTAACGTAATACGAGGCTTAGAGAACAAATGTACCAAATGAAAAACCTTGTCACGTTTGTTCAAGTTACAAAAGTACGTATTAACAAAATCAAAAATAGTCATCTTTATTAAAATGAAAAAAAAATCCAAACTATTACACAAAGGTTCATTATTTACCTGTATAGATGCCCCTTCTGCGAGATCACTGTTTTCTGTGGTCAGTACCCTCGAGCTCCTCCCAGGAAAGCCCTAAATCGAGTACTGGAGCCGGCCCCGGAATTGAAGCTTTATACAAATGCGCGGGACTCAATAAATAAATCATTAGATATTTGTAGTTACTCATGAAGCATAAGGCAAGTAATAAACCGGTAATAATTTATCTCTATAGGTACTCCTTCTACGTAGATAGTATAGCAAACCGTTGTGTAATAAGTTACCCAGTAATACTTCAACGGTTCTTCAAGTTACAAAAGTACCTACCTATCAACAAAATCCAAAAGATCCATCATTTCGCATAATTATGTAGTAATATCACAAAACAGCCAACTCGACTTCATCCAGCAATCCATGATTATAATCAGTGTTCCCTAGCAATTATATCTGAGCCGGATTTATCCCGACTATTCACGATCATGTTGACGAAGCTTTTCGGTTCACACGAGCGGCTGGTCCTACAGTGCTCCGGGTGGTCTCAAAAAAATCGTTGGTTCAGGATCAATTTAAAAACTTTAAAAAACCATACCCTTCTATTGTAAGTTTTTGAGCTACGGTGTTTTGTAAATTTCACTCCGTATTTGTCACCCCTTAGAGATGACTGACAGTAACGCCGTGCTTCGAGGACCAACTAGACCCCAAACGGGACCTACAAACCAAATTTCGTTCATCAAAATTAACCAAACTTGGTTTTTAGGTCGCTTAACGTCAATGGTAACTAAGAAAAGTGCGAAGTACGGCGTACGTTGTGCGGCGGACGGATTGAGATTTTGTATTGCAGTTTCGGATTCTACATCCTTTGAAACGTAAACCGCCGAATTTTGAGGGGTTTTCATGCTCGATTCCAAAGGTTCATTACTGAAAATAATAAACCTAAGTATCACGAAGCGAACAACCTACTCGATTTCACTCAGCCATCCTTGATTATGACCAGATGTTCCCTAGCAATGATGATATCTGGGCAGGATTCATACCGTTTCATTCACGATCATGTTGACGAAGCTTTACGGTGAAAACGACCGGCTGGACATGCAATGCTTCGGGTGGTCTCAAAAAATTCTCAATTTCGAGATAAATAGAAAAATAAAGGAAACCATCTATTGAAGGTTTTCGAGCTACGGCTTTCTGAAAATTTCAACCCCCCATTTTCACCCCTTAGAGATGACTGGCAGTAAAGCCGACCAGCTAGACGCCATATGGGACCTGCAAACCCACTTCATTAATTTTTGTTCATGGTAATTGGAAATGCGAAGTACGGTGGATGGCGAACGGAGAGAAATTTTTGGTTTATTCCTAATTATTAGGTATCATCCTTTGGAATCGAGCACGAGAAAAAAGTCTGCCAGTTTGAGTACTCTGTATAGCTTCCTCAAATGAATCACATGTGCTTATAGAATAGTTGGGTAGGTTCGTTTTGATACGGGACGATCTGCGATCCAACACGCCTGTACCCTCAAAATTTCAGCTGTCTGCGACTATTTTTCGAGTAGTTAGAAGCGTTACAAGGAAACTGCTTACATTTCATGTTTGCACATGCGCAGACGGTGGTTAAATTACGACTCCATGAAATTCAAATGGAACTATCAAAGTATTATTCCTGATCGACCCTCAAATCTGAACTCATTTCAACGATAATAAAGGTAGTCATGGGCGTTCCAAGTATTTCACGTTTGCGCACGGGCAGATGAAACGATTTCCGTGATTTTTAAACGCGACTATTTGCAATCTTACCTGCGTGTACCCTCAAAATTTCAGCTTTCTACAGGTATTTCTCGCATAGTTAGAAGCGTTACAAGGAAATGGTCAACATTTCATGTTCGCACATGCGAAGATGAAATATACATTACGATTCCAAAGAAATTAATTTTCAACTATGAAAGTATTATTCCTGATCGGCCCTCCAAGTTTGAAGTCATTTCAACAATATTTAGGGTAGTTATGGGCATTCCATGTATTTCACGTTTGCGCATGAGCAGACGAAATTTACAGTAGTTTTTCAATGATTTTGGTATGGGACCATCTGTGAACTAACGCGCACCTACCCTCCAAATTTCAGCCCATTTCCACTATTATTTCGGGTAGTTATGGACGTTACAAGGATTTACCACAGACAGACGCAGACAGACAGACGGGCAGACATGGAACCAAAAATGTTCCTCGATGTCAAGAACGCAAAATGGTAGTGGAAATTTTCATTTTGGAGGACATGCAATTTTTTTACTCGTTCACTGATCCAAGGCTTCCCTATCTTCGGTAGTGTGTTAGCAAAAAGTACCCCCCCCCCCCCCCAGAAATTAGATGTGTTGTGGTTTAATTAGATGAGACGTGATGGTGAGGTAAGGGTCATGCCCAGTGGATAGACCAGTCTGGGATCTTTTAGGTCATGCCCAGTGGATAGACCAGTCTGGGATCTTTTAGGACATGCCCAGTGGATAGACCAGTCTGGGATCTATTTGGTCATGCCCAGTGGATAGACTAGTCTGGGATCTTTTAGGAGGTGCCCAGTGGATAGACCAGTCTGGGATCTTTTAGGAGATGCCCAGTGGATAGACCAGTCTGGGATCTTTTTGGTCATGCCCAGTGGATAGACTAGTCTGGGATCTTTTAGGACATGCCCAGTGGATAGACCAGTCTGGGATCTTTTTGGTCATGCCCAGTGGACAGACTAGTCTGGGATCTTTTAGGAGGTGCCCAGTGGATAAACCAGTCTGGGATCTTTTAGGAGATGCCCAGTGGATAGACCAGTCTGGGATCTTTTTGGTCATGCCCAGTGGAAAGACCAGTCTGGGATCTTTTGGTGCCCCACTGGATATACCAGTCTGGGGATCTTTTAGGCGAGGAGGAGTGAGGTAAGGAGAGAGAGAGAGAGAGAGAGAGAAGACAGCGTCTTAAGGAAAGCGTAGAATGCCTTGGAAGGCGCAGGAGGCGAGTATATATATAGCCTGGGGGCTATGCTCCCTCCATCCTCCACTCTCATGGAGGATGGTGGGGATTCCTTCCCACTCGGCCCTTCCAGCTCTCTCGAGTTGCCTACCCATGTCTACCAATTCATTCGGATGTTTATTTGCGAAATCTTTACATACAAGGAGTGACAACAAAATTGTTCCCGTTTCAAGGTGAGTAAGTAGAATCCAAAAATGGAAGAAAAATATTTCTGTCGAATTTTTATTAAACTGTAATTTTCGAGATGGCTTCAGTACTCGATTTAGGGTTTTCCCGGGTAAGACCACGGTGGTAGGTATTTTCCACAGAACACAGTGATCTACGCAGAAGGGTTATCTATATAGGTAAATTATTACACAACGGTGTATTACACAGCGGTTTATTATTTACCTTATATGCTTCATGAATAACGACAAAAATAATAATTAATTATTGAAGTTTTGAATCCCGCGCATTTTTATGAAACTGTAATTCCCGGGCCGGCTCCCCTATACTCGATTTAGGGCTTTCCTGGGGGGGGGGGGGGACTCAATGGTAGATAGTGACTAATGAAAACAGTGATCTACGCAGAATCGGTGATCTGTAAAATTAAATAACCGTTGTGTGATAATTTGCAGCGTTTTTTATCCCATTTGCGGATTGTACTAATTTGAAACGGAAACCATCAACATTTGAGCATGGTTAAAAAAAAATTTCATGTTTCAAATAAATTTACTCCCGGACTACTATCCGGGGTTATATTGTTCGGCCAAATTGAATGTATTGGGGTGACAGTGGCAGTAGTGTTGGAGGGTCACACTTCCCCTTTCCAACTCGCATCTGTCTGGATTACTTTCACGATCCAATGAAATCTCCTGGTAATTCAATATGTCTATTATTTAGCTATGAGAAGGGGTTGGATGGAGATTCTGAACTGAATTAACTTTGATATGAGCTGGAAAGGAGGACTTGGAGCTGTCAATTTTGGGAATTTTGGGGCCAAAGTCGAAAACAAACCTGTTACTCCTGGGAGATTCCTGTCAGTGATCATAATAATTAGTGCGTGTTGCATCTTGGAGAGTGCCATTATAATATGGCGACAGGAGGGGGGGGGGGGGGGTCAGATTTTCCCGTTGCACCAGAGTGTTCAAATTTATATTATAATTAGACTAGTATACGGGTCGAGAGGCGCTATAGTGGAAACCGAGTTGCCTAAAACGCTCTACAGCTATATCAAGGATATGCGGAATTAAAAATGCGCCTACGTTCAACTTGGGAGGCTACCGGATATTGCTGCCAAATTTGGTCGATATCTGTTGAGCAATTCGGGATTCGACCATGGAGGGGCCCATGTATGCGCTATGGTCGATCGCGGGGGTAGTCCGAAGGGTCGATCGTAGATAGAATTACACGTAGATTACGAATACGCGATAAAAAATAGGGGTTACAATTTCAATTAACGAAGTTGACCATGGTCGACCATAGTTCCGCTATGGTCAGGGAATTAAAAATGCGACGTTGCATAACTTGGGAGCCTACTGGATATTCGTGCCAAATTTGGTCGATATCCGTCAAGCCATTCAGGAGTTGACCATGGTCGACCATAGTTCCGCTATGGTCAGGGAATTAAAAATGCGACGTTGCACAACTTGGGAGCCTACTGGATATTCGTGCCAAATTTGGTCGATATCCGTTGAGCAATTCGGGATTCGACCATGGAGGGGCCCATGGATGCGCTATGGTCGACCGCGGGGGTAGTCCGAAGGGTCGATCGTAGATAGAATTTCACGTAGATTACGAATACGCGATAAAAAATAGGGGTTACCATTTCAATTAACGAAGTTGACCATGGTCGACCATAGTTCCGCTATGGTCAGGGAATTAAAAATGCGACGTTGCACAACTTGGGAGCCTACTGGATATTCGTGCCAAATTTGGTCGATATCCGTCAAGCCATTCAGGAGTTGACCATGGTCGACCATAGTTCCGCTATGGTGAGGGAATTAAAAATGCGACGTTGCACAACTTGGGAGCCTACTGGATATTCGTGACAAATTTGGTCGATATCCGTCAAGCCATTCAGGAGTTGACCATGGTCGACCATAGTTCCGCTATGGTGAGGGAATTAAAAATGCGACGTTGCACAACTTGGGAGCCTACTGGATATTCGTGCCAAATTTGGTCGATATCCGTTGAGCAATTCGGGATTCGACCATGGAGGGGCCCATGGATGCGCTATGGTCGACCGCGGGGGTAGTCCTAAGGGTCGATCGTAGATAGAATTTTACGTAGATGACGAATACGCGATAAAAAATAGGGGTTACCATTTCAATAACGAAGTTGACCATGGTCGACCATAGTTCCGCTATGGTGAGGGAATTAAAAATGCGACGTTGCACAACTTGGGAGTCTACCGGATATTCGTGCCAAATTTGGTCGATATCCGTCGAGCCGTTTGGCCGTGCATAGAAAGACAGACACACAGACTCACAGACAGACTCACAGAGATCCGTTTTTAGCGAATTTTCGAAGAAAAGGAAGCTATTGTTCTCGGTCCAAAATTGTTAAAACTCGAATTTCCGAAAGATTTTTATACCAAAATCCGTTTCAGACCATCCTGAATTCCCTGCCGAAAGACACCAAAAATTATATGTATATATATATATATATTTATATATTTATATATTTATATATTTATATATTTATATATATATTAGCGAATTTTCAAAGAAAATGAAGCTATTGCAATGGCTTCGAAATTTAAATAATATAAATTTTTGGAAATTTTCTTCATAGAAATCCGTTTCAGACCATTCTAAAACGATTCCTGAAATTTAACACTTTTTTATATGTATATATATATATATTTATTTATATATGTGTCACTCCAGACGATAACTCTCGATAGAATTGAGATAAACAGCTCAAATTTGCACAAAAAATCTATCTTGGCAATCGAAAGGCTAAGTTCGAAGATGGGCGAAATTGGCCTACTCTAAGGAGGGTTTTGGCGCATTTAAAGTGCGCAAAAATTACCCAAAAATCCCCAAAATGTTATTTTCCAACAAGTGACCCCTCATTTTAAAGGTTTCTGCACGCTGAACACGATGGTGGAATCGGATTTTAGATATCTTGATCCGTTCTCAAATTAGAGCATTTAAAGTGCGCAAAAATTACCTAAAAATCCCCAAAATGTTATTTTCTAACAAGTGACCCCTCATTTTAAAGGTTTTTGCACGCTGAACACGATGGTGGAATCGGATTTTAGATATCTTGATCCGTTCTCAAATTAGAGCATTTAAAGTGCGCAAAAATTACCCAAAAATCCCCAAAATGTTATTTTCCAACAAGTGACCCCTCATTTTAAAGGTTTTTGCACGCTGAACACGATGGTGGAATCGGATTTTAGATATCTTGATCCGTTCTCAAATTAGAGCATTTAAAGTGCGCAAAAATTACCCAAAAATCCCCAAAATGTTATTTTCTAACAAGTGACCCCTCATTTTAAAGGTTTTTGCACGCTGAACACGATAGTGAAATCGGATTTTAGATATCTAAATCCGTTCTTAAATTAGAGCATTTAAAGTGCGCAAAAATTACCCAAAACTAGGATAATCTTTAAACTCTTACCCCCACCCACTTAGAGTGGTCAGATTGAAAAATGTGAGAAGTATTAATTGAAGACGAGAGTTCGAAGCAAAAAAGGGGGAGGCAAACGATTAGTACAACTCCTTGAATTTACCCACAGCGATCAAATAAATAAGCACTTAGTACAATTACGTAATAAACAAACGGTAGAATCAGGATGGACAAAACGTACAAATTAAAATAAATACGAAGAGAATATACATAGAAAACCAAATTTTAGACCGAAGTTTTCCTTTATTCAAAACCATAGCCATTAATTCGAATATTTCTTTGAAAATTCGCTCATTAAGTCATGCTGCATGACTGATTTTTTTATATATTTATATATGTATGTGTCATTCCAGACGATAACTCTCGAAAGAATTGAGATAAAAAGTTCAAATTTGCACGAAAAATCTGTCTTGGCAATCGACAGGCTAAGTTCGAAGATGGGCAGAATCGGGTCACCCTAAGGGGGAGTTTTGGGGAGTTTTAGGGGGGGAAAATTACCCATAAATTCCCAAAATGAAAAAGTCTGACAAGTGACACCTCATTTTAAAGGTTTTTGTACGCTGAACACGATGGTGAAATCAGAATTGCGATATCTCATTCCATTCTCAAACTGGAGCACTTTGAAGATGAAGGAACGTGGTTATTTCTTGAGATGTTCTTCCTGGTTCGTCTGCTCTAATCTGATAACGGAATGGGATATCGCAATTCTGACTTCACCATCGTGTTCAGCGTTGGAAAATCTACAAACCGAGGTGTTACTCGGCAAAAAATGGAACAAAAAATTTGTTACGTAGGTACCCAATACCTACTCTTCTGGTATTCAAAACATTTTTGATTTCCCCCTCCCCCTCCTCCCACCCCAAATTTTACTTTGCGTAAAACTACTCCTGTTTTAATTTTGTATGGTATCAAGTTGGGAAAACATTGGCCGAAAATTAATTTTCAGAAAATTTTAGGCGGAGGAGGAAGATGCCGAAAACTTCGAAAATTCGCTCTTATAGCCATGCTGCATGACTGTGGTTTTTATAATATAGTAGGGATAATACTATTAGGTAGGTACCTATACAGTATTCGTAAATATGAAAAATGTTAAAATTTATTAATGGATTCAGAATGCTCTACAACAGGTAAGTATCAAAAGTTTTTTTCACCAATTGATGTACTTATATCTACTGAAAATTCCGCACCCATTGTGATATACCTTCATCTTCATCGATTTGTATGTGTTTAAGTTTGTTAAAACGTGGGGAACTTACTGGAACGATGGTTATTCTAATAATTCTTAGTGATTTCTTGAGTTCCTCAGGGCATTGGTTTAAATTATTATTAAGACAACAATCTGGTGTTTGCATAGGTTTTTCAAACGGGTGGACTCAGTTTGGTTTCATCGACCGCTATTTAGGGACACGTGTGCCTCCGCTCACCACAACGATGCTGTCACGTGTGATCGCATCGAGCCACGTGTGCTGCCCACGTTCCTATGTGAGTAGGGAGCAGCCATTTGGTACTACTAAGCTTACTATCATTGTTGTCGCCTGTGTTTCGTAATCTCAATTTTAGTTTACTATTTTCCATAATGATCCATTGGAATCGAGCATGAAAAAAAAAAAAATTCGGTGGTTTACGTTTCAAGGTATCTAGAATCCGAAAATGCAATAAAAAATTTTCTTTTTTATCTACTTTATTTACTTTTCTTCTTTACCATGAAAAAAATTGATGAAATTCGGATTATAGGTTCCATTCGGGGTCTCCTTGGTCCTCGAAGCTCGGCGCTACTGTCAGTCATCTCTAAGGGGTTAAAAATAGGGGTTGAAATCTTCAGAACGCCGTAGCTCGAAAACTTTCGATAGAAGGGTATGGTTTTTTTTACGTTATTAAATTTGTCGTGAGCTAAACAATTTTTTGAGACCACCCGGAGCATTGTACGTCCAGCCGTTCGTGTGCACCAAAAAGCTTCGTCAACACGATCGTGAATCAAACGGTATAAATCCGGCCGGGATATATCATCACTAGGGAGCACCTGATTATAATCAAGGATGGCTTTATGAAGTCGAGTTGGTTGCTCTGCGATATTATTTCATTTGATAAGTGATGGACTATTGGATTTTGTTGGTAGGTACTTGTGAAACTTGAACAAACTTTGAAGTATTATTGATGGGTAAATTATTACAAAATGGTAAATTATTACACAACGGCAAATTATTACACAACGGTAAATTATTACATAACCGTAAATTATTACACAACGGTGAATTATTACACAACCATCCATGGTGTGCTCCGTAGACCAGGAATGTTATCGGAATAAAGCGACAGTAATCGATGTCCTGCAATCGAAATCGAAACCTAGGCGCCAGAAGCTGGCAGATAGGTTCTGGGTCCAGGGACCTGGTGTCGCCATGGCAAGTGAGAAAAGTGGCCCATCCGCGCATGCTCGTAAAACTGTTGTTTGCCACGCCCACTTTGGGCCCAGTTCCCAAAATCTGATTTCTACTCCAAAATCGTTCGTTTTCACAATCGATTCGAGCTCTCCAATTCAATTTGTTGGTGCTGTTGTTGTTTTTCTTGAGGGTGCCGCGAAGAAACACTCTTCATGACGACATTGGTGATTAGAGGCTGCGTTTTTCTCTTCTTCTGCATTCGATTCCTCATCTCCATACGTGATGCTTCTTCGTCTTCTGATTTGTGTTTGTTGTGAATTATTTATTCGCTTTCTCTGTTGAGTCAGTTGTCAGTTTTTAATTTTTTGCGTCAAACTGAGCGTGTTTGGCGTTAGGTACGGTTCTGATGTCAGATTTGTATTCGTGGTACCTACGTGCATTTTGTCCTGTTTGCTGTTTGTGGTCTTGTGGATTGATCGGCGTCCTAACACACAGATAACTACCTAGCTTCAAGTCAATATAGCTTCTCCATTCAAGCAGGCACCGGCCTTCGGGTCATTGTTTTGTTATATTTTAGTTTACTATATTTTTATGACACATGAATTCGGTGGCTAATTTGCAGTAGAAATTGTGGACGTTTTCGTACGGCGATAGTGTTGATTGAGAGACAATTTGCTGAATATCAATCAGTAAATAAGGGAAGGGTGTTGTTGCATTGGGGTATTTTGTAGACAAATCTGTTGGTTTTGTGTTCTGGTTTGGTGCCCCCACCGTTTTCAGAGCCCACGCACCGCTACTAGTTGGGATATATTTATCATACGTTCATAATAATTGGTAGATAAAATTGTTTCATTTGGAATGGACAGAAATGAATGTTCGTTGGCAATGCATCAAAGAGTACTGAACATCTTGGAACCCATGTTTTTTTCTCTTTTGGGGCATGTAAAAACCCACCCTGGCGAAGGTTTCTGAAGGTCACGGGTAAATGGTAACGAAGAAAAATATTCCCCTACGAAGGGTAAGGTCCGAGTTAGGGAGAAGTGTTCCACAGTGCTTTAACAAAAATTACAACAGACGAAAAGTCGGCATAATAAAAATAAACTTTTCTTTTATACCTACAAATAATTATTAGTAGTTAGGTACCACTTCACAATATCTGGAGCGTGAATATTTTTGGTTTTTTATTTTCAATACGTAGTAATGTACCTTTGGAATCCCTCAAAATTTGAAGGTTTTCGTTTCAAGGTATGTTGAATCCGAAAATGGAATGCAAACATTTCCGTCCGTCCACCGTACGCCGTACATCGCGCTTTTCTTAGTTACCATGAACCATAATTAATGAAATTTGGTTTACAGTTCCAATTTGGCGTCTAGCTGGTCGCTCGGCGTTAATGTCAGTCATCCAGGTGTTAATGTCAGGGGTGAAAAACAAGTGTCGAAATGTCCAGGACGCCGTTATCTCGAATTGTTTTACGGTTTTAAATAGTTCTCGAACTTGGGAGTTTTTTAAGACCACCCGGTGCATTGTACGTTCAGCCGTTCGTTCGCAGGAAGGCCCTGAATTTCGCACCGACAGGCTTTTTCAACAGGAGAGTGAACCAAATTCCATACGTTCAGCTCATATATCATTGCTAGGGACGCCGCCACAATGTGGTCCCCAGTATAATTGGGATGGGGAGGGGGGTTAATTAGTCCAAAAATGGTGGGGGGGGGGGGGGTCATCGTTCTCAATGGACCGTAACATAATTATTGCTACCGATCGAGGCCCCATATTTATACAGAGGATATTGAGAATTGGCACTAGATATCATTGCTAGGGAGCACCTGATTGTATGAAGTCGAGTTGGTTGTTCTGTGATATTATTTCATTTGAACAATGATGGCTCCTTTGGATTTCGTTTATAAGTACTTTTCTAACTTGAACACGTGGTGCACGAGGGTAAGTAGAAAACATCTACGCAGAGGGAGCATCTATACAGGTAAATAATGAACCGTCGGGTAATAATTTGCAGCGTTTTTGAAGCAAATTCGAGTGTATTCCATCTTAGTTTAGCGGCAGTTCGTGTGTGACACAACACGCGGTGTTGATTGTGAAAATTTATTGCCCTTTTGGAAATCTTAGAAATAGTCGTCAAAAATTTAGGTGATCGGGACTGGTGAGGTATGTGAGTTACCTAATCGAGTAAGTATCTCGAAAATTCAAATAGGTTGATATTTGAGGGACTTCCTGTGGGCATTGTACGGGTTTCTCAAATCAATTGGCATTTTAATTCGGTAGTGGTATTCATAGTATAGGTAAGACCAGTTCACTTTTGGGGGGGGGGGGGGAGAAGTAAGTATTCATCGAGTAGCTAGAAAGCAGAGAGTCAACTACTCTTCTGTTTGTATGTATATTGGTATATAACAATTAATGTTTGTTTGATTGTCCCTTATATTTATGCGGTCCCATACCATTCCGATTGCGATGAATTTTCGGTGAGTTGTGCGCACGCCCACGAAGGTTTCTGAATTAGTAGAAATATTTCATCTATCTGGCGCGAGTCTACTACAAATGGTATGTGCAGCGATTACTTAAGTCCTGCTTGTGTCATCTGTATCGAAAATCAGGATAGGAAGTGGACGCTGTCTGATCGCACGGTTTATTAGGTATAATATAGGTACAGCTAGAGACCGGTTTTGCGTCTTAGCCCATCATCAGCCTCTGTAAATTTACAAAAATACACATGTAAAAATTAGACCTATATTTAAACAATTATTTAGGTATGCTTATGTGATTGTAATTTAACAATCACTTGAATTAAAATCACGTGAGTACCCAATCACGTAAGCATGACTAAATAGTTGTTTAAATATAGGGCCAATTTCGACATGTGTTTTTTGTGAATTTGCATAGGCTAATGATGGCCTAACACCCGAAACCGGTCTTTAACTGTATATTTATAGCTAATAAACCATGTTATCAGACACCTTCCACTTTCTATCCGGATTTTTATATGATATTTATTACGCACCAGACGGAAAACAAAATTGAACCCAAAAGTACTACAATATGCAAAACTGAAACACTTTCCTACTTCGCATGGCACTGCAACGCATGCCTTGCATGTGAGACAGAGTTTTTGCACGAAGCTACGGTTCTTCTCGTTATCGAATGATTGTCTTTTGATTTATTATTCTGTGAAAAATACACCTACCTATGTATTCGCTCAGCAAAAAAATTGTATAACACCCCCTCAAACTTTTGTCTTTTCCGTTTCAAGGTGCGTAGATTCCAAAAATGCAATGTCCGTCCGCCGTCTGCCATACGCCGTACGCCGTCCGCCGTACGCCGTATCACGTGAACCGTCTTCACTTTCGGTCTAAAAAATTCGTCCTTTCGCACACATGCTCCATTTGGGCCCTAGTTGTGTCCCGAAACTTTTCAGCCCGATCGGAATATACCGTGGGGTGTTATGAGTGAAAATATGTGTAAAAATAGGTAGGTACTTTTTGCGTTTTAGCAACATGTTGGTAACATAAGCTTCTGAGATATCTTTTTCCATGTTTTTGGGGACGCGAATACCGAATATGAAGTCGATTTTGACCAAAGAGTGGAAAACTGGGTTCCACAAATGTTCAGCTCCCAAAATTGATTTTTTATGGGTGAAAAACCTGGGAAATCGTCTGAAATCACAATCAGTTTGTATAATTACACTGGAAAAAGTGTCGCCACGTGGATCAAGGCGATTAAATGGCACTACGAATGATCAAAGATAAATTGAAAAAAAAGGAGCGTAGGTACCTAATTCGTGTTTTAGGGGCCAAAAATGGTGGAAACGATCAAAAATAGCTATTTCAATTATTTAACATAAAACAAACAATAAATGAACAGCCAGCATTTCTGTGCGTATGTCCAATAGAATAATAAACCCATGTGACATGGACTTTGCAGCGTTTTTCTTTTACGTTTCAAGGCGCGTAGATTGAGAAAAGGCAATATCCGTTCGCCGTACGCCGTATCATGCATACCGGTTTCATTTTCGGTCTAAAAAAGTCGTTCTTTCGCACAAATGCTCCGTTTGGGCCCTAGTTGTGTCCCGGAACTTTTCAGCCCGATCGGAATATACCCAGGGGTGCTAGGTATGAGTGAAACACGGGTACAAAATAGGTATTTTATGTGTTATTTGTGTTCTAGTAACATTAGCTTGTGTGGTTTCGTTTTCCATGTTTTTTGGGATGAGAAGACCGAATATTAAGTCGTTTTTGATCAAAAATTGGAAAATTGAGGTTCTAACGAAGGTTCAGCTTCCATTATTTTTTTTTTTTTTAATGTATCAGAAACCTGGGAAAACTGTCTGAAATGAACATCAATTTGTACAATAACACTAGAAAAAGTGTCAACAGGTGAATCAAGACGATTAAATGGCACTATC
Source organism: Leptopterna dolabrata (assembly GCA_954871275.1). Classification (NCBI taxonomy): domain Eukaryota; kingdom Metazoa; phylum Arthropoda; class Insecta; order Hemiptera; family Miridae; genus Leptopterna; species Leptopterna dolabrata. Next base: position 65,174,778 of record OX940978.1, read on the forward strand.
AATGATCAAAGATAATTTGGAAAAAAAAATGCGTAATTTGTGTTTTTCAGTGTCAAAATTGGTGGAAACCATCAGAAATATCCATTTCAGTTATTGGTTATGGAAGAAACAATAAATGAACAGCCATCATTTTTGTAGGTATGTCCAGTAGAATAATAAACCCACGTGACAAGGACTTTGCAGCGTTGTTTGTATTCGGGTGTATATTAATTCATTATAGTTAAATTCTGTAAATTGGGCACCTTGCCCGTGCAAATATAAAAAATAAATGCCGGACTTAGCTGGTTTGTTATAAATATCAAATAGGCCTTGAATTTTTGGTAATATTTTGACTCACTGGAATTATCACTGAGCTCGTGTGGTCGCCAGTGGAGGGTTTGGAATTTTTGCGATTCGTGATGTCGTCCAGTGAACTTTGTCGGGTCGAGGATGTTGTCGACGGAGAAAGGAAGCCGCCTGACGACGGGCGCTGACGACAGCTCGTCCGACGGCGTCGTCGACCCGCCGAGCCGCGACGACAGCTCGTCCAGCGGCGTCGTCGTCCCGCCCAACCGCGACAGGAGGCCCCTCGACGTCAGATCGACGGGCGAACCGACGTCGAGCACTTGCGAATCGCACGTCGACTCTTCCGGCTCCGTGCTGGCGTAGCCCTTCGGGCTCGCGGGCCGCTCCTCGTCGTCGCGAAGCATCAACATAACCGAGACTGACCGCTGAAACCCGCCCCCACCCGCGTCCCTTGACGATCTGAGAGGTTTTTTTTTGTTTTGTTCTAAAAGGGGGTTGGTTGGTAGGGGACGACGTGACGGGACGGGTCCGCGGCCCCCTGTAAAGTGGGCGGGGCTTAGCGAACCACGCCCCCCTGCCACCCCTACACCATCTATTCACTGAAAAGGTGGCGACAACTCCCCTAATACCTCCAAACAGCAACCACTTTTATGGCTAATCTTATCAAGGCTATTAACTGCTCTAATCATATCCCCCCCCCCCCTCTCTCGTACACACCACCCCTCCGCTAACCCACCACCCACTAACTCCTCCCACCACTTATAATTACGCCCTCATTACCACCCTCCCCTCCCCACCACCGCAACTACCCATCCACTTTCCACCTCCACTGATCGCTCTTACTCTTTTCAATTGTTATTTAACAGTTTCACACCACTAAATTCTCACTCTTTCTCAAACTATGCGGCGCCTTCTGCCATCGCACTCACCACATTCCGATATCGGCAGGTAAAAGTAAAGTACGAACTAATTCACTCGCGAAGAAACCGTGGAAACCCATTAAAACAACAAAAAAAAAAGATTTACTGAAAAGGTCCATTTCCAATAGTAAACCAAAACGCTGCAGTCCTTGACACGTGGGTTTATTATTCTACTGGACTTACCTACCTACAGAAATGTTGCCTGTTCAGAAAGACGAATTAGGCTGCTATTTTGGTTTATTATTCTGTGAATAATACACCTATGTATTCGCCCAGTAAAAAATTTTTATAACACCCCCTCAAACTTTTTTCTTTTCCGTTTCAAAGTGCGTAGAGTCCAAAAATGCAATGTCTGTCCGCCGTACGCCGTATCACGTGTACAGGCTTCATTTTCGGTCTAAAAAATTCGTTCTTTCGCACACATGCTCCATTTGGGCCGTAGTTGTGTCCCGAAACTTTTCAGCACGATCGGAATATACCCAGGGTTGTTATGAGTGAAAATGTGTGTAAAAATAGGTAGGTACTTTTTGCGTTTTAGCCACGTTAGTAACATGAGCTTCTGAGATATCATTTTCCATGTTTTTGGGGACGATAAGACCGAATATGAAGTCGATTTTGACCAAAGAGTGGAAAATTATTGAGTTCTACCAAATGTTCAGCTCCCAAAATTGATTTTTTATGAGTGAAAAACCTGGGAAATCGTCTGAAATCACCATCAGCTTGTATAATAACACTGGAAAAAGTGTCAACACGTGGATCAAGGCGATTAAATGGCACTACCAATGATCAAAGATAGTTATTTCTGAAGGTAGGTATGTCCAGGAGAATAATAAACCCATGTGACTAGGACTTTGCAGCGTTTTTTTACACAGATTATCTTTGATCATTGATAGTACACCATTTAACTGTCTATAGATTTATCTGTTGAAAAACTATTTCTAGTGGTATTATACAAGTTTATGGTCATTTCAGACAATTTTCCAGGTTTCTGGCTCATACAAAATGATTTTCGGGAGCTTAACCTTCTTTACAACCTCGATTATTCACTCTTTGGTCAAAATCAACTTCATTTTCAGTCCTCTCGCACTAAAAATCATTGAAAACTATACATTACAAGCTCATGTCAATAGCAAAAAAACCCCTTCCCCTCCTCTCCATTTTTCACCCATAGCACCCTTGGGTATATTCCGATCGGGCTGCAAAGTTTCGGTACACACAACTAGGGCCCATATGGAGCATGTGTGCGAATGAACACATTTTTTAGACTGGAAATGGAGTAGTTATGCATGATACGGAGGACGGTGGACGGCGGAAGGCGGACGGCGGACAGCGGACGGTAGACGGACATTGCATTTTGGTTTATTATTCTGTGAATAATAGCACTACACCTATGTATCGCTCGGCAAAACATTTTTATAACACCCCCTCAAATTTTTCACTTTTACGCTTTGAGGTGCGTAGATTCCAAAAATGCAATTTCCGTCCGCCGTACGCCGTCCGTCGTATCACGCATACCGGCTTCATTTTCGGTCTAAAAAATGCTGTCTTTCGCACACATGCACCATTTGAGCCCTAGTTGTATCCCAAAACTTTGCAGCCCGATCGGAATATACCCACGGGTGTTACGTGTGAAAATTTTATATGAAGTCGATTTTAATCAATGAGTGGAAAATTGAGGATCTAACGACGTGATTCAGCCTTAAATTTAGGTTAAATTTTGTTCCAAAATAATCGTTGTTCCACACACCGCTTGGGTCCCCATTTGGGAACACATTCGGGTCCTAGTTATGCTCCAAAGCTCGGCAGCCCGATCGGAATACACCCAGGGGTGTTATGGGAGAAAAATGGGTTTTCGAGGGATGTTTGAGGTTTGAGTGAACATGAGCTTGTGAGGTACCGTTTTACATGGTTTTTAGGGCGAGAAGAACAATATTGTTAAGTTTATTTTGGCCGAAGACCGAGGAATTGAGGTTGTACTTACCGAAGGCTAAGCTCCCGAAATTCATTTTTATGAGTCGAAAACCTTGGAAATTGTCTGAAATCACCATACATTTGTTTAATACCACTAGAAGTAGTATCAAAAGGTGAATCAAGGCAATGAAACGGCACTGTCAATAATCAAAGTTAATCTGTAAAAATCCTAATCCTAATTCGTGTTGTTGGGGGCCAAAATTGGTGGAAACCATCAGAAATAGCCATTTCAATTACTGCACACGGAAGAAAAAATAATAAATGAACAGCCAAAGTTTCTGTACGTATGTCCAGTAGATTAATAAACCCATGTGACAAGGACTTTGCTGCGTTTTTCGCATCTACGAACCTTGAAACATAAAAGATAAAATTTTGAGGGGGTGTTATAAAAGTGTTTTCCTAAGCGAATACATAGGTAGGTGTATTATTCACAGAATAATAAACCAAAATGATGGATATATTGGATTTTGTTCAGTAGCTGTACTCCTTACATCGCACTTTCCTTAGTTACCTTGAACCATAATTGATGAAATATGGTTTGTTGGTCCCATTTGGGGTGCAGTAGGTCCGCGCAGCTCGGCGTTACTATCAGTCATCCCTAAGGCGTGAAAAATGGGGGTTGAAATCCCCAGGACGACTTACCTCGAATTGTTTTACGTTTTTTAATAGTTCTCGAACTTGAGAGTTTTTTGAGACAACCCGGAGCATTGTACGTCCAGCCGTTCGTTAACAGTTAAGGCCCCGAATTTTGCATCGTCAGGCAGGTGGATGAAATTGTATAGGTATATTTTTCTGCATCAAAGATAATTGTTTATACGATTAGTGGAAGATGGGGAAACAATAAAAGATGCGTCATTGAGAGGAGGTTTCAAACCACAAACAGGCTACAGCATATATCGTAAATACACAAGGAATGATTCTACACTGGGTGTCCCAAATAGAGGTGGACTTTGACAAAAAATTTACAGCGGGCACTCTTGCTGATACTGAGGAAATTGTCGAAAGCAACCCATCTCTCACCATCACACAAATGGAGGCCCGACTCTCAGAACGCAATATACATTTGTCTTAGAGTTACAATGCACCGTGGACTCGGCTCGCTGGTAATAACTTTGAAAAAAGCTTCAAGGGAAGTCGACAGTATGAACTGTTGGAGGTCCATCCAACTATGAAGGGAATTCGCACTGAGGTTCGACAGTTGGGTACCACAGAATCGCTCAAAACTCATATACATATTATTGACGAATCGGGTTTCAAATTCCATTTACGACTATTACACAAGGAAGGTCACGAGTGAATACCAGGGCAGTCGTCACTGTGCCCACCGTTCAGGGACGCAACGCTACGCTTGCGTTGGCTCTTAACAATCAGCAGGTGATTTATTTTGATGTGTTAACCACACAAACTTGCAATAGCACTTTGTTTGTGATTTTTTGAGAGGTTTGTGTAGAAAGCTGAACGACATGTCTCTTCTGAATGCATACTTGGTCATGGATATAACGCTACCATCCACAAGACAAGGGAGGTGAAGGACTTAGGGCCGATTTCACCAACATTTTTAATCACGATTAGACGATTGTAATCACGATTTACGTTCCATAATCATGGTTAACAGAACTGTTCGATTCTACCACACTCGATTAAGCACTAACCATGATTAAGAACTAATCGGCCGATATTGGTCGATTAGCGTTCTAAAACCACAGTTAGACAGCCATGCAACGAAACTGCGTCAAATACGCAGTGCTTTCTGATATAGTGATTTCGATATTATACACCAATTATCATTCCAAGATGAAGATGATATTGTCGGCCCTCCTAAATAGATAAGGGAAAGGCGAGAAGATTTCATCGACTTTTCAATGCGGTGCCGACTATCTAAACAACTGTTCTCAGGTATTACAAGTTAGTGCGCATGTAGGTAAACCATCAGATGACAACTTTGAAATATTTAGGTGCGCACTTATACTGGACCGGACCTATACCACAGAAAACAGTGTTCTACGCAGAAGGGGCATCTATTTCACTCCACATCAACCATTTCCCTTCAGAACTTCATTATTTGCGTTTCTTTGCCATTTTAGTTCCTGTTTGCCATCGACAGAATTATTTTAACAACATTTAACTCGTGATTTAGGTAGTAATGAGTGCGGGGTTAGGTACTAGCCTACGGAAGGTCTACGATCTACATAATATGTATAGAATAGTACATATTATATTATATAGACTGGTTATCTATACAGAGAGCTGTGATCTGTAACAGAAGGGTATTCTGTACAAAGTAATAAACCGTTGTGCAGGGTTTTGCAGCATTTTTGTTTACGAGCTCTACAAGTAAATTTTAATGCGACACCTCGAAAGCTGGATCCCCCATCCTTTTTTTTGGGTTCATTATTATTGTTATCACTCATGAAATTAGAAATGGCATAGAAAAATAGAAAACAAACTCACCTACACTGAACCCCCTTGAATGTAGTTTTTCGAAAGTCAAGGCGTCCGCTAGAAGAATGCTTACAGATAATACTCGTATCCATGAAATGGCCGAAATCGTAAGCTGCAGTACCAGCACAATCACAGCCAACGATTGTTCTAACTATGTAATGGATATTTTGTTGAAACTGCCTTCGGCCGCAGTTGAATTCCCTTGCATTAAATCAATCCATGTATGATGTTTCTCCATTTCGTTCATTCGTTCTTAAGTTTTCTTCAGTTATATTATATAATTACCGATGTAATACAATAACATAGGTAATCATTCATGCATTCATTGTTATTATTTTATAATGATGCATGATAGATTAACGTAATCATTTATCTACTGCTGTTCATCTGCAATTGTTTTTGTTCGTATACATATATATTATTATATAACTGTATATTCTAATATTGAGTAATTAATTGAAAGAAATTTTAACACCTGAAAAACCATAGCATAGTAAAATATTTTTCGTATAAGTAGGGAGGTACGCGAAAAAAAGCGACTATAATTATTATTATTATTAGGGACTATTATTATAACATTATTACTATCATAGAAAAAACCCTGCGAAACGACGTTTTTGGGTGCCTCTTCACCTCTTCTGATTCCTTGATCTCGAAATTCCGGGTTATCAAATTGGCTGGAACGATTATTTAATTGAAAGGGACGATTAATAAAATGAAAGGGACGGATATTAAATTGGTTGCAACGATTACTAATTTGGTTGGAACGAATAGTAATTTGGTTGGAACACTTATTAATTTGGCTGAAAAATGCTATAACCCCTGATTATAATCACGGAGTATGGAGTCGAGTTGGTTGTTCCGTGATAATTATTCCAGTTGAAAAATGATGGATCTTATGGATTTTTTTGGTTATGTGGTAAACTATTACATAAATACTATCTATGCAGAAGGGGGATCTATACAGATAAATTATTAAACAACTGTTTATTATTAGCCCTATCCTTCATGAATAACTACAAATAATTAATGACTTAATTATTGCATCCCGTGCGTTTGTATGAAACTTTAATTCCCGGGCCGGCACCAGTACTCCATTTAGGACTTTCCTGGAAGGAGCTCGAGGGAACTGACCACAGAAAACAGTGATCTACGCAGAAGGAGCATCTATACAGGTAAATAATAAACCGATGTGTAATGATTTGCAGTTTTTTATTTATTTTTCAATTGGGTGCAGAATGTAATGTGGTTTGTCCCTGGAACATCCTGTCCTACCCAATAACTATTGATGAGTACTGTTATAGATACCCGGTTACTATTACAGATATATGAAGATTCTCCTCTTGTCATGGACCAGGTTCACCAGTTTCTTATCCTGTTCAGTGCCACGCCCCTGCCAGTACCGGGGGAAAAGCATGTGTATTGGTTCGATGCCAAACTTGTAAAGCTGTCACGAGCGATGGAAATGACGATGGCAGTTGGTAGGGAAACAGGTTAGTCAATAATTCGACTTTACGAGGACAAATAGACCGAGGATTTATAGGCCCCCTGGACTCGTCGTCTTCCACTAATGAACACCGTCAATCATCCCACGCACACGCGCGCACCACTCGCACTTACGAACGCGCATATAATACACACACACCGACAAGCACCCTCTCGACTGCCTCTGAGTGTCCCCAAATCTTCCAAACGGCAGCCCTAATGTGAACAGCTCTTCTCAACAAGAATAGTTCATTTCCTGCCTGTTGCCCGTTCATTCCTGCCAACTAATTTTCCCTGTCCTCCGATCATTATGAGAGCAAGTTTATATATTTTTGTGAGCACAGATTGATGCCATATCATCCGTAAGGTAAAAGCACAAGCAGTCGACACTTTAAGCCGGAATTCGCTGTTATTTTTTGTCTACTTTGTTTTTGAAAATAATGTATTAGAGAAATTCCTGATTGTTCGAGCATGAAAAGAAAACATTAAACCCTCCCTCAAAATTTGATGGCTTCCGTTTCAAGGCATGTAGAATCCGAAAATGGAATTAAAAGAATGTCTGTCCGTCCGCCGTACTTCGCCCTTTTATTAGTTACCGTGAACCAAAATTGATGAAATTTGGTTTGTAGGTCTCGTTTGGGGTCTATTTGGTCCACGAAACTCGGCGTTACTGTCATTCATCTCTAAGGTGTTAAAAACAGGGGTTGAAATCTACAGGACGCCGTAGCTCGAAAACTTTCAATAAAATTTTTTTACGTTTTTAAATTGATGTTGGACTGAAGAATTTTTGGAGAACACACCCGTGAACACTTACCGTTCGTTCACAGTAAGGCCCAGAAGTTTGCACCAACCGGCTTCTTGAACAGGAGGATGAATCAAACTGTATAAATTCTGCCCAGATATCATCACTAGGGATGCGGCAACAATCGGGAATTGGCCCAAGATAATCATCGCTTGGGAGCACCCGATTATAATATTCGCGGAGTATGAAATCGAGTTGGTTGTTCTGTGATATTATTTCATTTGAAAAATGATGGATCTTTTGGATTTTGTTGATGGGTAGTGAAACTTGAACAAACGTTGAAGTATTATTGATTGGTAAATTATTACACAAAGGTAAATTATTACACAACGGTAAATTTTTAAACAACGGTAAATTGTTAAACAACGGTAAATTATTACACAACGGTTCATTATACCATCTACGTAGAAGGGGCTGGAGTTTGTTGATAGGTACTTTTGCAACTTGAACAACCGTTGAAGTATTATTGATGGGCAGACTATTACACAACGGTAAATTATTACACAACGGTTCATTATACTATCTACGTAGAAGGGGCACCTATACAGGTAAATTATTACACAACGGCTTATTGTTTGCCTTATGCTTCATGAAAAACTAAAAAATAATTAATGATTGAATGATTGAATCCCGCGCATTTGTAGGAAACTTTAGTTCCGGAGCTGGCTCCAGCACTCGATTTAGTGCTTTCCTGGGGGGAACACGAGGGTAGGTATTGGCCACAGAAAACAATGATTTACGCAGAAGGGGCATCTATACACGAGGGTAGGTATTGGCCACAGAAAACAATGATTTACGCAGAAGGGGCATCTATACAGGTTAATAATAAACCGTTTTGTAATAATTTGCAGCGATTTTAGAAAGTAGGCGTTTTGAAAAAGAAGTAGGTAAGTATCATGTACGTATGTTTGTGTGGAGTGTTTTAACCTTTGTACCAGATTCCAGGGTCCTAGGTGATAGATTTCTACTCTCCAAACAGAAGGATTATTTGAACCTCGTTAACAAAACAGTGTAAGTACATGAAGTACTATGGTTCGAACCATAATTAGAATTTGGACGCAGATCCCAATTTTCGATTTTCTCTGTTGGCCTCTCTTGGTGAGGCTACAACTGTTATACCTCACTAGGATTTAATCAAAGATCAATACAGTGGAATTATGGAGAAGGGGGCTAAGGTTATTCCTCGGCCCCGATATTAGGAAACTCGTTTGCCGCATTTGCTGTCCTCGCGTAGCGATGGCGAACGGAAGGTCCACATTGGGCCCTCCAGAGTGTGTTCAATATAATTACAATTCCTGTGAGAACGAGAACCTCCAATATGAGCTAACGAATAATTGATTTCCGCCTGTCGGCCAGTTTGAAGTAATGTTCCTAATCATCGAATAATAATATTAAGTAGGGTCCTCGCGCGCCATGGCTGACAGCTGCACGTGGAGTAAAAGCAAATATTGACTTGAGGCGGAACCAAAGACTTCCTTTTGTGGTTCCGTTGAAGCGTGTGGGTTGCGCTGTGATTGAAAACCTAGTTCAAACTCTTGGTTCCCAATGTAAACAATCTGCGTTGGAAGGGTTATCGTTATTAGAACGGTGGGGCAGATTACATCTTCAAAGGGTCGATGGGCCAAGAGGGCCGTTTGACTCGGTGATTGAGAAGTTAAGTATAATCACTGTGATGATAAATGTTCGGTTCCCTTGGTGTTTTGAATCACCTGAGGTTCGATATAGGACGTACAAAGGGTCAACGGCATGTTCGTACCCGGCGACGAGGAAGATAGCGAACTTTCCCTCACGCCGAAACGAACGAAACGAAAGCAGTGCGACGCATGCGCACTTAAGACACCGAAAAGTTTGATGAAAATACCGGGATCTCACGGTGTCAGCTTTCGTTGTGTTGAGATGGCGAAACGTAATTTAACCTTACATCTGTATAACGCTACATACCTTCTTCCGTTTTCCTTGGAAAATAAATGTCGAGCTTCGTATTCACAGCTATTTCCTCGCGTCTTTCTATGTTTATCTGAACTTGACGCCATGTTTGAGTGGACATAGATTTGTATTCGCCACAGAGTATAATGGATGAAAGAGAGGTTAACATAACGTTAGCGTGACTTCACCAGCCCGCAGATGCCAAAGCTGAACGAAAACTGAACCGAAAAAGGTTAGCATCTGACTTCGGTCACCTTATCCGCCATTTCCGTTTCGGTGTCGTTTTCCGTTTCGTTTCGGAGTAAGGGTTCTCCAAAAACTCTCTAATGTACGTTCGTCCCCGTGCGCAAACATGAAACACGTTGTCAAGCGAAAGATGCATTGTCTTTATCAGTACCTATTTAACGAGCCGGTGCTATGGACGGGCCTTCAACCACCTTTATTGAAGAAGGAACTAAGCGTGGGGGCGCTGTGATTTTCCGAAACGAATGGAAATATAGTTTTCATAAAAGTCTCTTGGGCACCAATCGCACATCAAATCCGAATTCAACTTTCCTCATCCAGATACTTCGCTTCCACACTACCGAAGGAGGGAAGCCTTGGATTCGTGATTGAGTGAAAAAAATGCATGTCCTCCAAACTGAAAATTTCCACTACCATTTTGCGTTTTTGACATCGAGGAACATTTTTGGTTCCATGTCTGCCCGTCTGTCTGTCTGTCTGTCTGTGGTAATTCCTTGTAACGCCCATAACTACCCGAAATAATGGTCGAAATGGGCTGACATTTCGAGGGTAGGTGTGGGTCAGGGCACAGACGGTCCCACACCAAAGTAATTGAAAAAGTATCGTAACATTCGTCTGCGCATGCGCAAACGTGATGAAACGTCCATAACTACCCTAATTATCGTTGAAATGATTTCAAACTTGGATGGTTGATCAGAAATAGTACTTTGATGGTTGCAAATCAATTTCATCGGAATCGTAAGGTAACTTTTTTCTGTGCATGCGTGAACATGAAATGTTGACCATTTTCTTTCAACGCTTCTAACTACGCGATAAATAGTCGCAGAGAGCTGAAATTTTGAGGGTATACGCGGGTTGGATCGGAGATGGTCACGTTTCAAAATCATTGAAATCGTTTTGTCTGGGCATGCGCAAACGTGAAATACTTGGAGTGCCCATAACTACCTGTTGAAATGAGTTCAGATTTAGATGGTCGATCATCCCAGGTATTGCTCAGTGAGAGGGAACCCACTGGAGCACTATTTCCTTGCCCGCTGCCAGCTGGTTGTGTATAAGGTGGCGGCACTCCATGACGTCAGCAGAATCGGTCGGAGCAAGGGAGGCAACCGACTGGATCGCTGCTTGGGAGTCAACCACCGGTACGGTTTTAGGGTATTCCCTTCTCTGCACCTCTGTCATTGCCAACAGTAGGGATTATACCTCCCCGTCGAAACTAGATGCGTAAGTGCCAACCGGGGCACTCATCTCGAAATCCCTTCAGTGCACACCTGCTCCCGCATTTGCGCCAACTGCCGAGCCATCGGTGTAGACCCGATAGCACTCAGAGGAGGGATACCAAGCCTCCAGAGTCTCAAGGGCCAACGCTCCCATAATTGCCTGCGGGGTGTCCGCCTTTACAATGTTTTCAGTCAGGGAGAGAGAGAGTGCTGCCGTTTTCAGTGGCCTATCAGTTACGTGCGACTGGCGGTTCTCCAGGCTTAAGCCAGAGGCAGAAAGGATCTCCCCAACTTTAGTGGTAAAGTTCACCTGGGTTTTCAGCCTTGAGCTTGCAGGGATGTAGGATGTCCAATAGTCAGTGCCATTCCTCTGCAGCCGCTCGTGAAGTGACAGTGCACTTATATCCCTCCTGGCATCAAACGGCTCTATTTCTGACTGAATTTTCATGGCCAGGATGGGAGCAGAGCAAGTCCCTCCGGTCACAATCCTCAAGGCCATATTCCATAGTGGGGCGCACATTGGACTTATACGCCATGGCCAGCACCTCCTGGGAACAACCCCACCTCGTTCCAGCCAGTCTTTTGAGCAGGCCCAGCCTTTTCATCCCCTTGTCCACTGATGCTATAATATGCTTACTCCAGGTCAACCTACTGTCTAGTCTTATTCCCAGGTAAGAAGCCTCCTCCGTCATTCTAAGGGGTGTCCCTTTATACTGCACAACGTGACTGATCAGGGCCTAGTTACAGAGTAAAGAGCTGCGCTTCAGACTTTGCTGGGTTCACAAGTATCTCGTTCTGCTCACACCAACCGCCAAGCCTCTCCAGTGCCAAGTTTAGATGGGACTCAAGAGCAGCAATATCGCTGCTGGTCGCCCTGATGAGCAGGTCATCTGCATATAGCAAGCACTGTATCCCGGGGATGGCTTCCAATTCTCTGACCACATCATTTATCAACAGGCTAAAGAGCCTTGGGCTGAGAACGGCTTCTTGCGGCAGGTTTTGTTGTGTTTGCCGATAAGATGAAGTAGCTTCATTGTACCGGACCCGCATGAAGCGCTGGCAAAGGAATGACTTTATGCCCCTCACGCCACATTTCAAGAGCTTGTGAAGAAGTAGATCCCGCCATATCTGGTCAAACGCAGTTTGGAAATCAACCAGAACGGCCAGGGTGCTCTGATGTCTGTGAAACCCATCCTTTACCTCCTGGGAGAATCTTGCCACCTGCTCGATCGTGCCCCTTCCCTTTCGAAAACCAGCCTGCCGAGGGGTAAGAATGCCCTCCTCGTCCATAAATGTGTCAAGCCTGGTGAGCAGCAAGCGCTCAAACAACTTTTAAAAGACGCTTGTTAGTGCAATAGGTCTAAAACTGCTAGCAGAGTCAGTTTTCTTGTTCTTCTTGAGGATGGGCACAATTTCTGCCTTATGCCATTCACTTGGACAGTGGGAGCTCCAGACCAAATTTAAAAAGTCCAAGATCACATCACGCGCTTTGAGCCCGATCTTGACCAAGAACTCCGGGAGAATCCCGTCTGGGCCAGCAGATTTCCCCAGGCTCGTCCTGGACAGCGCTAGATTCAGCTCTTCCACAGTAAAAGGGTCATTGAAAGCAGAGCAATGAGATTCCTTTTGGAGGCAGGTTTGCGGCCCGATGGTGTTCGGCCTAAAATTCTTCTTAGACGGGCGAAAATTGCTTATCCTGGCAAAATGCTTACAGAGATGTAGGGCAATTTTTCCGTCACTGGTAAGAACTTTATCATTGGTGAGCATAGAGTTATTTGGGGGAGTCCCTTCTCCGTTTAATCTGGAAATAAATCTGTGGGCCTTAACACCATCTTGCCGGAAGTCCAGCCTGCTAATGAAGCTGGAATATGCTGCTCTTTTAGCTTGGATAATCTCTTCATTGAGGCAAGAAGAGGAAACCCGTCTGACCACCATTCTGCAAACGTTTTCCGCTGAGAGGCGAAGAACCGTCGGGCGCTCAGTGTGCAAGTCCCCAAAAGTCAAGTCCTCTGGGTGGCTTTCTGCACTACCACTTCAAAAGCACAACTTTGACTTGTCGCCTAGTGAATTCAGAGATGCCCTAGCCGTACGATATAAGCGCAAGCCAGTGGCCCTACCAAGTTCATGTGATGGCTGTGGTTGCAATAATTTTACCCTACAACACGCATTGAGCTGTAAAACTGGGGGTCTAGTTACGCGACGGCACAATGAGCTCAGGGACGTTTTGGGAGAGCTCATGAGCACCGCTTGGGGGAATTGTACCAGAGAGCCCATTATACAAGATGCCACAGCTGCGGATCCAGGGCTCAGAGGGGACTTAGCATGCCGGGGAGTGTGGGAGCGTCAGAGGGAAGCATTGTTTGACGTCCGTGTCGTAGACACAGATGCTCCCTCTTACGTCTCTCGCTCCGTGGCTGCGGTGCTCTCTGGAGCAGAGGAAGAAAAGAAAAGGAAGTATCTGTCAGCATGCGAGATGAGAAGAGCGTCTTTTACTCCTCTGGTTACCTCTGTGGATGGAGTTTTCGCTCCACAAATGAGCAGCTTCGTGAAGGTCCTTGCTGAAAGGCTTGCTGAAAAATGGGATAGGCCTTCACCAACCGTCCGTGGCTGGTTGAGAGCCAGGATAGGATTCGCTGTAACGAGGGCCGTGTCGATGTGCATAAGAGGATCAAGAAAGAAGTGGAGGAGTGCTGACGACCTTATTGGATTTGGGGATGGTGCAGCACTTCAGTTGGGATTGAATGGGAGGGGTTGAGCGAGGGAGAAGAACCTCCACTCACGCAGACCGATTCCAGTAGATTTCGAGAAAAAAAACCCTTCATCAGTCAACGTAGACCAGCGATGTTTTCATGAACAGTTTGTGGCCCCAGCCTACATAAATGATGATAATAAAGTACTCCAATAATAAAAAAAAAAAAAAAAAAAAAAATCTCTTCATTGAACTCCTCACATCTGGCCTTTAGAACCTCTCTGATGTCTGACTATTATGTTGCTCAACAGCAGCTCGTGCCTCATCCCTCAGCAACTTCAAATTGGCCAGCTTCTCAGACCAGAAAGGACTGTACCGCTTTACTTGGCCTCTTGGGATGCACTGCAGAGCACAGTAATATATTTCCTTACACATTTTTTCCAGGATAGCTTCAACACTTTTTTCTCCCTGCAGGATCTGTGCCGCGATCCGGCCATTGGTAGGCTCCCTGTGTTTCTTCCAGTTTCCCTTCTTCACATTCCATCTTGGACGGCGCGGTTCAGTTGCCTTTTTTATTCCATTGCCCATGGTCTCTGCACGGAGGATGCTATGACCAAAACCGCCCAGTGGGGAAAGCAGGGACAGCCCCGTCCTTGGTAGGAGAGAGGAGTGACAAAAAACGACATCGGGGTGTGAGGTGTTGCCTGAGTAGGACAGAAATGTTGGTGCTGCGGCATCATTTTCCACGTGGTCAGCCAAGTTGGTGTCCAAAAAGTCCTCAAATAGTTTTCCCAGGGAGTCTGAATGGTGGTAACCCCAGCGAGTGGAGTGTGCATTTAAGTTAGCACAAAGGAGGGTGTGCTCGTCCCACAGGGTTTTCAGCCAGTGTAGATTTGGCTTGTTGGTAGGAGGATTGTAGGCAAAAATCAGGTTCCTGTGAGAGTTGTTTTTCCAAATTTTGACGGAGCATGCCTCCATTCTGTCCTGTGTCGTAATTTCTCGGAGGACCCTGAATTCAGCCTTCACGGACGCCGTCACTCCGACCAGGATCCCCGAAGCCACTCTGCGTGAACGTGAGAGGGCGTATATTTGGTACCCCGGGAAGTGAACGCTTGCAGGGTCATCTGCTATCGCACCTGCTCCGACGATACCAAAAATATCAGCATGCGTGGTCACAATCTGGTGTTTTATTTCCGAGAACTTATCGGGAGTAAGTACTCCGGCATTCCAAAAAAGGATTTGGAAGCAGTTTTGGCCTTGAGAAAGGCCGTTGATATGGCCCGGCTGAGTGGTGGGCCTCGTGGTCGCCATTTTCGCTTGGGAAGCTTGGGCTGCTTTCTTATCGGCGCCAATGCTGTTCAATTTGCGTCAACCGGGGGGCACCTATGCGTGGTTAACGACGATAGCTTTTAAAAAGAAAAACTCTACTGCATGGAGGCAAACAGCGCTACCCCCTAATATTTTAATGATATATCATGATGACGAACCTCATTTTCGACGCATGTGTTTTTTGTGCATCAGAATATTACAATACCTATATTTTTAATTTCGTAGTTCATCCCTTAGTAGCCCTACCTATCCCAGGTACGAACTTGAATTGTGGGAGTGAAAGAACATTTTTGTGATGGATTTCCGGTTACGGGAACGAACTTACAGGTGCCCGAACGAAGGAGTTTCTGTACGAACTAAATCACTCGCGAAGATATCGTGGAAACCAAGTTCAAAGAAGAATGGAGTTATTGAAAAGTTGTCTATTTCCACTAATACACGAAAAACGCGAAAAATACACTGTTATACCGGTTTCAGTTATCAAACCATCTACAGTAACAAACAATAACTGAAGGCACATTGGCGAGATGACCTTAAAAATACTCCCAAAAGTGAAATGTGATCGAATGGGATTGGTTGTGAAGAAGAACGGTAGAGGGAACAAAGGAAGGGGGTCGATTCTGATTGGCCCTGGAAGTGAATTCCAAAAAGGGAATAGTAGGTAGGAAGGAAATGGGGGGGGAGGGGAGAAACCAAGCTGCTACAGACATGAACGCAATAATGGAGAAAAACGTAAAGGAATTACATCATTCAAAGATTTACCCAACCTATCACTCGTAATAATTTCGAATTTCTCCCGAATTCGAGTTTCTCCTACGAATCAGTGAGAAGTTCATTTCTTGTAGCTTGTCCATAATATGAGCCAATCTTCCAAGTAACTTAGGAAGGTATAGTACGATGTAGGGTTAGTAGGTATGGATACCGAATAAAGTACAATTCGTTCTACTATATTATAAATTATAATACTACATAGGGTAAACCGCACATTAATGGGCCACCATAGTAACGGGACATCAAGAGTTAGAGCGCGAAAATAAGGCCTCAGAACTTCGAAGGACATTAGAGAGTTCCTAAAGACTAAAGTCGGGAAGATGTGTTCGGATTTATCTCAACTGCGCATGCGCGTCGCCCAAGTTCAAACTTATTTCCTTAAGTTCGACTTATTCGGCCTTATACATAAGGCGCGTTATCTCCCAGGGCACAAACTTTAGGAATCGCCTTTAACCTTACTCAGGGGTAACAGTTCACAGCTTTTTGCCGCATTTGTCGTTTTTTTTTTAACGCGTCATGTGTCGTCGGTCCTCGCCATCGCCAGCGTCTTTCAAAGTTACTCCAAGCGTCCTTCAAAGAATTTGCTAGATTGTTGCGATATCAACTTAGGACAAAAAAGTGAGTATACCTACGGATACTAGTATACCTACTGAAGCTGAATGGATTTCGCGTTGTGCTAAGTTAAGTGACGTTACTTTTTAATTCACTCCTACCCCCACCACCTTCTGTCAAACCGGACTTATTGGTTAGCATCCAAAGGCTGCTCGCCTTAGATGTGGCCAAAAGATATGGCCGTTCCCTAATGAACTTATCTCTTAGGAACTCTCTATTGAAATTTACGTTGGTTCCTTTAGTCTCTATAGCTCCATGGTTACGGATCGCTCGAGCCATCATCTGCCAGCTGCCAGCTATCATCAGCTCAAGCTATCATCTGCCAGCTGATCACAATTTTTGTACAACCAACTAGCCGACTATAAAATTCCAGTTGACATTTTAATTTTTCTCAAGAATTTCCATCCCAGTCATAACCTTCTACTGAACTTCTTCGTCAATATTATTTAACTTTTTTGGTTGGTTTATTATTTTCAATAATGAACCTTTGGAATATAGCTTGAACAAACAAAAAATTAACCCCCCCCCCAACAAAATTTGATGGTTTCCGTTTCAAGGTATTGTAGAATCCGAAAATGCAATAAAAAAAGTCTGTCCGTCCGCCGTACGCCGCTCTTCCCACTTTCCTTAGTTACCGTGAACCAGAATTTATGAAATTTGGATTGTAGGTCCCATTTGGGGTCTAGTTGATCCACGAAGCTCGGCGTTATTGTCAGCCATCTCTAAGGGCTGAAAAATTGCGGTTGACATTTTCAGAACGCTGCAGCCCAAAAACGTTCTCTAGAACAGTATGCTTTTTTTTACGAAAACCTTTGTCAGCACGATCGTGAATCAAACGGTATAAATCCGTCCCAGGCATCATTGCTAGGGAGCACCTGATTATGATCATCGATGGCTGTATGTAATCGAGTTAGTTGTTCTGTTATATTGTTTCATCTGAAAAATGACGAATCTTTTGGATTTTGTTGATAGGTACTTTTGCAACTTGAACAACCATTGAATTATTATTGATGGGCACATTGTTACACATTGGTTCATTATTCTATTTACGTAGAAGGGGATAATAAATCGTTGTGAATCATTATTCTATCTACTTAGAAGGGGATAATAAATCGTTGTGAATCATTATTCTATCTACGTAGAAGGGGATAATAAATCGTTGTGTAATAATTTACCAATACTTGTAAATTATTACACAACGATTTATTATTTTCCCATGATTCATGAATAACTAAAAATATAATTAAAGACTGAATACATGATTCAATCCCACGCATTTGTAGAAAAATTTAAATCCGGGCCGGCTCCAGTATACTCGATTTAAGGGAGCAACGAAGCAACGAACGTTTGTTACGGACCATAGAAAGCAGTGATTTACGCAGAAGGGGCATCTATACAGGTAAATAATTTGCTGTGTTGGTTTATTATTTTCAATAATGAACCATTGGAATCGAGCATGAAAAAAAAAAGTCTTACCCCCCCTCAAAATTTGATGGTTTACGTTTCAAGGTATGTAGAATCCAAAACTGCAATAAAAATATTTCTGTATGTCCGCCGTACGCCGTACGCCGTACGGGCCACTTTTCTTAGTTACCATGAAAAAAAATTGATGAAATTCGGGTTATAGGTTCCGTTCGGCGTCTAGTTGGTCCTCGAAGCTCGACGTTACTGTGAGTCATCTCTAAGGGGTTCAAAATAGGGGTTGAAATTTTCAAAACGCCTATACAATTTTTTTACGTAAATATTTTTACGGTTTTAAATAGTTCTTGAACTTGCGAGTTTTTTAAGACCATCCGGAGCATCGTACGTCCAGCCGTTCGTTCACAGTAAGGCCCCGAAGTTTGCACCGACAGGCATTTTCGACTCCAGTGTGAATGAAATTGTATACAATTCAAACCAAATCTCGTAACCAGAGACGCGCCCACAATAGGAAATTTGGCGGAGATAAAATCATTGGTAGGGATCACCTGATTATATTGGCGGAGTATGAAGTCGAGTTGGTTGTTCTGTGATATTATTTCATTTGAAAAATGATGGCTCTTTTGGAGTTTGTTGGTAGGTAGTGAAACATGAACAAACGTTGAAGTATTATTGATGGGTAAATTATTACTACGGTAAATCATTACTCAACGGTAAATTATTACACAACGGTTCATTATACCATCTACGTAGAAGGGGCTGGAGTTTGTTGGTAGGTACTTTTGAAACTTTTTTCACTCCTCATCAACAATTTCTTTTCAGAACTTCATTATGTGTGTTTCTTTTTGTTAGGTACTGTTTGTCATCGGCAGAACTATTTTAGCAACATTTAACTCGTGATTTAGGTAGGTACCTAGTAACGAGTACGGGGTTAGGTACTAACCTACGGAGGGTCTGCGATCTACATAATATGTATAGAATAGTACATATCATATTATATAGACGGGTTATCTATACATAGAGCTGTATAGATAACCCGGGGGGTAGAGAACACAAGGGTTCTATACAAAATAATAAACCGTTGTGCAGGGATTTGCAGCGTTTTTTTTCATTGAATCAGAGTGATGGGCCCATTACCTACCGTGTTTTCATGTGTTTTAACTAGGAGGTTTCGTGCACAGTTGGAGTGAGATTTCCATTCTGAACTTCCTCGTATAAAAAATGTACTCCTGTTGTGAGTGTGGCTCATTACTGTTTTCATTCATGTCTCATAACTGTTTGCAGTAGTTTCAGCTATACATTAATTTTGTTTTCTTCCAGACCATGCCGAAACATCCGAATTATTCCTATGAACAATCGCATCAGGCAGTGACGGCGGTGAAGGAGACTCAACTTTCCCTCAGCGGCTTCGAAAAGGTAATGATGTAGGTACCCCAAGCTTCTCTTGACCGACATCTAATGGCAACAGGTACAAAAAGAACTTTGGGCCATTCATATATTATATCAACTGACGACGAGGAAGCCAGTCCAGTTAAGTGGATCATGGAAATGATGAGGAAAGGATTTCCAAGAAAAATTAACGACGTGTACAGGAGTGTGAAAAATTTTCTCGACCATAAACCTCGTACAAACTCTTTTAAAAAAAATTTGCCGGTGGTTGGATGGAGTAAAGCATTTTTGGTACGACATCAGTTACAATTCGCACTAGTGAAGGGGTTACAGCGGCTAGCGCTTGCGTGAGTGAGACGAACATTAGAGGATGATTCCGGGAAATTCGTGAATATCTTGCTGAAAAAAAAATCTGCTTGAAGTCCTGGATGATACCTCAAGAATCTTTAATGCGGATGAATCGGGATTTTGCTTTTGCCCCGAAACTGGTAGGTAAGGTTTTAGCAGAAAAAGGAGCTGCAAATGTTTATTCAGTAGAAAGTAGCTCATAAAAAGAAAATATCACCGTCCTGTATTGCTTCAGTACAGCGGGTGAGCCATGTCCTCCTTTGATCGTATTCCGCTACAAGAGGAGGTGCCGGTTCAATATGCGCCCCAAAGTCGTGTTTCTGGTTCAATATGCGCCCCACACTGTGTTTCTGGTTCAGTACACACCCCACAAAAATTAAAAAAGAAAAATGCGCATGTGGCTTACTTAGTTGTCAAAATAATCAACAGAAGCTGGTTCGTAGGTTTCTGGACCGGGATTAGGACCAGTACACCTCCTTCACGTCCTCCAGGAATGCCAAGATTAGGCCAGGGACATCTTTTCTCAATTGCCCCCAGCAAAACGAGTCGAGGTGGGACTGGAACAGCTCCCGCGTCGTCCCTCACTTTTTCTTCAAAATTTCTATTTTTGCGTCGAGCCAGGATCATTCGATGCTCTGCTTGTGGGCTCCTGTTGAAGGGTTGGCGTAGCTTTGCTGGTGGTTGACGGTGGAGTGGGGGAAACCGATCCTGCTCAAATTTTCGTTAGCCGCCCACTCGTCTGAATGGATAACAGAACCCATCTACATTCGCGTACAATTATGGGGACAAGGGTATCTCTGTCACGCTTTTCGATGTGAAAATAACGGCAGTCCCTACCTTGCTTCAGGCCGAACACACATGCCCAATCTCAAGTCTACAATTTTACTCTATTCCTCGTGTCTGTATAGTGGAAAAACTTATTACCACGGCGCACTGACCGGGTCGTTCGGCATGTTCTGACAGTGCACTTCATTATTCGACGATACTCCCCATTCCTCTCACGTTTTCGCGACTCCGTCATTTCGCCACCGCACTTATGACAAGGTTCCGAATCTAAAATACCGTGCTCACGCCAGAAAATAATCGCACACTCATCGTTTTTCCCGATATATTCGTAAAAGTCACGGAGCAGCATAGCGGGCCGGTAGAATTCAGAAGATATTATCTTATCACTCCTAGGAATGGAAATCATGCAGTAGCCGTGACGGTGGGTCACCGAACCAGAACACAAAACCAACAGATTTGTCTACAAAATACCTCGAGGCAACAACACCCTTCCCTTATTTACTGATTGATATTAATTCCCTTTCAATCAACAATATATCGTCGTACGAAAACGTCCACAATTTCTACTGCAAATTAGCCACCGAATTCATGCGTTATAAAAATATAGTAAACTAAAATATAACAAAACAATGACCCGTCGGCCGGTGCCCACTTGAATGGAGAAGCTGTTGACTTGAAGCTAGGTAGTTATCTGTGTGTTAGGACGCCGATCAATCCACAAGACCACAAACAGCAAACAGGACAAAATGCACGTAGGTACCACGAATACAAATCTGTCATCAGAACCGGACCGAACGCAAAACACGGTCAGTTTGACGCAAAAAATTAAAAACTGACAACTGACTCAACAGAGAAAGCGAATAAATAATTCACAACAAAAACAAATCACAAGACGGAGAAGCATCACGTATGGAGATGAGGAATCGAATGCATAAGAAGAAAAAACGCAACCTATAACCACCAATGTCGGCATAAAGAGTGTTTCTTCGCGGCACCCTCAAGAAAAACAACAACAACAAATTGAATCGAAGGGCTCGAATCAATTGTGAAAACGAACGATTTTGGAGTAGAAATCAGATTTTGGGGACTGGGCCCAAAGTGGGCGTGGCAAACAACGTTTTTACTCTACTAAGCATGCGCGGATGGGCCAATTTTCTCTGTTGCCATGGAGACACCTGGTCCCAGGATCCAGAACCTACCTGCCAGCTTCAGGCGCATAGGTTTCCATTTCGATTGCAGGACATCAATTACTGTCGCTTTATTCCGATAGCATGCTTGGTCTATGAAGCGCACCATGGATGTGCTCTACTATAATATTGAATATCCATAGAATTTCCATTCCATTGCCAGAGAGATCTGGCGAGTCGCTGTTGAACTTTGTGAAAAATTCTAGGTGCAGTGTAGGGAGGGAAATTCAAATGCCAACTGAACAATGGAGTTTTTTTAACTTACCTATTATACCTATAGGTACAGTGTTTTTGGGTGCCGAGGCAGTGGCCCAAGTGGCCTTATGGACGCAACGCCCCTGAAATCATGTTGATGTAGACAGGTCGTTGCCCTTTGTATTTTCGATAACCAAACACCTTCCACACTCATATATTGTACTAATTGATGACAGTATTATTTGTCAACACGGTGTTTACTTCTGGACAGGAAAGAATGGGGCGCTTCACCTTCCGTGGTGCGCACACGGTTGGAGCGTGGGGCGCTCGGGCTCTGTGGGGCGCATATTGAACCTGCACCCAAGAGGATACCCGACAGAATCGTACGATCTCTTCCCGAAAACTAGGGTTGGGATAAAAGTGATAATGGCGGGATGACGGCTAAAGTGTTTGCAAATTTTCGAAATTCGAAATGTTTCCCATCCCTACCTAGCCCAAAAAGGTATTAAACCTCCTGTTGTTCCATTTGTCGATGGCCATAACTCTCACTTGACCCTCAAACTTAGTGAGCGTTGTAACTCTTGAGATTGAGGTTATTCATGTCCAGCTTTAGAGAAGGCCGCGGCGCAATTTGGCAACGCTGTAATTTAGCTTCTTGGTTCAGTCCGCTCTCATATCTCGTAACCACTGCCTTCTTTTAGCTCCATGAATGAATGCTTCAGTTATTTTGTTATTATATTGTTACGAGTAGGTGTATTAATGAAAACAAACAACTTCCGAATGAAGCTTGATCTAAAAGAAAGGTTCTGAACTAATACCTAGAACAAACAAGATGACTTGGAGAAAAAGAAATGGAACATGAACTATATAGTTTGCTTCTACTTTCTTCTACTTCTACTTCTGGAACTTCTTCAACTGGCGACTGTCATTTCGGTTTATTATTATCTGACTAATAACTAGTACACTAGTATATATTCAGTTCAGAAAATTTTTGTGGAACACCCCCTCAAAATATTTTCTTTTACCTGCGTTTCAAGGTGTGTATATTCCAAAAATGCCATGTTCGCTAGCCGTGTCATCGATAGGTAGGCTACCTTAATTTTCGATATTAAAAAAAAAAATCTTTATTTCGCATACAGGCTCCATTTGGGCCCTAGTTGTGTCCCCTATCTCGGCAGCCCGATCCGAATCCACCCACGTGTGTTGTGGAGAAAAATGGGTGCAAAATTAAGCTTTTTTTTTAGGTTTTAGTGAACTTGAGCTTGTGAATCGTTTTCCATGTTTTTTTTTTTTTTTTAGGGAGAAGAGACCGAACAAGAAGTTGATTTTGACCACTGAGTGAAGAATTGAGATTCTAACGAAGTTTTAACTCTCAAAACTGAATATATGTATGGGTCAAAAACCTGTGAAAATGGCTGCAATCACCAGAAATTTGTATAACACAGGAAGTAGTATCGACAGGTTAATCAGGACAGTTGAATGACAAGTTCAGTGATCGACTGATCAAAGATAACTTGTCAAAAACAGGAGCCTAATTTGAGTTTTCGGAGCCAAAATCACATTGACCGCACGTAATGTGGTCTACTAATGTGGAATCCCCACATCCAAGGGATATCTTTGAGACAAATGTTACGATGTCTTATTGGTTAAGAGCCTTCAAAAACGTATCCTCGAACTCTTGACAGATTAAAATGTTCATAACATTCGATGATGATTGTCGCAGTATTTTCTGTTATCGTAACAAACACTGTAGCTGAACGATTCATAGCACTGTGGGTACGTATCTTCATGTTTTGCGAAGATCCATTCTTTCTATTCTCCCTGTTGAATGTACCTATTTATCTGCTGTAGGTACCTAAATCATTTTCGGAAAAATGTTTTATGAATGACCTTCGTTCTGGTTCCCAATTAGTACGGGGAATCGCACGAATCCACTCCTTCTCTTCATCCTTGGGAAAACGAAACCAAGTCACATGTTGTTTTGTACTACCGGAATTACTTTTGCACCCTGGCAAGATACAATTTTCCGCATTTTGTTATAATTAAAAACAATAAATTTTGGTAACAGCATTATTGTTGAAAAGAATTTTCGCGAGAAGATCTATTATAGGCAAACTGTCGAAACCCGGAAATAAACAAACCCAGGCTTATTGGTGGGTGATTGTCGCGGCCGGCCTGGAGTTCGACGTTGCCAATTCTCTACTGCCGCGGCCTTGAAGCCGGCCGTGGGTTATTGAACTCTATCCTAATGCCACGCGTAGCTATCCTCCAGCCGGCTGATCCACTAAAAGGCGCATGGAAGGAAGCACTTCACAAGTGAAACTATATACAGTGCAGCAGCTGCAAGTTGAGCTACCATCAGAGATGCATATATACCCACAAGTCATATAACACATATACCTACCTGACTATGAGGACCTTCATCTTTTCCTATGCCACAGATGTTATCTGGATTTAGGGGACGACACCGCCCTGAGTGATATCAGTAGCGAGGTAAATGTGGTATCAATATTGAGAAAATGATAAGAAGTGCCGATCTTTCTCTTGAATGAATAATAATGACGGACTGTTAAAATAATGATTAGTAGAAGTTCTGAATAATAATAACGGACTGTTATAATGATTAGTAAAAGTTCTGTTGTTCTATTTCAATTTCATTTATTCATTAAATGCTCAACAATTTGTGAAGAAATTGATTTATTCAAGATATTTTATAGTGGTGATTTATAATATTATATTATTTGTATGTATTATTATCAATTACCTGGAAGGTCCGCAGACGTCCAGGTAGGTACAAACTATAAATCTCAACATGATAAAGAATTACGGCCTTTGTAGCATTTTTAGAAACATTAAAAATGGAGTGTCCATTACTGGATTGAACTGTCTTGTCCCTTTACTACGATTTTCGGCTCGATCACTCTAAAATCGAAATATAATCCATGCCCAGCAAGATATAAGGAGCAACCGTTAGCTCAATCGAATCTACAGATCAAAAGAAATAACGTGCTATTTTAACCGTTTCTATATGATGAATACTTATTGTTGGGCTATCTAAATAAATGAATATCATAATATTAATATGATTTATTCTAGATACCTCCGGTTTGTAGTCAGATGAGTTATATATACAGGGTGTTCACACTTAAGACTGCTAACCTTCTGGGGATCGATTTTGCAGCTAATTTGCAACAAAAAGTTCCTCCTAGAAATTTTTCGAAAATCCCTTTATTTTTCGATTTTTTTCACTATTAAGGGGGCGCGGGACGGGAAGGCCAGTAGCACCCCCAACCACGAGAGTGCGCTGAACATCACTTCCACATCGCTTCCGCGGGAAGATTCCCAGCCAGATTTGGAGATTTGGGGCCCACCGGTAGGGGCAGTGCGATCGTCCTGCCGAATTTCGATGGTTGTTGTAAGTGCGTAGGTTAGTTTTTAGTTATCAATTCCATTGCCTTATGGACACTATAACATTCGTGATTAGGTACGTGAGCTTCTCCTCTCCCTCTGCAAGTTTTCCGCTCGACAGGTTATACTCTGTTGTTTTTAGTTCATTCCTTCGTTCTCCTTCTCTCACGCGATTCATTCACGTTAGTATCAGTATATACTATTGTTCATTCGTAGTGATATCCGTCTAGTGTATGCCTCCATCGCCGAAGAAGTGGACCAGGAGAAACATCGGTAACAAAGGCCAAAAAAAGAGGCGCAGAACAGTAAGTTGATACCGCAGATTTACATAATTAGGTACCTAAATAATCCTTAGTGTTTTCTGTGTAGAGCAACAAATTGAAATAGTTTTCAGATGTAGTAGTAGTAGTATACAGATTTTGTGTGTTAGTCTAATGATTGTCACGTAATTAGTACCTACGTTCTCCGTAGTTTGGGAGTAAAACTCAACCCAGCATTCCACGAAAATCTTTAACCTTCGTTGGAAAGTTATTGTAAAATATCCTGCGGCTAAATCTCCGTAGTTATGATTCCGTTGGACATCTACAGAAATGTTGGCTGTTCATTTACTGTTTCTTTCAATTCAATCAAATATCAATCAAATATTCAGTCAAAATATCAAGCAGATACAATCTGCGATGAGCAATGAATAAAAAAATCTTTAGGTAGCTACCTACCCTATTCTGAACGTCAAAATTGAATTGCAATAAGTTTAAAAAAAAGAATGTTTCCATGGTTAATATAGATGGATGTGTTTCCAAGGTTTTTTGGTTTTGTAGATTAGGAAACCTCAATAAAAACCTAAGAAATACTGTAAATTCCCAACTCTTCACATCAGTCAAAACACCAAGCAGATACTCGATAGATTAAAATGTATTTCTAAGGTTTTCATTGATATTTCTAATTCATTGCAATCAGTATACCCAAATTTACTGATTTTATGTTATTTTCTGTTCTCAGTTCATGTCTAAACAACATCCGATCCAGAGTCTGGCAGACAGTGATGTCTCCCACCAAATGGTCTTTCTTTGAGTAAAAATCAGGTAATACTTCTTATTATTAGAAGCAGATCAAATATTTCGCTGTAATATCACATTCCCCAGATTCTTCATGCGCTTCTCTGAACCTGCAAAACTTTGACACGCTCTCCTGTAAAATCATCTGTATTGGACTTACCTACCACGTTTTGCCAGATCAGCACAGATTTATAATACGCAGTGGCGTAGTGTTGAAAGGGGGGGGGGGGGGGGGGTTATCGGAAATAGAAAAAACATCCTTTCACGTAGCATGGCTATAAGAGCGAATTTTCAAAGAAATATTCCTGATATTGTGTAAAAAGATGATATAGCGAGGATCCATACCACTTTTCTTAAAATTATAACTTTTCGTGATTTTACCCATTTTTACCGATGTTTGGTTTGACCCTAATAACGTCAAATTTGACCCACTTGCTTTTGAGAAAAATAGTTTTATCATCGAGGTAGTACCTCCGTCGTCATTAACCACCCCCACACAACGTCAGGTGAATTAATATTGATTTTACCATTAATACCAATTTTTTACCCCAAAAAATCAAAATCTGACCCCTATTCTGTGTGAAAAACAACTGAAATGGTATTTTTCTGTCTTCACTCAACCTTCCGTACAGCTTCCAATGATTTTTATAGCAATTTTAGCCGACATTTAGCCCCTAAAAACTCCAATTTGACTCCCTTGGAATTTGAAAATTGCTCATCTTCGAACTCATCCTTTCCCTTTTGGCAATACAAACGGTTTGGAGAAATCTGGAATTTTTACCATGTGCCTACCCAAGGACAGATATCATCTGTAGTGGCACATAAATCTACATAATAAATGTTTGCCAAAATCTAGGGATGAACTTAGATGCTCTGAACCGGATTTGCCTATAAAAATATTTCAAAAATTCATGTTCTGAAAATGTTACCCATAGCAATAGCTTTATTTTCTTTGAAAATTCGGTAATAAGGTTTGAAATTACAAAGAAAGCTGAATTTAAATTAAATTTAACAAAGCACTAAATGTTACAGATAACATTAGGTAAGATAAACCGATGAAATACACACAACAATGTTCGCGAATTTTTAAGGAAAATGAAGGTATTGCAATGGGTCCAAAATTTTCAGAACATAAGTTTTTGAAATTATTTTATAGACGAATCCGTTTCAGATCATCCTGATTTCATCCTTAGATTTTAACAAAAATGTATACCTATATTTATATACATTTATTTATGTGTCACTCCAGACGATACCTGACCTTGGTTACGTGATAAAAATTCCAAATTTCGCCGAAATGTTCTTATCGCCAAACAAAAGGATAAGCAATTTTATAAAATTTGAAGGGGGTCAAATTTGAGTTTTTAAGGGGTCAAAAATTGGTAAAAACTGCTAAAATTGATATATAAAATCACTGAAAGTGGCATGGAAGGGTGAGTGAAGGCAGAAAAATACCATTTCAGTTGCTTTTCACACAGAACAGGGGTCTAATTAGGATTTTTGGGGGTCATTGACATTATTTATTAACATTATAGAAGATAGCACCTATACATGAAATAAGTGTATGTAGGAAAACTTTATTTACATTACATTCACTTTATTTACATTTACATTTAATATTATAGAAATGCCTGTTGTAATTTGCTACTGTGTATTTTTGTTCAGGAAGACGATCAGAATTGACGAGATATCCGAAGTTGACAACTCCAGTCGTATATACAGCAAGAAGCGAGTTTGAACTCCGATTTAAATGAACATGAACCTAAATGGATTTCCGAATACCTACCCAGATCCAGACTAACTCAGTGTCCAATAAAATAAAATAAAAGCTAATGTGAGCAGTGTCACTGTATAATATTATTCATGAGCTTTCCAATTTACTTTTCTATTTGTTTACATTTCAGTCATTGAATAAAACAAACACCTGAAAAGTTATTTGTTACTATCTAATCCTCTTCCTATTGTCGTTCAATTCAAGTAGGTAGTGAAAGGTATGATGATTAAAAGTAGGTACTTGAAATATGTTGGATAATTTGTCTTTGAATTGATTCTGTATTAGTATGACAGGTAGAACACTTTAGACAGTGTGTAATCAATCTTTAAAAAAGTCATGTCTAATTTTGAGTGAAGTACACATAAGTATTAATAAAAATGAAATGAAATTACAAATCTCACACTGTGTGGGAGTACCTAAGTTATTTGTCTCACACAGGTAGGTATCTGTGTCCAGTCGATACATTCATTGGTCACACATTGATTTACATAAATAAAAAATAAACAGTCAAATTTACATACATATATAAATGCCCAGTAAAACTCCTCTCAAAATTAAATTATTACGTAACATAAAAGTACCCCAGACAGAAAAATAATAGTACCTACAACAATCAGGATGGGTCAGAGATTGACCTTGCGCCACTCAGCCGGCAAGGTAAGTTTCGAGGCTTTCAGATAATATTATGTGACGAACAAGAAGTTCGAGCAGAATAGTTAAGAAATAAGAAAATTAAGTAGGTACATGCCTATACTTCCTCAAATGAATTCAGGTATGCACCTAGTGATTGTGGCGTCAACTTTCGATCTACCTAGCGGATTATTTCTCAAATAATTTCCTCCCCCTAGCACGAGGTTATCCTCAAATGGGGGAGTAGCAATCTATGTATGTATATTTTTCTCTCTTCCTTGTTTATGTATCCAATAAATGATTGAATTTAAAAAAAAAAAAAAAAAAAAAAAAAAATTGTTTACCCACTTGAAACAATCATCCCCTATTTTTTTAAATTGATTTTGCTAAATTTAATCCAGTTTATGAAACATTTAATTGATATACGTAATTAATACGTACCGTAAATAGGTAGGGTAGCTACCTACTATGAATAATAAAATTATGGCTGATTGGATTGTAGCTTTAATTAGGAAAGTAGGTAACCAACATAATTGGGAAAATACTGTAAAAATTACTTATCCAATCATGTGAAAACTATGACGGTAATTAGGCTGAGGTAGGTGAGCATGTGGAAGGAAGGGTAGGCCAGCTCAACAGGGAACTAATATTCTGAAGCTTAGCTGGGATGCAGACTGTGCGGGTTTACAGCGATGCCATTCGTCCGGTGAATATGGCAACACCGCCTCCCCCTCCCTTGCCCATCCGACCAAGAACGTTGAAAATTACCTCCTTCCCAGGCAAAGAGCCGCTGGAACTGATAATGCCATGGATACTATACTAGACTACACGACGAGCGAAGCGACAGGGCAGGGTGGCTGCGTGTGAAGGTGGAGAGACTCGGCACATTGCCCGCAGAGAGCGCCTACAGGCGGCGCCCCCTTTCTCGAGCATTTTTTCAAAATACGTAAAATTTTTCTTCACGTTTTCTTTCTTATTTTACATAACAAAATTTTGATTCTTGGATTATAAACTTTATTATCTCTCCGAAAATGTCGTAAAACACAAACATTCAGGAAAAAGTTTTTTAAACTACATTTTTGAATTTGAATTTTCGGAAATTTCAGGAATCATTTAGAGCTATGACCCTAACTCTATTCACGGATTAATATAATGCGTATTAAGACCTTCCCCAGAACTGTAAGTTAACCACAGCCAGAGAAAACGTGAAGAAACTGACAAAAAACAGGGTCTGCGCCCCCTTAAGATTTTTTTCCTGTTTTCGACCTCGTCTCAGTAAAACTGCCATTACTCCCTTAATTTTTGGAATAAAAAAACATCGAGGACACCATTAGAAAGAGCGTTAAATTTCCCATCTCCCTGAGGTATTTGGATTTTTTTTTTACAGTATGTCAAGTAGGCGAAATAATGGACTAAACACGAGAATTTCTCACTTGTTTAAAATTACTGTTTTTTATGGTGCGTTACGTATTAAAACAAAATGGTAAAAAACCGTACGCGTTACAGGAAAAACTTGCCTAAAATCTCAGCTTTCCAACGGTATAATCAATTTTGATTTTACTCTGCTAATTAGAGGATAAAACGACGTTTGTATGCAAAAAAAACGGGATTTTTCGTTGAAAACCCTGTTTTTGGGGGGTTCAACACTATCTGATCAAGTCAGGAAGGGTTTATTATCGTTCCCTCGTAATTTTTCACGCTGAATGCAATGGTGACACTCTCCATCCTCCACGGACCGTCTCAAAACTGGGTTTCCGAAGGTTGAGATTGGCCCATTGACCCTAAGCCCTCCCCTTGAGCCCTGTTGGGGATCTGCGTTAAAAAGGTTTGCGAAACGATTCCTGTTCCTGAGCTATCTCGGAATGTTGTTTATCGAATATTTTCACACTCATTACCTTTCTTCTCTTTCAACGCTCAACATGCCTCCGCATTACTCAATGCAAGATTATGCCAATATCGTGTTTTTATACGGTGCCCACCGTGGGAATGCCTCTGGGGCATCTAGGGAGTTCGCAGAAAGATTTCCGGATCGTCCAGTTCCGAATCCCCAGACGATACAAGCCGTTTTCCACCGGCTATCGACGACGGGATCAACCGTGCCAGCATCTACTAGGGACAGGGTAGAGAACGCCAATCCCAGACATCAACAAATCTTGAACATTTTTCAACAGGTACAGGTTTTTCACCTATTGTATTTCTACCTGTATTACCAACTTTTAACTAATAATAATTTCTAAGGCTCGTCTCAAAAGTACCTATCTAAGTTGCACTTATTTTAAAAAATCGGAAAGTGCAAAGGTAGTTAAAATGTTTAAAAATGCTCTGGTTGCTGATGGACTAAGACATCTACGAGATCTATACAAAAAATGTGATTAAAAAAACAGTAATTTTATAAAAGTGAGAAATTCTCGTGTTTAGTCCATTATTTCGCCTACTTGACGTACTGTAAAAAAACTCCAAATACCTCAGGGAGATGGGACATTTAACGCTCTTTCGAACGGTGTTCTCAATTTTTTGTTTGCTCCAAAAATTAAGGGAGTTATGGCCGTTTTACTGAGATGAGGTCGAAAATCGTAATAGTGAAAAAACTCGAAAAATAAAGGGGTTTTCCAAATATTTCTAAGAGGAACTTTTTGTTGCAAATTAGCTGCAGAATAGATCCCTAGAAGGTCTTAAGTGTGAACACTCTGTATACAAGAAAAGGTTGATTTGACCCTTTGATACTTTTGAAAAACTATTTTAAGGCGAGGAGCGTAGATTGCGGATCGATGGGGCTGATGGAATTGAGCGTCGCCAGCGCTTCCCGTTCTCAGGATGCGGATGTTTTGCATACTAATCATGCAGAGTTGCCCTTGTAGTGTGACGTCACGATCGTGGTGATGGATGTGAGATTGACTTCCCGACACTTATGACACACTAATCTGCCAAATTTTCCAAATTCCTTAACTGTCCCATTACTGTAGGGTTCGCCCTACTTAATATACTATACCGCATTATAATATAGGGGGTCGGTATAGTATAGTATGGTATACCACATTTACTGACCACTCGGTAAGTATAAACTTTCGTTTTCGGGAGGTATCTTGGTTGATACCTAATTGAGAAAAAACGCTGTAAATTATTACACAACGGTTTATTATTTATCTATATAGATGCCCCTTCTGCGTAGATCGCTGTTTTCTGTGGTCAATACCTACCGTCGAGCTCCCCCCAAGAAAACCCTAAATCGAGCACTGGAGCTGGCCCGAGAATTAGAGTTTTATAAAAATGCGCAGGATTCAATCATTCAATAATTAATTATTTGTCGCTGTTTGAGCGGGTGAATAAATCACGATAATGAACGGTTTGAACGGAGTGTAAATCAAATCCTTTATTGGAATTCAACACGTATACTGTTAATAATGATAAGAACGTCAACAGCAAGCAATTATCGCAATGAAGAACTCAGAACATAATGGCCGCCTTGGGCTAATACTGGAGAGAGGGGAGCGATCGATATTGGGAAGCAAAATCGATCGCCGGCCCGCCAACAGAACAACCGGATCCACCCGGTCACACCGGGAGCACTCTAGTGGGGGAATTTCGAACTGCTACCTTCAGTTCCAGATACCCACTACCTACCAGGCCAAACATCCTCCCCCCACGAATGAGGGACTCATTCTAACAGGTCCCCCCCTAAAGAGCACTAGCGGGTATTAACAGTCCTTAGGTAATGGGCAGAGTTTAACTAACGGGCGGAGTTTTTCCCCATTACCGGAACGGACCTTGGCAACGCGAGTTACCCCATCCATACCGGGAATCAAGTCCACGATCACACCCATGGGCCAGGACAGTGGGGGAATGTCATCTTCCTTAATCAACACCACATCACCAATTACAGCAGGACGATCAGGGGTATTCCACTTAGATCGGGTCTGGAGCTCTAACAGGTATTCGGAGTGCCATTTCTTCCAAAACTGGCCAACCAGATTGGAGAGAACCTTCACTTGGGTGCCAAACGGGAACTGAACTCAAAAACGTTGCTCTCAGGCAACGCGGTAAGAGGGCGTTGAACGAGGAAGTGAGCGGGGGTGAGCACCAGTAGGTCATCAGGGGAGGAGGACTGATGAACGAGTGGGCGACTGTTAAGGATGGCCTCAATTCTAACGGCAACAGTACTGAACGTTTGAAGCGTGGTGGTTTGGTCCCTTAAATTCACCTTTAACAGTCGTTTAGCGGATTTTACAGTGGCCTCCCACAACCCGCCGAAGTGGGGTGCCCGAGGCGGAATGAACTTCCATTCGACTCCTCTATTGGCAAGTCGCTCAGCTATTTCAGAATCAGGGTCAGCGGAATTGGTGGAACGGATTCTTTTAAAAAGGTTGGAGGTGCCCAAGAAATTACGACCGTTGTCGCTCCAGATTGCGGACGGAACTCCCCGACGACCCATGAAACGCTCCAAACATTGGAGAAACCCATCGGTACTTAGATCCATGACCACTTCCAAGTGAACGGCTTTGGTCGTGAAGCACACAAAAACGGACAAGGATACTTCAACAGCGCAAGCACCGCGCAACCCAGCGACCGAAACGGTGAAAGGACCGCCAAAGTCAACTCCGACCTGCCCGATGGCAAAGGCACGGGTAACCCGGGCTTCAGGGAGCTGACCCATCGTGGGTTGAAACGGTTTGGGTTTAATTGAAAAACAACGGGTGCAACCGGATAAAACTCGATTAACAGCATTTCTTCCATCAATGATCCAGTATCGGGTACGCAGGTGGGCCAAGGTGGCCCGCGGTCCCACGTGCATGCAAGCAGCATGAGCGTAACGAATAAGAAGCGGTACCAAAAAATCGGAGGGTTTGAGCAGAGCTGGGTGTTGGGTTTCAAAAGAGCCAGACATATTGGACAAACGCCCCCCTATGCGAAGTATACCATCGGGATCGGAGAAAATCGCTAGCTGTTTCATTAGTTTGGTGGGCTTGGCTCCTTTAGCGGTTGCCTCCAGAATTTCAGGCAGGCCACGGACTTGAGAACGGTGAACAAGCACCGAATCAGCCCTCCTGAGCTCAGCAGTGCTCAACGGCAATCTGGCCTGGGGCACGGAGTGAGAACGTCGGATTTTACAATGATTAATAAAACGGAGCATCCAGGCCGTCACTCGGCGTAAGACGGTGTAGGAGCCGAATCGGGCTTCCCAAGGCGTCTCAGCGGAGCCAACGGCTACAACTTTGGATGAGGCACGGATCTCAGCGGAAACAGAGTCGGGCTTCAGGTCAGGGCGGATCCTCCTAATCGGCCACAAGGAACGATCGGAAGCCAACCAGGGAGGACCAGTCCACCACAGCGGGCACTCAACCAACTGATCAGGTCTGGCCCCACGAGAAGCAATATCGGCCGGGTTATCGGGGGAGCGAACATGGAACCAGTGTTCCTTGGGTAGATGGAAGAGAGTCTTAAACACTCTATTACCTACAAATACCTTCCACACCGGAGCGGGGTCAGCAGTGAGCCAAGATCCGAACAGGCAATTATTGCTGAATCAGGAACGGATGGATATTCCGAACGGACGCGAGTCATGGTTTTTCCCAGCAGTTCAGCCGCTAGCAGTTCCAAGCGGGGAATTGACTGGGACTTCATCGGGGCGATTTTGGCTCGAGCTAAAATTAAGCGGGTATGGAAATTATCGTCCATGAAATATACATGGTAAACGGTGGCGGCGTAAACCTTTTCGGACGCATCAGCAAAACCCACTAACCATTGAACCGGGGCGTCCACACGGATATGACGAGGGATGACAACAGATTGAAGTGAGTCAAGGGTGTTAGCGAGAGCCGTCCACTCGCAAACAATTGAACTCGGTAGTGGGTCATCCCACTCGTACTTGGAACGGCAAATTTCTCGTTGAATGAAACGGGCTTGGACGGAAACAGGCATGACCCACCCAGCGGGGTCATAGATGCGTCCAACCTGACTTGCTAACTCCCTTTTAGTATGAACGGTGGGGGAAAGTGGAACCTTAAAGAAGAATGAATCAGATGCGGGGTTCCAGGAAATTCCTAACATTTTTAACGGTTTCTCGTCATCAGGGTTCAAACATACAGCGACAGAGGGGGCTAACCGGTGCTCATCGGGAATACCGGAGAATAACTGATCGGAATTCGAAGCCCATTTACGAAGCTCTAGCCCAGCGGTAGCCAATAGCGATAGCAGTTCGTTCCTAGCCTGTAACGCTGAGCTCAAAGAGCTCCCCCCACCATGCACGTCATCAATGTACGTGTTTTCCTTCAACAATTTGTAGGCAACCGGGTTGCTTTGTTCGTTTTCGTCCGCCAAGTGGCGAATGACTCGGTTTGCTAGGAACGGTGCGGAAGCTGTTCCATACGTAACGGTTGTAAGCGCGAAGTCCTTAACAGGCTGATCGGGAGAGTCTCGCGAAACGATTTGTAACAGGTCTTGGTCCTCAATCGGGTGCCGAATTTGTCGGAACATTTGCCTTATATCGGAGATGAAAACATAACGGAAGGCTCTAAACCTGGTGAGCATGATAGATATATCGGGCTGCATTTTGGGACCAACTAACAGGATTTCATTCAGAGACCTACCATTAGCGGTGCGCTGAGATGCATTAAAAACGACACGGATTTTTTCGGGTGGATCACCTTCACGGTGGACAGGGTGGTGAGGAATATAATTGTAGTGATTGGGAGTCGGATAGACGAGTCGATCGATTACGAGAGAATGGTTGTTTATTGATGGCACCCTGGCTCTTATATAGTCCCCTGACAAGATCAGAGGGGGGTCGGGGGGTCCCCACTCTGAGTTACAGCATGTTCAGACATAGATTGAGTTGTGGAGGAGCAGCCGATCACAACACTGCACCCCCCAGAATTTAAGTAATTTTCAATTTTAATTAAATTTTGTTGATGTCGCTGTGGCTGTGGCCGGGCGTGGGAGGTGCGTGTGTTGGGTCCGTGTGGGCTGTCCGGGTGGCTGCTGTGGTCATTGTCGTGGGGTGGCGGTGGTTCGAGGCCGATTAGTGGCGTGGGTGCCGGTGCGGGCGCGAGGTATCCCGCCGGTGCCGGATGTGTCCCGTGCGGTAGCTCGGGCGCTGTTGTCGGGGGCGTTGCGGCGTTTTGATGGATCGTGAGTGGCGTACGGTAGATCGTTCGTGGTAGCGTTTTGTGCTGTTGAAATCTGCGTGTCGGCAGTCCACGTGAGCGTGCGGTCGTGATTCGATTGTGCTTAAGGCGAGTTGAAGACGTAGAATCGTAGCGGCTCGTGGAGTGGTTCGATGCTGCAAATTAGTGAGGCCACGGAACGTGCGGTGGTTGAGGTCAATCTGCGCGGTGAGTCGGTAGTCCACGTGAGCGTGCGGTCGTGATTCGATTGTGCTTGCGGCGAGTTGAAGACGTAGAATCGTAGCGGCTCGTGGTGTGGCTCTATGCTGCAGTGATCTGGACCATGCAGGTTCGGAAGGTTTAATGACCCCCGCCGCTAGTAATTCGCCGAAATCCGGGGGTTTTCGGCGAAGTTTCGCATGGCACGGGGGTCCCTTCGTGACGATCTCGTGTGTGTGGTTCGGTGCGTCGCGTGTATTGTTGGAAGGTTCGTAGCCGTCGAAAAGGGCTGGAAACCGGGGCTCATTCGCTGTCGTTCTCGTCGGTGATCGCCGGTGTCGTCTACTGTGAATCACTATTGTTTCTTCGGCGACGGTAGCCGCTTGAAGAGTTGGTGCGAATGGGAGGAGGCGATCAGCGTGTTTGGCGAGCCGGGTGATGTCTTGTTCTTCGTGGGCCGCAATGTGTAGTCGAAAATGCTCGTGGGGGGCTCGAAGAAAGACGTGTCGGACGAGTGGTGCGGGTGTGTCGGCCGGAAGTGCTCGGGTGAGTCTGCGAGCGAGGATCGACGGTAGTTCGTCGTCGGATGTCGGCTGTAGGAGGGCGGTGAGCCGTGAACCATCTGAAGGTGCGTGTGTCGCGAGAAGGCGTGTTTTGAGCGTCTGGTAGCTACTGGTGTTCGAGGGGCTGATGTCGGCGCAGAGGTCCGCTTGTCGAGGTTCGAGAGCGAGGAAGGCTCGGGTGAATTTCGCATGTGGCGTCGTGTGGCCTTCGTGTGCGAGGATGATCTCGAGTTGGGCGAACCAGGCGTGCGGAAATGCGGGGTCAAACGGCTGGAGCTTGAGAAGTGAAGGAGCGCTCGCTTCGGGTGTCTTGCGGTTTCTGCTCGGTCATCTTCTTTTCTTCGTAGGTGCCAGTCCGTTGAGGTGTCAGCCGGAAGTGTGCTCGGCGCCGGCGTCCGTTTCCTTATGTAAGGATCGGTGATGGTGGGGCGAAGTAGCGGGAGGCGCTGCGATAGCCGTCGAGGCGGGCGTCGGAGTGGGGCGCCGCTGTGGCGTCGGTGGGGGCCGCGCGTGGTGGGGCTCGTTGAAGCGGAGGCGGGGCTGCGTTGCTGTCAAACGGCGGGCGCTGGCGGTGGAGCTCACACGTCGGATGTCACCAGTGTAGTGATTGGGAGTCGGATAGACGAGTCGATCGATTACGAGAGAATGGTTGTTTATTGATGGCACCCTGGCTCTTATATAGTCCCCTGACAAGATCAGAGGGGGGTCGGGGGGTCCCCACTCTGAGTTACAGCATGTTCAGACATAGATTGAGTTGTGGAGGAGCAGCCGATCACAACAATAATAATTGGGACAACAGGAAATATCACTAGCCTTCAACAGTCTCATGTGGCCCAACTTAGTATATTCACTCATAAACAATCGGTAAGCAGCAGCCAGAACAGGGTTGCGTTTTAGCCGGGACTCCATGCGGTACAACTGTCTGAGGGCGATGTGTCTGGATTCACCCAAAGCGGTAGGCACCTCTGACAACGGGAGAGCAACGGTGTAACGACCAGTGTCATCTCTACTAACCGATTCCAAAAAAAGCCTCTCAGCTAGGTGATCCTCAGGTGACCAGGGAGCAACGGGCTCAACGGACTCAATCTCAAACATCTGACGCAACAGATCATCCGTTGAAACCGTGGCAATCACCGCCTTGACCAAACTGTCATCATCGGAAACGGGACTAGTGATAGACGGGAAACTAAATACGCTGGGGGCTACCGGGTGGAAATCGGAAGTGCAGACTCTGGCCGCTAACTGAAATAAACCAATCGGTTCTTGAGCAGGTTCAACAGGAGGGACTATTGAAAACAGATTTCTAACGGGAGTCAAACGAATGGGCTCATTTCGATCGGTGTTTTCAACATTTTGATTACGAAACGGGAAACGAAGGAACGGCTTCCGTTGAGGTTTAGGGTTAGCTGCTACCAATTTAAAAACAGGAGCGAGTTCCCTGAGCACTTGAGAGTGATAACCCGTTGGTAGGAATTTTGGAACAGTGAAAACGTGAGGATCCAACAAGCAAGGGTAAGCAGCTTGTCGTCTAGCGTTGACGAGGAACGGGTGTGGTTCTATTTTGTTTACAGAATCACTACTGGAATAGTTGGTCACATGATCATAGCGACCAAATCTAACAGACCTTTTGCGAACGGGAGGGACAGGTCCAAGGACCAGAGTGCCCAAATCCGTCTCACAAAATCCAGCCTCAGTGGAACGGGGGAGCAGGCGAGAAAAAACTTCGGCCCCCAGGATAGCCTGAACATGGTGGACGGTGTGAAACTGTGGATCGGCTAACAGGGGTCCCATGGGTGCGGTCCTTGGCCATAAAGCAGGGTCCCAACATTGAGGTACCCTGAGTTCACGTGTCGGTGACGCTTGCAGTGGATGAGATCCTATAAGAATCCTCAGTTTGAACAGTGGCGGACTGTTCGCTGTTTTTTTTCGCTCCAATATTTTTCACGTGAAATCGCGTCCAGTGGACGGCGAGCCTCTGTCATGCTGCATGACGATGAACTCATTTCAATCGATTATTTTCCTTTCGATTTTCCTTTCCACACTCGGAAATCGGCGCGAACCCTCCTCGAACCACTGGAGTGCGATCCCTAATCTCCTTGTCGAGATATGGTGATGAGCTAATCTGTCTCGTACATCCTCCTGCGTCCTCGTCCTTCCATTGTGCTAACACGGCT
This sequence comes from Leptopterna dolabrata, assembly GCA_954871275.1. NCBI lineage: Eukaryota > Metazoa > Arthropoda > Insecta > Hemiptera > Miridae > Leptopterna > Leptopterna dolabrata. The sequence goes on from OX940978.1 coordinate 65,213,717, forward strand.
GAGCGGACGATCCATCAGGGGCAGCCGCCCTCCCCTCCTCGCTACCGTCCGACCATTTATTTCAAATTTACTCCTCAATATAAACAAGTGGAAGCAGTTGATAAAACTTTTTTCAGGCTCCGCCGCCCACCATGAATGAGAGGCCTTTCTGCCCTCAAGAATGTCAGTCTCTGCCTACATACGTCTATTAATCTGATTGAGTATCCCAAGGCACAGCATTGATATAATATGCTGTGAAGTGAAGCGCGAGTCTGGGTGGAAGAAAATGTGATCGAGAGTAATAGCTGTGATGAGTTTTTTCAAATGTACAAGCGAACGCAGTGTCATGTGAAATAATAGGCCCTTCTAGAGCTAACGTTTCAAAATTGTAATTTTGATTGCTAACTACAACAGTGGATAAAGTAATTCACATCACAAGGAGAAATTCAGATTAATAATTTTTTATTATTCTAAGTGAATGACCCAAAATAGGGATGGGCATAAACGAAAACAATTGTTCGAATGAAGTTTCGGTTGATTATGCTCAATTGGAATCAGACACTGAAAAAAACATCAGAATATTTCGATGCTTTCCGTTTCAAGGTACCTACGCAGAATCCGAAAATGGTATACAAAGATTTCTGTCCATCCGCCGACTCGTTTGCCGTAGGTACTTCGCACTTTCCTCAATTGCCTTGAACTAAAATTAATGAAATTTGTTTTGTAGGTCCCGTTTGGGGTCAAGTTGGTCCGTGAAGCTCAGAGTTACTGGCAGTCATCTCTAAGGGGTGAATAATAGGGGTTGGAATTTTCAGAACGCAGTAGCTCGAAAACTTTCAATAGAAGGGTATGGGTTTTTTTACGTTCCTAAGTTGATCTTGAACTAGTAAATTTTTAGAGACCACCCGGAGCATTGTACGACCAGCCGTTCGTTAGCACCGAAAACCTTCGTCAACATGATCGTGAATGAAGCGGTATAAATCCGGCCCCGATATCATTGCTAAGGAACACCACCTGATTATAATCACGGATGACTGTATGAAGTCAAGTTGGTTGTTGTGTGATATTATTTCATTTGAAAAACGATTGATGACGATTTTGTTGAAGGTTCTTTCGGAACTTGAAAAAGCGTTATGCACCATGAATAACAACAAATAACTTCCTAATGATCGAATTATTGAATCCCACGAATTTTATGAGTTTTATGGGTAGGTATTAACCACGGAAAATAGTGATTACCCAGAAGGGGCATCTATACAGATAAATAATAAATAATTGCCTAATATTTTTCCTCAATTAGGTGATATAATGTACAATTAATTAATTTACTTACATCAATAAATCAATCAATCAATTAATTTAATTACATCAGATTATCATTTACTTTCATTTCATAAACTATTGTAAAAAAATAGTTTAATATAGTTTGGGCTGTATGGAGAAATTCAATGCCTAAATAAAATCGGAAAAAATATTGCCACCGAGTGAGGCCCCATATAGAGGCCCCATATTTATTTGGAATTGGTCCTAGATAATCATTGCTAAGGAACACCACCTGATTGTAATCACTGATGGCTGTATGAAGTCGAGTTGGTTGTTTTTTGATATTCTTATTTCATTTGAAGAATGATGGCTCTTTTGGCTTTTGTTGACAGTGTTACTTTTGGTTTATTATTTTCAATAATGAACCATTGGAATCGAGCATGAAAAAAAAAAATTCTTACCCCCCCTCAAAATTTGATGGTTTACGTTTCAAGGTATGTAGAATCCAAAACTGCAATAAAAATATTTCTGTCTGTCCGCCGTACGCCGTACGGGCCACTTTTCTTAGTTACCATGAAAAAAAATTGATGAAATTCGGGTTATAGGTTCCGTTCGGCGTCTAGTTGGTCCTCGAAGCTCGACGTTACTGTGAGTCATCTCTAAGGAGTTCAAAATAGGGGTTGAAATTTTCAAAACGCCTATACCATTTTTTTACGTAAATATTTTTACGGTTTTAAATAGTTCTTGAACTTGCGAGTTTTTTAAGACCATTCGGAGCATCGTACGTCCAGCCGTTCGTTCACAGTAAGGCCCCGAAGCTTGCACCGACAGGCATTTTCGACTCCAGTGTGAATGAAATTGTATACAATTCAAACTAAATCTCGTAACCAGAGACGCGCCCACAATAGGAATTTGTGAATACGGCCAATCATTGGTAGGGATCACCTGATTATATTGGCGGAGTTGCCATTTACAGATGGAAAACGAAAAAAAGTGACGGGAGTTACGATGATGCCACCCTACTATCAGAAGGACGGGTAAGTATCACAGAGTTCATAATTCGGGTCCCGATGATTGAATTCAAACCTATGGCTAAAATCGAGCTGGTGAAAGAATTGTCCGACCTGAAAAAAATACAGTTCCATTTCAGGAGCTGGCAGTGCATACAAAAACCTGAAATCAACGGAAATACGTTTACATTTGATGTAACCAATATCTTTAGAAACATTCGAAATCCTACGTTTGTGATGGTCGCTTTCCAATCTGAAACTGGCTCGCAGTTGCAGGATGCTTCGTTGTTTGATAATGCCAACGTTAAAAATATAAAGGTGAAGATCAATGATAACGTTTACCCTGAAGAAATGGAAAACTTGGATATCGCGGCTGGTAACTACACCCTCGCCTACGAAATGTACAAGGATTTTAAAAATGTCTATCAAAATAATAATGACATGCTCTACAATCCCCAGAACTTTATAAACGGAAAATGCGTTTACGTGATCGACACAAGTAAACAAACGGAAAATATTTCCAATTCGAAATCTAATATTATAATTACCGCGGATTTTGCACCCTCAGCAGGAACAAACCTTTACGTAGTACTCGTGTCTCACACTACCTTGGATTATGATCTCTTCAATAACATAATCAAGGAAAGTAATACGTAGGTCCGTTGATACCAAAATCCTCATACTGAAAAAAATACAAAATCTGCAGAAAAAAAGTTTCGCGCAATCTCAAACGAAAAATTTTCTCTCACCTGTTTCATTTTTTTTTTTTTTTTCATTTTTTTTTCTCAAGCTTGAAAATTCAGAGTTTGGTTCCCGACACCCAATGCCTCGCTTTCAGTTGACGGGCTAGAAACCCCAGCTCGACGGTCGGGCCAGAAGCCTCATCTCAAAATCGGGCCAGAAGCCCCATTTTATATACTACTGATGTGAGATGGGATCTCATCCTTTTCCTCCATGACTTCCCTGTTGAACTTTTCCTTAAGTTCGGTGGACAAACGGAGAAAGACAGCCTTAAACAGGAGGTAGTCTTGTAGAGAACGAGTGGGGAGATCTATCATCGCTCCTACCCAAGAACGGGCTTCGTTGACAAATCGGTCCAGGTCGGCAACGGTGGGCGATACCAATCGGGGTATGGTGCTTCGCTGCGCGAACACCGAGCGGGCTAACCGGTACTTGGAAGTATTTTCAGCTACCAAAGAGTCATATGCGTGCTGATAGCTGCCGCCCTCGAATGCGGAACGGAGTTCGGGAGAAAGTTTGGTAAGCAACTTCTCAAACTTAATCTCCACCGGGACGTGCGGCATGTCGTGTACCGCACGGTCAAACAGTTTCTTGAACTCCGCAAAGCGGGCGATCTGACCGCCAAAAACGGGAACGGTTGTCAACAGCTCGTTCATCATCCTTATTTCCGTATAACATTGATCGTGCGTCATACCATGCTTATCAACAATTTCCGCTTGCTGACTCGGGATTCGCTCGGCTACACGACTGATAACGGTGGCAATTTGCCGGATTAGCGACTCCTCCGTGAGTCCGTCAAATTGATCGCCTTCTACGTCGTCCAAGAAGGCCTCTCCCTTCCACAAGTTAGCCCTCAGGCTATCTGACAGGGCACTTACCGGTTGCTGGTCGAGGAATGCGATCGCTCTGACCGACCAGCGACGTAATTCCTTAAAAAGGTCCCGCTGTGTGTCGGTCAAATTATCGACCACCGCGGGGTCGAGGTGAATCGGGCCGAGCGGTGCCGAGGCGATATCTTCACTCGGAAACGGTGGGTCCGGTTGCCGCGATTTCCTTTTGCCTTTAAGCGGCATGATGGCGATCGGAGAACGACAAACAAAACGGAGCAAACGGTACAAACGGTGCGAACGGTGAAAATTTGACATGAGGTCGCGAGGTTAACGGGGCTGATCTCGGACGCGCTCGAGATCTCACCAAACTCCCGGGTTTCGGCACCAAAGTTTGAGCGGGTGAATAAATCACGATAATGAACGGTTTGAACGGAGTGTAAATCAAATCCTTTATTGGAATTCAACGTATACTGTTAATAATGATAAGAACGTCAACAGCAAGCAATTATCGCAATGAAGAACTCAGAACATAATGGCCGCCTTGGGCTAATAATGGAGAGAGGGGAGCGATCGATATTGGGAAGCAAAATCGATCGCCGGCCCGCCAACAGAACAACCGGATCCACCCGGTCACACCGGGAGCACTCTAGTGGGGGAATTTCGAACTGTTACCTTCAGTTCCAGATACCCACTACCTACCAGGCCAAACAGTCGCTATTCATGAAGGATAACGTTTATTCAAGTTAAAAAACGCTGCAAATCCCTGCACAACGGTTTACTATTTTGTATAGAATACCCTTCTGTTACAGATCACAGCTCTATGTATAGATAACCCGTATATATAATATAATATATGTACTATTCTATGCATATTATGTAGATCGCAGACCCTCCGTAGGTTAGTACCTAACCCCGTACTCGTTACTAGGTACCTACCTAAATCACGAGTTAAATGTTGCTAAAATAATTCTGCCGATGACAAACAGTACCTAACGAAAAGAAACACACATAATGAAGTTCTGAAAAGAAATTGTTGATGAGGAGTGAAAAAAGTTGCAAAAGTACCTACCAACAAACTCCAGCCCCTTCTACGTAGATGGTGTAATGAACCGTTGTTTAATAATTTACCGTTGAGTAATGATTTACCGTAGTAATAATTTACCCATCAATAATACTTCAACGTTTGTTCAAGTTTCACTACCTACCAACAAACTCCAAAAGAGCCATCATTTTTCAAATTAAATAATATCACAGAACAACCAACTCGACTTCATACTCCGCCAATATAATCAGGTGATCCCTACCAATGATTGGCCGTATTCACAAATTCCTATTGTGGGCGCGTCTCTGGTTACGAGATTTGGTTTGAATTGTATACAATTTCATTCACACTGGAGTCGAAAATGCCTGTCGGTGCAAACTTCGGGGCCTTACTGTGAACGAACGGCTGGACGTACGATGCTCCGGATGGTCTTAAAAAACTCGCAAGTTCAAGAACTATTTAAAACCGTAAAAATATTTACGTAAAAAAATGGTATAGGCGTTTTGAAAATTTCAACCCCTATTTTGAACTCCATAGAGATGACTCACAGTAACGTCGAGCTTCGAGGACCAACTAGACGCCGAACGGAACCTATAACCCGAATTTCATCAATTTTTTTTCATGGTAACTAAGAAAAGTGGCCCGTACGGCGTACGGCGGACAGACAGAAATATTTTTATTGCAGTTTTGGATTCTACATACCTTGAAACGTAAACCATCAAATTTTGAGGGGGGTAAGAATTTTATTTTTCATGCTCGATTCCAATGGTTCATTATTGAAAATAATAAACCAAAAGTAACACTGTCAACAAAAGCCTAAAGAGCCATCATTCTTCAAATGAAATAAGAATATCAAAAAACAACCAACTCGACTTCATACAGCCATCAGTGATTACAATCAGGTGGTGTTCCTTAGCAATGATTATCTAGGACCAATTCCAAATAAATATCTCACATCAGTAGTATATAAAATGGGGCTTCTGGCCCGATTTTGAGATGAGGCTTCTGGCCCGACCGTCGAGCTGGGGTTTCTAGCCCGTCAACTGAAAGCGAGGCATTGGGTGTCGGGAACCAAACTCTGAATTTTCAAGCTTGAGAAAAAAAAATGAAAAAAAAAAAAAAATGAAACAGGTGAGAGAAAATTTTTCGTTTGAGATTGCGCGAAACTTTTTTTCTGCAGATTTTGTATTTTTTTCAGTATGAGGATTTTGGTATCAACGGACCTACGTATTACTTTCCTTGATTATGTTATTGAAGAGATCATAATCCAAGGTAGTGTGAGACACGAGTACTACGTAAAGGTTTGTTCCTGCTGAGGGTGCAAAATCCGCGGTAATTATAATATTAGATTTCGAATTGGAAATATTTTCCGTTTGTTTACTTGTGTCGATCACGTAAACGCATTTTCCGTTTATAAAGTTCTGGGGATTGTAGAGCATGTCATTATTATTTTGATAGACATTTTTAAAATCCTTGTACATTTCGTAGGCGAGGGTGTAGTTACCAGCCGCGATATCCAAGTTTTCCATTTCTTCAGGGTAAACGTTATCATTGATCTTCACCTTTATATTTTTAACGTTGGCATTATCAAACAACGAAGCATCCTGCAACTGCGAGCCAGTTTCAGATTGGAAAGCGACCATCACAAACGTAGGATTTCGAATGTTTCTAAAGATATTGGTTACATCAAATGTAAACGTATTTCCGTTGATTTCAGGTTTTTGTATGCACTGCCAGCTCCTGAAATGGAACTGTATTTTTTTCAGGTCGGACAATTCTTTCACCAGCTCGATTTTAGCCATAGGTTTGAATTCAATCATCGGGACCCGAATTATGAACTCTGTGATACTTACCCGTCCTTCTGATAGTAGGGTGGCATCATCGTAACTCCCGTCACTTTTTTTCGTTTTCCATCTGTAAATGGCAACTCCGCCAATATAATCAGGTGATCCCTACCAATGATTGGCCGTATTCACAAATTCCTATTGTGGGCGCGTCTCTGGTTACGAGATTTAGTTTGAATTGTATACAATTTCATTCACACTGGAGTCGAAAATGCCTGTCGGTGCAAGCTTCGGGGCCTTACTGTGAACGAACGGCTGGACGTACGATGCTCCGAATGGTCTTAAAAAACTCGCAAGTTCAAGAACTATTTAAAACCGTAAAAATATTTACGTAAAAAAATGGTATAGGCGTTTTGAAAATTTCAACCCCTATTTTGAACTCCTTAGAGATGACTCACAGTAACGTCGAGCTTCGAGGACCAACTAGACGCCGAACGGAACCTATAACCCGAATTTCATCAATTTTTTTTCATGGTAACTAAGAAAAGTGGCCCGTACGGCGTACGGCGGACAGACAGAAATATTTTTATTGCAGTTTTGGATTCTACATACCTTGAAACGTAAACCATCAAATTTTGAGGGGGGGTAAGAATTTTTTTTTTTCATGCTCGATTCCAATGGTTCATTATTGAAAATAATAAACCAAAAGTAACACTGTCAACAAAAGCCAAAAGAGCCATCATTCTTCAAATGAAATAAGAATATCAAAAAACAACCAACTCGACTTCATACAGCCATCAGTGATTACAATCAGGTGGTGTTCCTTAGCAATGATTATCTAGGACCAATTCCAAATAAATATGGGGCCTCTATATGGGGCCTCACTCGGTGGCAATATTTTTTCCGATTTTATTTAGGCATTGAATTTCTCCATACAGCCCAAACTATATTAAACTATTTTTTTACAATAGTTTATGAAATGAAAGTAAATGATAATCTGATGTAATTAAATTAATTGATTGATTGATTTATTGATGTAAGTAAATTAATTAATTGTACATTATATCACCTAATTGAGGAAAAAGGCTGCAATTTATTAGGCAATTATTTATTATTTATCTGTATAGATGCCCCTTCTGGGTAATCACTATTTTCCGTGGTTAATACCTACCCATAAAACTCATAAAATTCGTGGGATTCAATAATTCGATCATTAGGAAGTTATTTGTTGTTATTCATGGTGCATAACGCTTTTTCAAGTTCCGAAAGAACCTTCAACAAAATCGTCATCAATCGTTTTTCAAATGAAATAATATCACACAACAACCAACTTGACTTCATACAGTCATCCGTGATTATAATCAGGTGGTGTTCCTTAGCAATGATATCGGGGCCGGATTTATACCGCTTCATTCACGATCATGTTGACGAAGGTTTTCGGTGCTAACGAACGGCTGGTCGTACAATGCTCCGGGTGGTCTCTAAAAATTTACTAGTTCAAGATCAACTTAGGAACGTAAAAAAACCCATACCCTTCTATTGAAAGTTTTCGAGCTACTGCGTTCTGAAAATTCCAACCCCTATTATTCACCCCTTAGAGATGACTGCCAGTAACGCTGAGCTTCACGGACCAACTTGACCCCAAACGGGACCTACAAAACAAATTTCATTAATTTTAGTTCAAGGCAATTGAGGAAAGTGCGAAGTACCTACGGCAAACGAGTCGGCGGATGGACAGAAATCTTTGTATACCATTTTCGGATTCTGCGTAGGTACCTTGAAACGGAAAGCATCGAAATATTCTGATGTTTTTTTCAGTGTCTGATTCCAATTGAGCATAATCAACCGAAACTTCATTCGAACAATTGTTTTCGTTTATGCCCATCCCTATTTTGGGTCATTCACTTAGAATAATAAAAAATTATTAATCTGAATTTCTCCTTGTGATGTGAATTACTTTATCCACTGTTGTAGTTAGCAATCAAAATTACAATTTTGAAACGTTAGCTCTAGAAGGGCCTATTATTTCACATGACACTGCGTTCGCTTGTACATTTGAAAAAACTCATCACGCTAACTGCCAATGTCCCTGGCCTTTGTGAATATTTTCGGAGCAAGTAGGAGAGGAGGGTTTTGGGTGGGATGTGTTGTGGGATGTGTATTAGATTCCCCGACTTCCCTGTGGCCACTTCACAACAGACCGTCTCGAGACCGGCCCGTCACCGTCACGAGATCCCGGCGGCCGAGATTGGTCGGTGACGGTCCGTGATTCCTATTCACATCTCGGACCGATTTTCATCCGTCATGAACCCTTCGATGAACATGCAAAGCATCAGTCGTTTGGGAAGTGAGTGCTGAGCAAATAATAGTTAACATCTAATTAATATATTATACTGACTAGGTGAAGGATGGGGATCTTGAGGTTCCGTCGAGAAATAAGATCAGATAGTTTAAGGCGACGTTTCGATGTATTTGTACATCGTCTGCCCTGATCATGTTACATGTGCGGTTGTTCCCACTGATGACTATATGAACGGCTGCTGTATTGTGATTACTTAATTAATATTGCTGGGTTATGAAGCATTATGAAGAAATAACATGTGCTGACAGTGGATGCTGACTGTGCTTTGCGCATCCACTGTCAGCACATGTTATTTCTTCATACTATAATGCCACATCAATGTTTCACAACCCAGCAATATTAATTAAGTAATCACAATACAGCAGCCGTTCATATAGTCATCAGTGGGAACAACTGCACATGATACCTAAGCCGTGAAGATGATGTACCTACACATACATCGAAACGTCGGCCTAAAACTATCGGATCTTACTTCTCGGCCGAACCTCAAGATCCCCATCCTTGACCTAGTCAGAACATCAACTGTCAAAAAACCCAAACCTCCTGGAAATATATACGCCGATTTCTTATCAATTGTTTGACATTCCTCTCCAGATTATTCCAGGTGTTGTTCTTGAAATAAGTGTCCATTTTGGATTGAAGCGGGGGTAGAACAGGGGATATGTCCGCACTTCTTCATTCAGTTATTCGTCACTCATTTTGAAGAGTAACAACAATCTTAAACCTGAGAACGAACCTCAAAACCCCACGGAAATGAAAAATGACGGCCGTCAAATCCAGCAAAACATTTTTGTCGCCACGAAACTGCGAGATGACGGCTCGGCGACGGTGAGCGAACTGTGGGCGTCTCAACGTTGACCCATTTTTACCGATTTTTGGCCGTTATAAAGCCAAATTTGACCGACTCTTTTCTGAGAAAAATTCATGTACCTATTATCAAAATAGTCCCTCTTTCTATCGTGAATCACCATCCCAAAAATGTCCGGTGAATTATTCTTCTGATTTTACCCCTCACAAAAAATCCAAATTTGACCCATATTCTGTACGAAAAACACCTTAAATGGTATTTTTCTGTCTTTACACACCCTTCCACAACACTTTCAGTGATTTTACATCAATATTGTTTGCGGTTGTAGCCGTTTTTACCCATTTTCGACCCCCCTAAAAACTCAAACTGGACCCCCTTCAGCATTTTTTTAAAGTGCTCATCTTCGAACTCTTTGATTGGCAGCAAGAACATTTTCGCGACATTTGAAGCTTTTATCATGTACTCAAGGTCGATATCGTCAGGAGTGACAAAACTAAATAAATAAATATAATATACATATACATTTTTGTTAAAATCTAGGGATGAAATCAAGATGCTATGAAAAGGATTTGCCTATAAAAACAATATTTCAAAAATTCATGTTCTGAAAATTTTGGACACATTGCAACAGCTTAAATTTTTCAGAAAATTCGCTAACATTGTTGGCAAATACCTAAATATGTTTTTGTGATGAATTTAAAATTGGCTTATATTCATCACGGTGGTGTGAGGGAATTGCCCAGGCGGTTATGAGCGAATCACCACCGACATCTGAGATCTTTTTGGAGAGGTTTTGCCTAGGCGGTTATGAGCGGATCACCACCGACATCTAGGGTCTTTTTGGTTTGTGTCCAGGCGGTTATGAGCGAATCACCACCGACATCTGGAATCTTTTGAGGAGGTTTGCCTAGGCGGTTATGGGCTGACCACCACCGTCATCTAGGATCTTTTAAGGAGAGAGAGAGAGCAAGGTAGGAGAGAGGAGAGAGAGCAGGCTAGAGGAAGTGTCGAATGAAGGAAAAGGCGCAGGATCCGGGTTTTTATAGGGAAGTGAGCCCTCTCCTTCCAACCCCCCTGTTAGGGATTGATGGGGGGGCTCCAGGTTGTGTACCCTGGATCCTGTGGCTTGTCTCCCCACTCGTACCGTTTATTGGCGGAAACTATCTTTAGTGTCAAATGTTTGGCGAGAACTTAAACTCTAGTGGAGTGGTTCCTGGAGGGACTCACGACAGTTTTATTTTATCCGTTCTTTAAAAATCAGTATCAGAGGCTTTCCAGACCTCCAGTTAGGAATAGTCAAAATAAAACCCTGTCGAACGCGGACCTCGGAATCTGGAAGACATAAAGCCATTAACATTCTGAAAAATATTTATGTTGTTTAATTATACTCAAGTGTTTAAGTAGAATCAGCCAGCCAGCAGGAAAGAGTTTTATTCGAACATATACTTTCAAAATCAAAAAAAGTACTTGCATTTTCTTGGTAGACCTAACTTGGAACTAAGGGTCTGTGCTGCCTAGTTTCAAGGGCTGTAGTTCCACCTACAAAACTAAATTACTGTAGGGCTGTTGTAGTTCCGCCTTCTTGCGAACCCACCACAGTCACAATCTGATCTCAGAGTAGCAATCGGGTGGTATAGGTTGAAATAATTTACTGGCTAGAACTGGGTCATCTAGGAGAAACAACATTACATCATCTGTTTATGTATTTGTATGTACCTCTTCAGGCTGTATCTACATACTCCTCTGTCGAATACTTAAGTTTCTAGCTCTACTGAGTAATTTTTTACTCTGTAAAAGGGCTTGCCCGTATTCATAAATAAATAAATAGCCGCAGCATGCTCGACCTCCCCCCTCCCCCCCTACCATGTTGCAGAACATTTTAGGAAGTCTTGAATGAATTTTTATAGGCCCAAGGCCTATTTTTGCAAAAATTTATGTTAGGCATTTTTGTAAATTTCATTATTTTTCAAAGTCGGTACTGCACAGCAGTAAAAATCCACGTAAAAACGCTGCCAAGTCCTTGTCACATGGGTTTACTATTCTATTGGACGTACCTACAGAAATGTTGCTGTGCATTTATTGTTTTTTTTTTCATGTGCAATAATTGAAATAGTTATTTTAGATGGTTTCCACCAATTTTGGCCCCAAAAAACACGATCTCGGCTCCCCCTTTTTTTCCCTTCAGATTATCTTTGATCATTGATAACGCCATCTAACTGTCTTGATTCACCTGTTGATAGGTACTACTTCTAGAGTTATTATACAAATTTATGGTGACCTCAGACAATTTCCCAGGTTTTTGACTCATAAAAAATTAATTTTGGTAGCTGAACCTTCGTTACAACCTCAATTCTTCACTCTTTGGTCAAAATCAACTTCATATTCGGTCTTCTCGCCCTAAAAAGCATGGAAAACGATACATCACAAGCTCGTGTCCACTGAAACCTAAAAAAAAACCTCGAAAAACCATTTTTTTCACACCCATTTTTCTCCCCCTTGGTGTATTCCGATCGGACTGCCGTGTTTCGGAGCACAACTAGGACCCAAATGTGTTCCAAAATGGGGACCCAAATGTGTTCCCAAATGGGGACCCAAACTGTGTGCGGAAGAACGGCGATTTTAGAACCTCAATTTTCCACTCTTTGGACAAAATTGATTTCATATTCGGTCTCCTCTTCCTAAAAAAAACGTGGAAAACGATACCTCAAAAGCTCATGTTACTAAAACACAAAAGATGCCTATTTTTATACCCATTTTTCACCCATAACACTCGTCGGTATATTCCGATCTGGCTGAAAAGTTTCGGGACACAACTAGGGCCCAAATGAAGCATGTGTGCGAATGAACAAAGTTTTTAGACTGAAAATGATGTAGCTATGGGTGATACGGCGGACGGGCAATGCATCTTTGGTATCCACGCATCATGAAACGTAAAAGGGAAAATTTTGGGGGATGTTATAAAACTTTTTTGCTGAGCGAATACATAGGTGTATTATTCACAGAATAATAAACTGAAAGCCGTGGGCAGCGGTCGGCAGACGAACGGAAATTTTTTTGGTTTATTATTCTGTGAATAACACACCTATGTATTCGCTCAACAAAAACTTTTTATAGAACACCACCTCAAAATTCTTTCTTTTACGCTTCAAGGACCGTAGATTCCGAAACTGCAATGTCCGTCCGCCGACCACCGTTTCATGCACATGTCCGTCAATTTCAGTCTACAAAATTCTCTCTTTCGCACACATGCTCCATTTGGGCCCTAGTTGTGTCCCGAAACCCGATCGGAATACACCCAGGGGTGTTATGGGAGAAAAATGGATGTGAAAAAATCGTTATTCGAAGTTTTTCTGAGGTTTCAGTGAACGTGAGCTTGTGATGTATCGTTTTCCATGTTTTTTAGGACGAGAAGACCGAATATGAAGTCGATTTTGACCAAAGAATGAAGAATTGAGGTTGTAACGAAGGTTAAGCTCCCGAAAATAATTTTTTATGAGCCAAAAACCTGAGAAATTGTCTGAAATCACCACACATTTGTATAATAACACTAGACGTAGCATCAACCGGTGAATCAAGACCATTAAGGGCAGAATTCATAGTCCTGGCTCAAGTACAAATAATACTTTACTTCTGGAAGTAAAATAATTTCTTAAGGAAATGCTTTACCTATCTGATTTCGTATTCATAGACATTAGGTACTCTGTGAAGTAAAGTAAAATCTTTACGTAAGTCAAAATCATTACAGTGTTACAGAATTACAATTTCATAAAAATGCGCGGGATTCAATAATTCAGTCATTAACTATTTCCTAGTTATTCATGAAGCATAAGGTGAATAACAAACAGTTGCATAATAAACCGTTGTGCAATAATTGACCTTTATACATCTGCGTAGATCACCGTTTCCTGTGGTCAGTACCTACCCTCGTGCCACCCCCCCAGGAAGACCCTAAATTGAGTACTGGAGCCGGCCCGGGAATTACATTTCATAAAAATGCGTGGGATTCAATAATTCGAACTTAATTATTTGTTGTTATTCATGAAACATAACGTTTGATCAAGTTCCTAAAGCACCTATCAACAAAATCAAAAGAGCCATCATTTTTCGAATGAAATTATATCACATCAGAACAACCAACTCAACTTCATACAGCCATCCTTGATTATAATCAGGTGCTCCCTAGCAATGATATCTGGGCCGTATTTATACAGTTTGATTAACGATCATGTTGACGAAGGTTTTCGGTTTCATTGACGAACGGCTGGTCGTACAATGCTCCGGGTGGTCTCAAAAAATGCTTTAGTTCAACATCAATTTAAAAACGCGAAAAACACCATACCCTTCTATTGAAAGTTTTCGAGCTATGGCGTTCTGAATATTTCAACACCTATTTTTCACCCCTTAGAGATGACTCACAGTAACTCCGAGATTCGAGGACCAACTGGACTCCGAACGGAACCTACGAAACAAATTTAATTTAACAAATTTAATTTTTTGGTTCAAGGTAACTAAGAAAAGCGCGAAGTACGGCATAAGGACGGAAATATTTTATTGCATTTTCGGATTCTACACACTTTGAAACGGAAACCATAAAATATTGATGGTGTGGTGGGGGGCATGTTTTTTTTTTTGTTTTTTTCCATCCTCGATTCGAATGGTTTATTATTGAAATTAATAAACCAAAAAGAGGGGTTTTCTGCAGATGTCGGGTAGTTCTGGATTGTTGATAATATTATGCTCCGCGGGCGCAGCCATCTTGAGAAAAACATCGATTTTCGGTAACTGTTTCGGTTTTAGGCCAACAACTCCTTTCCGGCGCATTATTTCGCTCTTTGACTCCGCACAAAAAGTTGTAGAGTAATTGGTAATCCATCGAATCAAAACAAAAAACCCGGAATAATTTGGAAAAGAAACGAGAATGCCGACACTGAAAAGATGACAGGAATGAAAAGAGAACTGTGCAAACGATCAATAAGGAAATGCTTAAGGTACCTTTCGACGTACCTCGGTTTTTTCTACTTATTTGGGCTCGAAAGTAAAGATTTTACTTTACTCATGTCGATGAAATGGGAATAAAGGAAATGCATTTTTTTGCTTCCATATTTGTTCACTTAAACATTTACTTCTAATAAAGCGAGGACTATGAATACCGCCCCTAAATGGTACTATCAATGATCAAAAATAATCTGTTATAAAAAAATCCGAGCCTAATTCGTGTTTTTGGAGGCCAAAATTGCTGTAAACCATCTAAAACAACTATTTCAATTACTGCGCATGAAAGAAACAATAAATGAACCCATAGAATCAATAGAACAATAGAATAATAAACCCATGTGACAAGGACTTGCAGCGTTTCAACTGGATATTCGTATTCTACGTCCCTTGAAATGTAAACTATGAAATTTTGAGGGGGAGGTTAAACAATTTGTTTAAATGGCAGATTCCACAATGACACCAACAACAAAAATTTTTCCAACAATTTTGGTTTATTATTTTCAATAATAAACCAAAACTGTTGGGCCTTCGCATGTGACATCAAATTTCACGGTCTTACAATTTGAACATTAGGAGGGGGTGCACGAGTTACAGGAGTAAACCAAAGTTTAATTCGAAGTACATGTGGGTATTTAAAATTTGGGACCCATTGCGATAGCTTTGCCTCGAAAATTCGAGAGAAGGCGGCAGGTAGGTACGTCCCTGAGTCTGTATAAAAGATGAAAGCGCAATTTTCTCTCGAGTGTGGTGGAGGGGTTGTTGCGGAGAAAAGGAAACGGTTAAGTAGGAGGAGGGAGGAGATAGAAGTGGGCGGACGGTGGTGGGGGGGGATTCGTTTGAAAAGGGGGGTATTAGGGGGGGGGGAGAGTGGGAAGGGGGAGATGAAGAGGAGACGCAGGGTGAAAACCGTTTTGAAAGAGCAACCACCGCCCCGCGGGGCCCCCTTTTGTAATCTCGCTGGCGCAATTTAACCGGCCGAGTAGTTTAGGCTAAAGACGGGGAGAAAAGTGGTCTGACGTGGCGGGGGAGGGGGTTAGGCGGGAAAACCGGGAGAAGGCGGCACTTGCCTATTCATAGCCTTCGGGAATAAAGTGATGTTTTCTGACTCCCGCCCCCTCCATAGTTCCACCCACAGTTACTCCTCCTCCACCCCCCTCAACGCCTACATGAAAAATGTAGTGGCAATCCAGCGGGGGGAGGGGGTGGGGGGGCTCGGAGAACCCAGGCGGCCCCTTACATATTTGATGCGCCGCGAGATTGGAGGCGCACTCTCTTCCTCCCCTTTAACCCGCCACATTCGTCCCCTACGAATTCCCGCCTCCCTCAATCTCCCCGCTATTCCCCCCGGACGAAATTCTCCCCGATGGTATAACTCCGAGCGGTTGCCCGCTTCCGCCTCCTAACGATCATATCCTCGTCAAATATTTATTGAGCCCCATCTTGTGCTCGGTAAAACTGAGGTAATCCATTCCCCCTTCGCACACATGCCCTCCGCCCACTTTCATCTTCAGTTAGACCAGTTAAGGCTCTCCGTTATCCTTAATGAGGCCTTTACCTAACAGCTTCTCACCTCATCAAAACCAGCTGCCTTCATTCATCGCAATTTTCATTAACTCGATGAATAGGCCAGGATTTACCTAACCTACGAAATACCCCCCCCCAAAAAAAAAGACCCTGTTATAAAAATTTACGCACCAAAAAAAGACTCCTCACCCGCAAAAAGGATTGATATCTATTTTTGTGTCGCCGAAGTAGCATGCTATGTGAGCAGTGCTTCCCACCTCGCACTTGGAAGTGCATAGAGACACCTGTTCCTTCCCCCTCTGTTGGATTCGCATATAGAAACCTGTTCCTTCCCCCTCTGTTGGAAGTGTGTGTAGAAACCTGCTCGTTACCCCTCTATTGGATGTGCGCATAGAAACCAGTTCCTTCCCCCCTCTGTTGGATGTGTGTGTAGAAACCTGCTCCTTCCCCCTCTATTGGATGTGCATATAGAAACCAGTTCCTCCCCCCTCTGTTGGATGTGCATATAGAAACCAGTTCCTCCCCCCTCTGTTGGATGTGTGTGTAGAAACCTGTTCCTTCCCTCTGTTTTGGATGTGCATATAGAAACCTGTTCCTTCTCCCAAACCTCGAAATTTCTTCCAACGCCGTTTGGCGGGCAGCTTTTTGCCCCACGTTGAGAAGCCCCCGCCAAACAGCGTTGAAAAACTTTCAAGGTTTGGGGGAAGGAACAGTTTTCTACACGCATCCTAAAGATGGGCAAGGAACAGGTTTCTGCATGCGCATGCAATAAAGAATTGCGAAGCGCCGAGCTTACTACTTCACCTGGTAAAACGCTGCAAATTATTACACAAAGGTTTTGTGATGAATTTAAATTCTTCATCACGGTGGCGTGAAGGAGAGGAAAAGTCGCAGGCGGCGGTAGTCCACCGATCATCTACGACTTTGGAGTAGATAGAGGTGAGTGAGGGAATTTCACCTAGGCGGCGGTAATCCACCGATGTAGGTGAGTGAGGGAATCTCACCTAGGCGGCGGTAATCCACCGATGTAGGTGAGTGAGGGAATTTCACCTAGGCGGCGGTAATCCACCGATGTAGGTGAAGGAAAGGTAGAAGGTAAATTCCCAGGCGGCGGATTCCACCGAGCATCTGGGAGGAGGAAGGTAAGAGAGAGAAGAGAGAGCTGGTTAGAGGAAGTGTCGAATGAAGCTAAAGCTCCAGGATCCAGGGTTATATAGGACTTGGAGGCCTCTCCCTCCAGCTCCCTGTTGGGAGCTGGTAGTGGGGCTCCAGGTTGTGTCCCCTGGATTCTGTTGCCTGTCTCCCCACTCAGATGTTTATTAGCGGAAAGTAAGTTTTACATACGGATATTGGTGAGAGCTTTAAGGTTGCTAGTGGAGTGTTCCCGGGAGGGACTCACGACAGAGGTCCCCCCAGTTCGAACCAATGTTTGAGATAGCTGAAGGCTCAAGGTGACAGGGGCTGAGGGCTGCGGAAAACAAGAGGGGAGCTGAAGGCGCAGGGTGACAGAAGCTGAAGGCTGATGCAAACAATTGAAGTGCTGAAGGCAGAAATGTGACAGGTCGTGACTTAAACCTAGGATTGACATATAGATAGCTGACATAGTTAGGAAGAGGTAAGTAGAAGTAACATAGGAGCAACATAGGAGTAACATAGAGAGACATAGATAGCTGACATAGTTGGTAAGAGGTAAGTAGACGTAACATAGAGTGACATATAGATAGCTGACAAAGTTATTAAGAGGTAAGTAGAAGTTACATAGGAGTAGCATAGATTGACATATAGATAGGTGACATAGTTAGTATGATAAGTATAGGTGTGGATGCGTGATTACAATGATGATGGTGGGGTAGTAGATTAATATGTACAGGGTCGTTATGATTGCAATGGAGATGGTGAAATAGGAGAGTGATATGTACAGGGTTGTTACGAGATCATGAGTAGAATGATGATGGTGGTAGTAGGCTTAATATGTACAGGGTTGTTATATACAACGTTGGTATTTACAAAAATTTACAAATTATTTACAGATTGGAGCGGGGTGTTGAAATCCGCCGTTCCCTGGGTGTGGATAGTGTGCAGTGTAATGTAGTGAGTGTGTAATGGTGGTGAGGTGATGGGGTGAGAGAGGCGACTCCTTCTAACAGTCTTCACGTTAGTGAAGACTGATAGAGGGGCCCCTTCACTGCCGGGGCGGTGGTGAAGGGGAAGAGCCGGTGGGAGCCGGTACCCGGGACGTCGCGGAGAGGGGCGGCGACGTCGGGGTCCGGTGGGTGAGATGGAGGCAATGTGTTGTGTTTGTGGTGTGGGGGTGAGAGTCGTGTGGTGAGGTTGTTCGGGGAGGACTGGAGCTGGCTTACATCGGGCGAGGGGTACAGTGTGGGGCTTCCCGTCAATTAACAGGGTAGCCGTGGTGTGTGTGGAGCGGATGACGTGGAAGGGCTCGGCGTAGAGAGGTTGAAATGTTTTGTGGATGCCGGGCTCCTTCAAGTACATGTGAGTGGCTGTGTAAAAACGTGTGGGATAGGCGGTGTCGTTGTGTGGTGTTGTTGTGTGGAGTGGTTCCCTGTTAATTGACGGGGTGGGGTGTGGAGTGAAAATGTCGGCCGGTAGACGAATAGGGTCTCGGAAAGCGTGTTGTGCGGGACTTGTGTTGTCTGAAGGACGGGCGGAAGTGCGGAGGCTAAGTAATACGTAGGGGAGTGTTTTTGTCCATGAGGGAGATGTGGCTGATGTGGAGATGGCTTGCTTGAGGACCGAGTGCCACCGCTCTATTTTCCCGTTGGATTGGGGGTGATAGGGAGTGGTGCGGATTTTTTGAATCCCGAGGGAACGGAGCAGGTCGGCAAAGTGGGCTGACTCAAACTGCCTCCCCTGATCGACCGTGAGTGTCCGCGGACAGCCGTAGCGGCTGATCCATTGATTGAGGAAGGCCGCGGCGACGGCGTCCGCGGTGATGTGGGCGAGTGGGATACACTCAACCCAATTGGTCGCACGGTCGATCATGGTGAGGCAGTACCTCTTCCCCTCGGAGGGGGGGAGAGGGCCGACCAGATCCAGGTGGACATGTTCCCACGGGAGGGAGTCAGGAATGGGTTGAGGAGGTACATGGGGGTGAGCCGAGACCTTAAACTGCTGGCACTTCTGGCACCCCAGAACCCAGGTACGGATATCTGTGTTCATGTGGGGCCAGAAGTACCGCGTCTTGATGAGATCCCGGCTCGCCCGAATGCCGGGATGATGGAGGGAGTGGTAATGGAGGAACAACTGTCGCCTCAGCTCCGGCGGGACGTAAGGGCGCGGTGAATCGGCCGTTACGTCGCACCAGAGATCGAGGGGAGGCAGTTGTTCCAATTTGGAGGCGGAGATGAGGTTGGAGAGTGCGGGGTCGGAAGTTGGAGTTTGGTGATTTTTGAGGGTTTGTGGGGAAGGGAAAGGCAGTAACTCCGCCACCGGCGCGGGGGTGGGACGGGAGAGGGCGTCTGCAACGCAGTTGTCGGCCCCCGGCAAATAACGAATATCGGACGTAAATTGTCCGATAAATTCGAGTTGCCGGAGGCGACGGGGGGAGGCAGATTTACGGTTTTGGAGGAGTGCATGTGTGAGGGGCTTATGATCAGTGATGACAGAGAACTGCCTGCCCTCCACGAAGTCACGGAAGTGTTTGATGGCTTCGTGGATGGCGAGGAGTTCTCTGTCAAAGGTGGAGTAATTTTTTTGTGTTGGGGACAGAGTTTTTGAGAAGAAACCGAGGGGTTGGGGGGTGGCGCCGGTGTGTTGGTGGAGTACTGCCCCGATGGCCCAGTCAGACGCATCGGTGGTGATGGAGAGAGGGGCATGGGGATCGGGATGGGCTAATAGAGCGGCGTCTACTAGGTCCTTTTTGCAATTTTGAAAGGCGGTTGTGAGGGCGGGGGTCCAGGAAATGGGGCGGTTGTCGTTTTTTTTGGCTGGTTGTGGGATAGCGTGTATGAGTGGTTGTTGGTGTTGTGCCGCGTGTTTTATGTGTCTACGATAAAAGTTCAACATACCCAGGAAACGGCGGAGTTCTGAGACAGTGCGGGGTTGTGGGAAGTCGGTGAGGGCGTGCACCTTGTCCGGGAGAGGTTTGATCCCGTCGGACGAGACTTGGTGGCCGAGGCAGCGGACCGAGGGTTGGGCGAGAACACATTTTTGAGAGTTGATGGTGAGGCCCTCGGCGGCGAAGATGTCGAGTACTTGTTTCAGGTGTGCTAGATGTTCCTTCGGGTCCCGGGAAGCGATCAATACGTCGTCCAGGAAACAGAACACGAAAGGTAGTCCCCGCAGAATGTTATCCATATAACGCTGCCACGTCTGGGCGGCGTTCCGGAGGCCGAAACCCATTTTTATGTATTCAAACAGGCCGAAAGGAGTGATGATGGCGGTTTTGGGCACGTCGGGAGGGTATATATGAATGTGGTGGAAGGCTCTGGAGATGTCGAGGGTTGAAAAGATGGCCGTGTTGTGGAGGTGTGAAGAGAAGTCTCGGAGATGTGGGACGTTGTAGAGGTCCGGAGTGGTTTTCGCGTTCAGGCGGCGGTAGTCGCCGCAGGGGCGGATATCCCCGTTGGGCTTCTGTACAATATGTAACGGTGAAGCCCACGGGGATTTGGAGGGGCGGATAATGCCATCCTTAATGAGGTTGTCAAAATGTCTGCGGGCTTGGGACAGCTGGAGGGGGTGGAGGCGTCGTGCTTTGGCGGAGATTGGGGGACCAGAGGTCTCAATGTAATGTTGAGTCTGTGAGATATGTGCCGAGGGGCGGCGCTGGGGTTTGTATTGGAGTAGGAGGTTTTCGAATTGGGTTGGGGGGCGATCGACCGTGTGGATAAAGCCGGGGATTGGCTTCTGGGTGGAGGGGTCGAGCAGGCGCGCGTTACGGACGTCAACCTGGAGGCCGAAATAAGCGAGGAAGTCGGCCCCCAGGATTGCTTTCTCTACGTCCGCCACGGTAAATTCCCACTCGTACGCGAGCCCGCTCATGTGGACGGATGAGTGGTACGTCCCGTACGAGGGGATGGTGGTACCGTTGGCGGCGTAGAGGAGTTGCCGGTAACAACGCGCCTGTCGCCGGAGAATGTTGTTTGGAAAGATGGAGAGCCCCGCCCCTGTGTCGACGAGGAACGGGACATTTGTTTTCGTACACTTCAAGAAGAGGCGCTGGTGAGCTGGGGCGGAGTGCGGTAAAATGGCGGAGGTGTTGGGGTCTGGCGGAAGGGAGGGGCTTGGGCCGTCCGAGGTGATGGGCGAGTGCGACGGTGGCGGTTGGTCCCCCGCGAAGGAGACACGGGGTGGTCCTTTGCCGTTCCGGAGAGGGGGAACGGTAGTGCTGACCGGGGAGCTGGTCCTCTTGGAGGTGGGTGTGGAGGGGCCGTGCCGGGGTGGGGGAATGGTAGCGGCGGCGTGAGTGGCGGCCGGAAGGGTGGCTGCCCTGGAGGTGGGCTTGGAGGGGCCGTTCCGGGGTGGGGGAACGGTAGCGGCGGCGTGAGTGGCGGCCGGAAGGGTGGCAGCCCTGGAGGCGGGCTTGGAGGGGCCGTTCCGGGGTGGGGGAACGGTTGATGGCGAGGTGAGGGTTTTGGCGGCGCTGGCAGGTGCGGCTGGGAGGTTGGCAGCCGTGGCGGCGGCGTAGGAGGGGTAACGAGGTTTGTTGGTGGTGGCGTGAATGCGGGCGGGGAGGGGTTGGTGGTGGTCCCCCCCGTGTTGGCGAGGAGGGGGGCCCGCCGGATTTACCGGCGGGCGTCCGCGTTTCCCTGTTTGGAGGTGTAGGAGCAGGGGGGCTGGCATTTGCGGGCCTCCCCACCGAAGTTGACATGATAGAAACATCGGTGGGGGGGGTCCGCTGGGAGGTAGGTCCTGGTGGGGCGCGCGGAGGTGGAGGGGGCTGCTGCGGCTGGAGACCTCCCCCTTCGTTGCTGAGGGGGGAAAGTGTTGCGGCGTTCGGACGAGCGCTGGCGTCGATGGTCGACGGAGGGGGTTGGCCGGCGCTCGATGGAGAGGGAGCGGCGCCGGTGGAGGGAGGGGGGCCGGCGGCGCTCTTGTGACGGCGTCCGGTCCCGGCGTTGGGTGGGGGTGCGGGGCGTGGCGACTTCCGTGACGCCGGCGGCTGCGGTGAGGTCGTGGACCGTATCGGCGAGACGTAGAAGTGGTTCGTCTGGGCCGTCGAGGTAGCTGGCGAGCGCCATCTGCATGGGGTGGGGTAGGGCCCGCAGCCAGAATGTCCGCGCGATGTCGGCCGTCATCACGTCTTGCAGCTGATGACGCAGGCGGCGGTAGAGGTGGGAGGGTTTCAGATCGCCGAGATGCTGAGGTTGGGAGAGTGCTGCGACACGTGCGATCTTGGAAGGTTGGTATAAAGTGACGAGGCGGTTGCGGAGGTCGTCGTATGCGGCCGTGGCGTCGGGAGAGATGTCCGACGTCTGCAGGAGGATCTCATACGGAAGCAGAGATATGATGCGGGAGTAACGGGTTCGCTGGCTGCGGATGTTGGCGGCAGAAAACGCAGCGTCGACCTGGAAGAACCACAGCGCGGGGTCGTGCGTGTAGAAGGGGGGCAGCGACAGCGGGAATGACGCCGCGGCCGTCGTGACGTCGGCGGCGGCGTGTGCGGCGGCCGCCGCGGCGGCGGCAACGGCGGCGGCGGATGCGGAGGAGCCGGGTGGCGAGAGGCTGGTGAAGGGGTTGTTGGCTGCGTCCGTTGTCGCAGCGGTCGGCGGCTGCAGTAGGGATGGCCGGAGGAGCGGCGGCGTCGGCGAGTTCGGGTCCATGGCTGAGGTCTGTAACTTAAATTCAAATTGGGTGAGTTTTGAATTTTAAATTCGCAATTTTCGGTAGCGGAGGTGCTTGTGGCGGAGAGTTGAGAGCTGTGTGAGCGGTTTTGGGTGGGCCCAAAATTGCGAATTTACACTGACTGTTTAAGCTGCATTTGAATTTAAAATTGGGGACACCGAACTAGACTGGGGGCGACACATGAGGTGGTAAGAAGGTAGGAAGGGTAGAAGGTTGGATGAACGTCGGGTTCACCACTGTGATGAATTTAAATTCTTCATCACGGTGGCGTGAAGGAGAGGAAAAGTCGCAGGCGGCGGTAGTCCACCGATCATCTACGACTTTGGAGTAGATAGAGGTGAGTGAGGGAATTTCACCTAGGCGGCGGTAATCCACCGATGTAGGTGAGTGAGGGAATCTCACCTAGGCGGCGGTAATCCACCGATGTAGGTGAGTGAGGGAATTTCACCTAGGCGGCGGTAATCCACCGATGTAGGTGAAGGAAAGGTAGAAGGTAAATTCCCAGGCGGCGGATTCCACCGAGCATCTGGGAGGAGGAAGGTAAGAGAGAGAAGAGAGAGCTGGTTAGAGGAAGTGTCGAATGAAGCTAAAGCTCCAGGATCCAGGGTTATATAGGACTTGGAGGCCTCTCCCTCCAGCTCCCTGTTGGGAGCTGGTAGTGGGGCTCCAGGTTGTGTCCCCTGGATTCTGTTGCCTGTCTCCCCACTCAGATGTTTATTAGCGGAAAGTAAGTTTTACATACGGATATTGGTGAGAGCTTTAAGGTTGCTAGTGGAGTGTTCCCGGGAGGGACTCACGACAGGTTTATTATTTACCTGTACAGATGCCCCTTCAGCGTAGATCACTGTTTTCTGTGGTCAATACCTTCCCTCCAGCTCCATCCAGGAAAGCACTAAATCGAGTACTGGAGCCGGCCCCGGAATTAAAGTTTCATACAATGCGCGGTATTTAATAATTTGATAATTAATTATTTTGTTGTTATTCATGAAGCATAAGGTGAATAGTAAACTCCTGTGTAATAATTTACTTGTATAGATGCCCCTTCTACGTAGACAGTATAATGAACCGTTGTGTAATAATTTACCGTTGTGTAATAATTGGCCCATCAATAATATTTCAACGGCTGTTCCAGTGGCAAAAGTACCTAACAAAATCCAGCCCCTTCTAAGTAGATGGTATAATGAACCGTTGTGTAATAATTTACCGTTGCGTAATAATTTACATAAACGTTTGCTCAAATTGCAAAAGTTCCTATCAAAAAAGTCCAAAAGATCGATCATTTTTCCAAATTAAATAATATAGTAGAACAACCAAATCGACTTCATACAACCATCCGTGATTATAATCAGGTGCTCCCTAGCGATGATATCTGGGCCGGACTTATACCGTTTGATTCACGATCGTGTTGACGAGATTTTCGTTGCAAACGAACGGCTGATCATACAGTGCTCTGGGTGAACCCATAAATTTTGTAGTTCAAGATCAGTTTATAAACGTAAAAAAACATACCCTTCTATCGAAAGTTTTCGAGCAACGGTGTTCTGATAATTGCAACCCCTATTTTTCACCCCTTAGAGGTGACTGACAGTAACGCCGAGCTTCAGGGACCAACTAGAGCCCAAATGGGACCTACAAACCAAATTTCGTGAATTTCGGTTCATGGGAACTAAGGAAAAAGCTGCGTACGGCGGACGGACGGAGATGGTTTATTTGATATTCCTATTTTACGTCCCTTGAAACTTAAACCATCATATTTTGAGGGGTTGTTAAAAAAAAATTGTGTTCATGGTCGATTTATTTAGAAACTATTACAGAGAATAATAAACCAATAAAAACGGAGATATTTAAATGTTGTCCATCTTCACTGATACACGAAATACCGTTTGTTATTGTTTGATACAGACGATGGTTTGACCATCGAAACCTGTATAACTGTGAATTTTTCGTGTACCTATTAGTGGAAATAGGGCACCATTCAATAAATTCGTTTTCATTTTTGATGGAAGAGGATCTTTCTCCCGAGGATAATGTATGACACAGCTGGTGAAACTTGATTCTCGGGACTGCATAAGCAGAAGTCATAGATAGGTAATCCTCATTATCTTTGATCATTGATAGTACCATTTAATTGCCTTGATTCACCTGTTGATACTACTTCTAGCGTTATCATACAAGTAATTGGTGATTTCAGACAATTTCCAAGATTTTTGACGAAAAAAATGAATTTTTGGAGCTGAAATTTCGTTAGAATCTCAATTTTCCACTCTTTGATCAAAATCGACTTCATATTATTTTTTGGTCTCCTCGCCCTAGAAAACATGGAACCCGATACATCACAAGCTCATTATACTAAAACACTTTGTTACTGTGAACGAACAGCTGGGCGGACAAAGCACCGGGTGGTATAAAATTTGAAATATTTTTTTGATAATTGTATCAAATTAAGGAAACGATTCTCTAGGAGGGACCTTAGCTGGTTTTGCGGTATTTGAAGTTTGCCCAGAAAAGCTTCGTCAACATGATCGTGATGGTTATTTTGAATTTTGTTAATAGGTACCTACTTCTGTAACCTGAACAAGGAACGTTATGCTTCATAAATAACGATAAATAATTAATTATAGTTTTCTTGAATCTACCGCATATTAGTTATGAAATTGTAATTCCCCGGCCAGCTCCAGTACTGGATTTAACGATAAAGGGCAATATGGAGTGAAGGGTAAAAAATCGGTTTAAGGTGGCATTAACTACGGAAAATCCTCCTCACAGCCATTTTACTAGGTCATTGCCTAGATGGGGGATTGCTGATAAAAGGTTGGTAATAGCTGCTTAGGGCTTTACTGGCTTTTGGGGACGAGAAGACCGAATATGAAGTCGATTTTGACCAAAGAGTGGAAAATTGAGTTCTACCAAATGTTCAGCTTACAAAATTGATTTTTCATGAGTCAAAAACCTGGGAAATCGTCTGAAATCACCATCAGTTTGTATGATAACACTAGAAAAAGTGTCAACACGTGGATCAAGACGATTAAATGGTACTATCAATGATCGAACATAATTTGAAAAAAAAGGAGCCTACCTAATTCGTGTTTTGGGGGCCAAAATTGGTGGAAACCATCAGAAATAGCTATTTGAATTATTACACATGAATGAAACAATAAATGAACAGTCAAAATTTCTGTAGGTGTGTCCACTAGAATAATAAACCCATGTGACAAGGACTTTGCAGCGCTTTTAATTTAAATCATTTGTTTGTGCGGCGCGGTAAATACAAATTTATTACGAAGGACCAGCTGCTCCGAACAGCAAAATACAGGAAAAAAATAGGTAAGTACCTAATAATAAAAATAAATGTTGTGCTCACCTTTTCCGTGGTAGTTTTATTATGCGACGTGTCAAAATACCTGTTTACGGAGGGGTGGTAGGTAGGGCCTAAGCCGAAGAGACATCTCTTTTCGGTCTGACTCTCTCTTTTGCCAAAAGAGATTTTTATAGAATCCATGACAGAGTTGTTCACCAACTTGTAAAAGAATGATTTGGCGGCCATCTTATCATTTTCGAACTTTAAGAGATACATAAGAGATACACCTAATTAGGTAGGTGTCTTTTCTCGAAAGACCTCCTTCTCATTTTTCGTTTTTTCGATAGTGATATCGAGTATCATCCTTCGTTTATCCGCCACCAATCGGTCATTTTGATGTGTGCTTGTTCATCTCTCAAAGGTAATCGATTGTTCGTTAAAAATATATGCATATTATCGATTCTTGAGTAAAAACGTCCAAGAACGGGTTGAGGTAGGCCACGGGAGCTATTCAGTAAAATAAATAAACCCGGGAGACTTATAAGAGACTCTGCTGGGAGATTTTCAAAATAGATAATCTCTTTTCAGTACCTCTTTTACTGAACAGGCCCCCTGAACTATCTTTCACCAAGCAACGAATAAAATCAACACTTCGTTCATCCATAATTTATTTCAACAAAATCAGCACGGGCTCTCATTATACCAGCATTGATCTGTGGAGGTAATACGCTTTCTGGGATTTTAATAATTAATAATGATGTTCATTGTCATATAATTATGCTATAATATATATTGCAATAACAAATTATTGGGAAAAAACTACAGATTAAACTTTCCAAGTCAACAATACTCGCTATTATCTGCATTCTGCTGATGAGTTGTCAGCCAAATCCCTCTCGCCGTTTCCATATAATTAGTTCGTAATCCGGCAATGGGATCCATAATATTTTCCCTCTCCTTATCTGACGATGGAAAAAAGTGAGCCAAGAGCACAAGAATAAAAGGCCGTCCTTTTAATTTGTAATTAAATTAAGGGACGTTAAAGGAACCGGAAAGAAAAGTAACTCAAGCCTTCTGATTGTTTTGAAAGAAGTTGGAAACTCATTGGCTCCCTTCTTATTTTCGTTTCATTTTTTAATTGGCAATCTCACAGTTTTTCGCTCTCTCGTTTCCTGCCATTATAATTTTTTTCCTCTCTCTCCCTCTCTTTCTTTCTCTCTTTCCGTCTTCTGAAGAAAGTAAAATCTCCAAGAACTGAGGAGTTGAATGGTCGCTGAAAATGAAGAGGAAGATCAGTCAGTGGCGGTGGCGGGGGGGTCCTCTGAAATAATTCGCCCACCATTCTTTAATTGAGTCTTCGCTTTATTCAATGCGATTTGAGATCGAGCTTCGAATTTTACATAATACGATGAAATACATAGTCCAGAACTTATTGATCATAGAAAAGTTAAGGAAAAGTGTACATCCACAGTCCTTTTGGTTTATTATTTTCAATAATGAACTTTTGGAATCGAGCATGAAAAAAAATGTACCCCCTCCCCACCACCCCTCAAAATTTGGTGATTTACGTTTCAAGGTATGTGGAATCCTGAGATGCAATAAAAAAATTTCTGTCTGTCCGCCGTACGCCGTAGTGAGCACTTTTCTTAGATACCATGAACAACAATTGATGAAATTTGGTTTGTAGGTCCCAATTGGGGTCTAGTTGGTCCTCGAAGCTCGGCGTTATTGAGAATTGTATTTATTTATTCCTATTCTGCGCTTGTCTAGTCTAATTCTATATTAGAAAGAAAAACAGTAGGTAGGTAGTTGAAATAATGAAACAGTGTCATTGAAATCTGCTTGGATTTACAAATCACCTTTTTCGTCTACAATCCTTATATCAGGCGCTATCAACGCTTGTCTGTCAGAAGGTACCCTTACTAGATACGCTTTCGACATAATTATCTGAGTACCCTAGAAAAGTACTTTCGATCTAGGTTCCGATTTCCTTATTGGATTTATATTCAGCATTGTATGCTTTTGAGCCGAATGTACGAAAATACGCCACAACTGGGGGTCGTCCTAACCAAAGCTGAAACCATGTTTTCCGACTGATAGCTGTGGATGGACACATGTTTCGGACATGGACTGCGGTAGCGACAGCTCCTGCCCAGAATTGCGATGCCAAACCAGACTCAATCAAAAACGCTGCAAAGTCCTTGTCACATGGGTTTATTATTCTATTGGACATACCTACAGAAATGTTGGCTGTTCATTTATTGTTTCTTTCATGCGTAATAATCGAAATTGCTATTTCTGATGGTTTCCATTAATTTTGGCCCCTAAAACAGAAATTAGGTAGGTAGGTACGCTCTGGCAGAGTCAGGAAGGGGCCTACTAGTTTTGATA
Source organism: Leptopterna dolabrata (assembly GCA_954871275.1). NCBI lineage: Eukaryota > Metazoa > Arthropoda > Insecta > Hemiptera > Miridae > Leptopterna > Leptopterna dolabrata. The sequence continues at coordinate 65,242,551 of OX940978.1, forward strand.
TTCGAACCAATTAACCTAGACTCTTTAGAATAAGAGTGCTGAACAACACCCCTATTCAGGCAAAAATTGTACTCGAAGGACCATAACAGAAGACACTAGGTTATGAAATTACAACTCATAAAGGTAATTACCTGGCGAAAGAGGTTTTAATGCTACAGAAAAATTTGCTGAAAGTGGTAGGTACACTGTAGAGGAGACCGATCGGTTCCGGAGCTGTGGTTCTCGATGGCGGTTACTAACTGGAGTCACTCCCTGGTTTCTGGTGGTTCCTGGGGTGGCGATGATGGTACGTACCGGGCTCATCCACTCGCAAAATCCAAATTGCCGTGGTGAGGGCTTGAAAGACCACGTGCGAGTCCTCAGGTTCAAGGCACTCGATGTTTAAGTCCGCAAACACCGGCCGGCAACACAGATAACACTCCAACCACTCCACTGCCAGATTTCTCGATGAGATGATGAGATGATGATGATGAGGGTGGTTTGCATTTAAGGGGAAAAGCGCAACAAATGGGATACGAGTTTTCTGGGACAGATTTATTTCCGGGGTTAGTAAGTAACAAGATGGCTCCAAGCCATTGTGCCAGTTGAGCCCTTCTTCCTCTTCGAATACAGTCTCACTTGACTGCACGGCAACCACGACGGACATCAGCAATGTCCTGATACAGCTCGCTGCTTATAATATGGTGAACAAAATTTAAGTAATAACAATTAAGTACCTACGTTTAGGTTTGTGAGTTCGAGCGGAAACTAATGATAACAGCGTAACCACGCTCCTTTTTTTTTTTTTAACTATCTTTGATCATTGGTAGTGTTATTTAATCGTCTTGACACTTTTTCCAGCGTTATTAAACAAACTGATGGTGGTTTCAGACGATTTCCCAGGTTTTTCACTAAAAAAAAAACGCTGCAAAGTCCTTGTCACATGGGTTTATTATTCTACTGGACATACCTACAGAAATGCTGGCTGTTCATTTATTGTTTCTTTCATGCGTAATAATCGAAATAGCTATTTCTGGTGTTTTCCCCCAATTTCGGCCCCCAAAACTTGAATTAGGTACGCTCCCTTTTTTTTCCAAATTATCCTTGATCATTGGTAGTGCCATTTAATCGTCTTGATCCACGTGTTGACACTTTTTCTAGTGTTATTATACAAATTGATGGTGATTTCAGGCGATTTCGCAAGTTTTTGACTCATAAAAAATCAATTTTGGGAGCTGAACATCTGGTACAATCTCAATTCTCCCCTCCTTGGTCAAAATTGACTTCATATTCGGTTTTCTCGTCCCCAAAAACATGGAAAACGATACCTCAAAAGCTCATTTTACTAACATGTTACTAAAACACAAAAAGTACCTATTTTTACACACATTTTCATTCATAACACCCTTGGGTATATTCCGATCGGGCTGAAAAGTTTCGGGACACAACTAGGGCCCAAATGGAGCATGTGTGCGAAAGAACGACTTTTTCAGACCGAAAATGAAGCCTGCACACGTGATACGGCGGACGGCGTACGGCGTACAGCGGACGGCGGACGGACATTGTATTTTTGGAATCTAGGCACCTTGAAACGGAAAAGAAAAAATTTTGAGGTGGTGTTATAAAAATTTTTTCCTGAGCGAATACATAGGTGTATTATTCACAGAATTATAAACCAAAATCAATTTTGTGAGCTGAAGATTTTGTAGAACTCAATTTTCCACTCGTTGGTGAAAATCGACTTTATATTCGGTCTTCTCGTCCCCAAAAACATGGAAAACGGTACCTCAATAGCTCATGTTACCAACATGTTACTAAAGCACAAGAAGTACCTACATATTTTGGTTTATTATTTTCAATAATGAACCATTGGAATCGAGCATGAAAAAAAAAATTCTTACCCCCCCTCAAAATTTGATGGTTTACGTTTCAAGGTATGTAGAATCCAAAACTGCAATAAAAATATTTCTGTCTGTCCGCCGTACGCCGTACGCCGTACGCCGTACGGGCCACTTTTCTTAGTTGCCATGAAAAAAAATTGATGAAATTCGGGTTATAGGTTCCGTTCGGCGTCTAGTTGGTCCTCGAAGCTCGACGTTACTGTGAGTCATCTCTAAGGGGTTCAAAATAGGGGTTGAAATTTTCAAAACGCCTATACCATTTTTTTACGTAAATATTTTTACGGTTTTAAATAGTTCTTGAACTTGCGAGTTTTTTAAGACCATCCGAGCATCGTACGTCCAGCCGTTCGTTCACAGTAAGGCCCCGAAGTTTGCACCGACAGGCATTTTCGACTCCAGTGTGAATGAAATTGTATACAATTCAAACCAAATCTCGTAACCAGAGACGCGCCCACAATAGGAATTTGTGAATACGGCCAATCATTGGTAGGGATCACCTGATTATATTGGCGGAGTATGAAGTCGAGTTGGTTGTTCTGTGATATTATTTAATTTGAAAAATGATGGCTCTTTTGGAGTTTGTTGGTAGGTAGTGAAACTTGAACAAACGTTGAAGTATTATTGATGGGTAAATTATTACTACGGTAAATCATTACTCAACGGTAAATTATTACACAACGGTTCATTATACCATCTACGTAGAAGGGGCTGGAGTTTGTTGGTAGGTACTTTTGCAACTTTTTTCACTCCTTATCAACAATTTCTTTTCAGAACTTCATTATGTGTGTTTGTTTTTGTTAGGTACTGTTTTTCATCGGCAGAATTATTTTAGCAACATTTAACTCGTGATTTAGGTAGGTACCTAGTAACGAGTACGGGGTTAGGTACTAACCTACGGAGGGTCTGCGATCTACATAATATGTATAGACTAGTACATTTATCATATTATATAGACGGGTTATCTATACATAGAGCTGTGATCTGTAACAGAAGGGTATTCTATACAAAATAATAAACCGTTTTGCAGGGATTTGCAGCGTTTTATACACATTTTCACTCATAACACCCCTGGATGTATTCCGATCGGGCTGAAAAGTTTCGGGACACAACTAGGGCCCAAATGGAGCATGTGTGCGAAAGAACGACTTTCTTAGACCTAAAATGAAGCCGGTACACGCGATACGGCGGACAGCGGACGGTGGACGGCGTACGGCGGACGGCGGACGGCATATGGCGGACGGCGGACGGACATTGTATTTTTGGAATCTACGCACCTTGAAACGGAAAAGAAAAAATGTTGAGGGGGGTGTTATAACATTTTTGGTTTATTATTCTGTGAATAATACACCTATGTATTCGCTCAGCAAAAAATTTTTATAACACCCCCTCAAAACTTTTTTCTTTTCCGTTTCAAGGTGCGTAGATTCCAAAAATGCAATGTCCGTCCGCCGTCCGCCGTACGCCGGCCTGTGATCACGTGTACAGGCTTCAATTTAGA
>OX940978.1:65246128-65361674 GCA_954871275.1 Leptopterna dolabrata
CCATCCTGGGCCACTGCCTTAGATCTCTGATAAAAAGTTTTAACATAAAAGATCAGAACACATATTTTCACTTGAATCCTTGATGTTTTTTATTTTCACTTGAATCCTTGATGTTTTTTATTTTCACTTGAATCTCTGATAAAACTTTTTTACCACAAAACATCAGAACCAGTGACTTTTTCATTTTTAGCGACTTGAATCTCTGATAAAATTTTTTTTAACACAAAACATCAGAACCAGTGACTTTTTTAAAAAAAATATTTTTTCATCAGAAACTCTAGTGAAACTCTAATAATTTTTCAATCGTAAATAAAAATGCAAATTTAGGACTATTTAGGGGTCGATATTTTCGAAATTTAGCTCCCTCTGATGTTTTCACTAGAAAAAATAAAAAAATTAAAATGACGTCACGCTAAAAATATTTTTGAATCGTCTTAAAATAAAATGATATCGTCTTAAATTTAAAAAACGAGACGACAGATCTCTTCTGAATTTGTGAATCCCAATCTATTTAAAGGTGGTGTCGAATCGACCCCACCTTTAATAGAGGGGGTCTCGATTTGATACTACCTTTAAGAATTCAATTCAGACAGGAAAAGTGTACAACAATACAATATAAAATAACGTGCTAGTTAGTAGCATAAGAACTTTTAATGAACACAGCTCATTAAAAATAAAATCTCCTTCATACCCCAAGCATTCTGAACTTTAGCAACATGTAAAATAATCCTCAAACTGCTTTTTCAGTGTGACTTTATCCTCATTATAAGCCAATTTCGAAGTTGATGTTCAGTAGCATTTTTAGGAACCTTAATCTTTTTTTTCATTAAGACATGTCTTTACTTGCTTCTTTGAAAGGAGTGGTGGTTTACCATCGACACCAAATAAACTTTCTCTGCACAACCCTTTACAAAATCTATACTCCTTCAATTCACGTAAAATGTTATCTAGTGCGTAACAGTTTTTTTCATAAAATTGAAATTCAGGTGTCTTTACAAACTTCCAGAAACCTCCATGTTCTTCACATAAATCTAATGCTTCATCATTTAAACCCATATCTCTTTATTTATTATAGAAAATATTTTTTTTAATCTACGGACCCACCTTTAAGTATTCAATTCAGATGAGGGGTAAGTTAAAAGGATCTCTCCAATAAAATAAAAATGGAACACTTTAAATCGTTAAGAGAATTAGAAGATGGAAATTGTCTTTCCAAGAGTGAGTGGTGGGAAGTATCTGAATCTGGAGAACTGACTGATTATTTCGTGAGGAAGTATCATAAGTTTTTGGATTTACCAACTGTGAAACGTAACTTTTTTACCGGAAAAAATAAACTAACTGAAAACATTCTAAATTTTACTCCTTTCAGAAATTCTAGGGTTAGAGTACGAAATGGTAATATTTGTTTTGAATCCATCGAAGAGGATAATCAAATTATGCTAAACTTTGTGCACAGAATATTTGTAAGAGGAGGTTCCATTAGGTTTTTTATAAGGGATCCCTTATAAAAATTATAATTTAGTATTTACTTTAATCCTACCTATAATTCCATTTCTTTTTTATTATTTTCTTTTATTATTTCTTCAAGGTGAGTTTTAAAATTGTCTCTACTTATGTTTATTTCATAGTGACCCCAAGCCAAAGTATCTATGCCATTTTTCATTATAAATCTTTTATCATCATGAGCGGAAAGAGCTTTCTTATTCTGTTGTACTGTGGTCACATCGTGTTTTTTCGATTTGAATAATATCTGTTTCTGATAGTTTGGTTCTTTAAAGAATAAGCATCTTTTATAATCCTCTATACTTAAACCCTTATTAACGACATTTTTCTTTACTCCTTTAGATTTTTTCGTAACATCATTAGTTTCGAATATTTTAAAAGCGTAGCACTTTGGACGAAGTCCAATAAACTCATTCATAATCTTACCTTCTAACTCATCTTTAAATTTCCCCAACACTTTTTTATTAACTTGTGGAACGTTGTAAACATTATTTTTTGGATAGTCGGAAGTATCGAAATGATCCAACATATTTTTCATATCATTATAAAAATCATCCGTTTTTATTTCCATTATTAAACTATCTGTATCTCCGTATAATAAATTTACATCACTTTTATATTGTTTTTTAACCGTGTTGTAATAAAAATCATACATGCAAGTTTTGGAAATGTCTAGAATACTCATACCAATGAAAATTGCTGTTTAAGTGTGATATTTACTTTTTCCATGTGTACAGCCGCTAAGTTTTCGGAATAAATAGTTCTACCTTTAAAGTTTGGTTTTGAAATTAGTTTTTCCAAAGTCAATCCATTAGAACAAAGCCTAATATCCACATGTTTGCGCACATTCATCATTGTCCGACCAGATACACTATTGTTCATAATTTTAAAAAAGTCTTGTTCGAATTTTGTTTTGGCTTTTGCTCTAAGATTTGTATTGTAATCAATATAGATTTTTAACCAAGCACTTTGGTCAAATTCTAAAACCTTATGAATTTTTTCTAATTTCATTCCTAGTTGTAAATACCGTTTTAACGTAATGTAATGGATAACGTATTTTTTCTTATCATACAACGTGGTTAAAAGTTTTGGTAGTTTTTCATTTTCATAGTTATTTTCAGGGGCTAAAGGAAAATCAGAGTGTAAATCGTGGAGTTCTTGAGGATATTTTAAATCAACTTCTAAAATATAGCCCTTGGGCGAATCATCAGGAATGGATTGTATATCGAAATTATCTAGATCCATTTTCCATTCAAAATTTCCATAAGGTAAAAATTTACTCATCGCCCAACCGTAAAGATTATTTGCATCCAAATATTCAATGAAAACAGATTCTTTTTCTTTGTTGAATTGATCTCCCATATATTTATTATTGGCTTTCGCGTATCGTTTTGAACATAGACAAATTCCACCTCTTATTCCATTTTCTACGAGTAAAATCTTATCATAATCCGTTAACAATTCAATCTTTTGTTTGGTCATTCTCAACATACAATCCCAAGCGAAACCTGGTGTTGTATAGTACCAAGCGGGATCTAATTTATAGTTTTTTAAAGATATATTTCTAAAGTTTTCCATGATATCCGCTAACAAAAGAACATCAATTTTATTGTAAAGTTCTGTAAATTCTCCCAAATTTTTAATTTTGAATGTAGACCAAATTTCTAGAGCATTTTTATAATCATTTTCTTTAACATTTTCTCCAGTGAGTTCACTGTAGAATTTCTCTATAGGTGGAAGGTTAGTTTCTCGATATTTTTCAACAGAGTCCATATACTCATATGGATAAGCTAATTTTTTAGTAATTAGTTCGAGATGTTCTTTTGGGAAATACTTTTTTATTTCCTTAAATTGATTTTTAGTTAAAGTTTTAGCTAAAGAATCTAAAGAAGCAGAAAGAAATTTAAAAGAATCTATGAATCTCAATTCTATAGTCTTTTTCTTTTTGTGACCATTTTTATCGAGTTCATCAGTTTCATAAGCTATCATTTTAGAAAAGGAAATGTACTTCTCTTCACTTTGCGGTAAAAGTTTAATATCGTAATTATCTTTTTCAAATTCTTTAATAAATAGATGTGCATCGTAGCCAGAAAGATTGTGGAAAAATACTGGAATAAACTTAGGATTTTTATATTCTAAATTACAAATCGAATGAGCTGCTCCTCTGTACATTCCAGTCAAATGTGAGTGATCCCGTACTTTTATACAATTATCAGGTATATTTGACTTCAAAACTTCTAATTCTTCAATATATATATCTTGTTGATTGTCATCTTTTTTATCAATAAAGTGTTGAATTGTTTTTCTCAGTACACCAAGTTCATTTTCAATTATAGGTGGGAGTTCATTAAATTTTCTTTCACAAATGTGACAACTCTCAGCACTATCGTATTCTCTTTGTTGTTCTTCGGTTAAATCTTTCATGGGAATATTAACGTCATAGTATTTTCTCGCCACCATTAAGGCATCTTTTTTTATTTTTTCGTAAAACACTTTTACCACATCCTGTCCAGAATATTGCCTACATAGTTTTTCCTACTTTCGTCTTCGGCATTTTTCATGAAGTAAACAAAACTGTACGGTTCATGTTTTTGAATGTCATTTGTATAACATTCATCGGGATTTGGTTTGCAGGTATCAATCTTTTGTAACATACATTCAAAATCTGCATAAATTGTAAAAGGTACTTTTAAAGAGTGCCTATAATTTTCAAATTGTAAAATATTATCGTAAGGTTTTGGTAGTTCTACTTTAACAGCTTTATGAACACCACAATATTTTTTATGGTCGTTTAGTTTATCTTGAGTTCCAAAGGTATTCAAGCACATTTTACACAAGTACCTTCGTTTGTGGTTTTTTGTTAGTTGACTATGACCAACCAGTTTCCATAAGTCCTTGATCCAACAATAATGTTCAGTTTTCTCGTTTTTCAAGTACAACAAGTCAATGTGCCTTTCCTTTTCATCTTTCGTTATTTCCAAGGGAACTATAGTATTTTTTTCATTCAGACAGTAAACATTTATGGAAATCCCAGTTCTTTTCTCAAACTTTTTTACGTCTGTAAGTTTCATAGGAAAACTGATATCTTTCAACGCTTCGTCAAACTCATGTTCCCAACTAATGTACTTTCCTATTCTATACGAATGTTCGTCAGCTGGATGTAAAGCTGAAAGAACAGACCAAAGGAAACATTTATTATCGTCATTTTTCACATTTATAATTGCTTTCCTATTTTGCAGAAAAGCTGGGAGTTCAATGTAAGACGATCCTTTCAAAGGAACGTACTTGTTAACGTTCAGTTCCAAATGCTTGATCTTATGAAGTTGCCAATTAGATCCTTTAATTTCGAACGTTTCCATTTCATTTAGAATTTTCTGTTTCATTTCATCGTAACAGTTTGCAACTTCTGCTGACTGCAATATTATTACGTTTTTAGTTTTGAAATTGAGTTCCTGATACTCCATGTTATTTTTGTTAGTTCCTTTTTTAAATTCTGCGATTAAAACTACATTAACTTTTAGTTTCATTTCTCTAAGTTTCCATTTGATTAAACCTGTTACGGTTCTTTTAATACTGTTCAGAAATTTGGAAGCATCTTTAAATCCTTTCGTATTTTTAATGTCGTAAGTCACTAATCTAGATTTAAATGCCATTTCCTTTTTAGCAATTTCCGTTTTCGGTTCTCTGTTTTTTTCAAATACTTTTTCACTAAAATTAAATACTTTGTGTAATTTCCTCGGATTTACAAATACAGGTTTCGCTTTTCTAGGTTTTCTGATAGTCATTGTCCGGTCCGGGTCGTTTTTTCCATGACGCTTAGACTTTAGATGTCTAGCCCAATTTTTATAAGTAGTGCTAACATTGCACTTTTCACAATTTCTTCTCGTATTATCCATTTTATTATAGGATATATAATTTTTTTTCGTATCGTTCATTTTTATTAGAAAATAGATTCTTTTAACTAACCCCTCATTTTTTTTATCCACCCACTTTTTCTTTTTGTCTATTCTTGTATGGATACTATTTATCCTGTCTCCCATATCATCCTTTTAACTGACCCCTCACCTTTTTCTATCCACCCATTGAATTCTTATTGGTGGGACACTAACCCCTCATTTTTTTCGCCAGTGACTTTTCTAAACATGTAAACTATTTTTCTTAGCTTCTTCATGTATTTAAAAAATTTTTTAAATACATGGGACCCATTAAACCCAAATTCTTAAATAGGGGTCGCGAATTACGACCCCCCACTTTAACGTTAAAGGCAAATACAAGTCTAGAACATTTAAAAATTTCTTTTAAAACACAATTCCTTAAAGGTGGGGGCGATTCACCCCCACCTTTAACGGGATCGGTTGAATATTACGAATATTCTATCAACGATAGTCGTAATATTATCACATAACATTTTATTTATATAAAAGAAATCTTTTATATAAATCATTTTATTCATAATTCTAGAATTCTGTTTTTTGTAGTTCTTGAGCATAGAAAGATCCTTCAATCTCTTCGTCGTTTAAATCTTTTATTTTGTAAGTAATCGGATTTGTTGGTAGAATTCCAGAAACCACAAAAATTTCTTTAGTCCATTTAGCATCGTATTTATTCCCAAATGTTTTCTTAAATCTTGTTATTCGAACTCGATCTCCAAGAGAAAACTTTACTTTCTGTGAGACTTTTTGGTTTCCAAATAATTTCAACAAAACTTTCTCTTCATTACTTTTATTAACTTCAACAGGTTTCATGTCAATCGATCTATGAAAATCATTATTATTGTACTCATGAATCAAATCTTGTAGAATATCAATCCACTTCTTATTATTTTGTACTTCAAAATAGATTTTCATCTTTTCATTTAATGTTCTATTGAATCGTTCAATGATCGCAGACTTTTCTTCACTTTGTGTGTGATACATTTTGATTCCATTATTCTTCAACAGATCCTTAAACAGTTTATTTTCGAATTCTAAACCTTTATCGGTATGTAGAAAATTAGGAGAATTATGTTTTTGTGATTTAGCCTTTTCGATAATTTTTTCAAATGCTTTAGTAACATTTTTTCCATCTTTTTTCATAAGGGGCAAGGCCCAAGCAAATTTTGAAAATGTATCAATAACATTCAGAATGTAGCCAAACCCATTATTTTCTTTATCGTACTGTCTCATAATAACCAAGTCTGCAGCCCACAAATCATCAATACCTTTCGTTATTATTTTTCGTTTTTGAAATTTCTTTCTCACATGCTTATGTAGTTCTTTAGCAATGGATAGTTTCTCATCATCATTTAAATCTTCAATGATAGGATGAATAACATCTTTTTTACCAGGGTTAGCAATAAACTTACTCTTATTAGTTTTACATTTTGAACATTTAGCCCCAACTCTCCATCTTCCGTTTACCGTTTGTATTTTTTCTGCATCAATATTATTGGTTCTCTTCTTACATTTATGACAATAAATAGGATCAGTTAAATCATTATCCATTTTATTATAGGAAAAAAGTTTTTTATGAGAAATATCTCATAAAAAAGAAGCTCCTCACTCACTCTTCAATCAAATTCAAATAAACTGTAACATTTTCAAATTGCAGCTCATCTCCATCTTCATTTCTACATGATAGTTTAATCTCTTTAATATCTCTCATTCCTTCTCGTATAGGGTTGTAAAGAATCTTTTTATTTGTTTCCATATAAATAGTATTGGGGAGAATCTGTTTCTCTATCAAAGATACATGTAGTAATTCATGTTCGCTATGAAGATGGGAATGCTCATCATGATTAGCAAAACTATAATCAATAATATTACAATGCCATTCAATTAACGAAATAGGTTTGATTAACTTTGGGTTGTCTTCAGAATAGTAGTCCTTATTAACTTCAAAATAATCCCCAGGTGTTTTACATTGTTTAAAATCAAATAGTTCACAGAAATTTCCAAAACTTAAAATTTCAATTAAAACAGGAGATTTAAGAAAAAATCTATTACGATTTGTAGTGTAGTCTACTTTAAAAACCAAACTTTCAGGTTTTGTTTTTTTTAATGTGTCAATTTGTGATTTATAAAATGTTTTATTTTTCTCAAATCCATCCATGAGTTCAGATATATAACTTTTTATTTTTAAATATAATTCTCTTCTAAACGTCTCAACAGTAAATGTGCCATCTAACACATACTCATGATGATACCATACATCTGTAATAAGCAATTTTAATGATATCAATACATCTTTTACTTGAAATGAAAGAGAAGGTGAAGTAAATAATAACTTTACTATTCCAAGTTTATAATTTTTATTGGGATTTAGAACAATTTTTTGAGCAAAAGTTATTTTTAGATCTCGATGTTTATCAGAAATCTTTATTAGAGTCATGCTTTTATTATTAGATAAAGTTTTTTTTTCGTATAATAAAGATGAGTAAATACGAGATTGAACCAATTCCGTTTGATAAAAAAGAGGCTAGAAAAGGAATTTTACCATTACCTTTAAGAGCATTAATAGTAGGAACTTCTGGTTGTGGGAAAACAACACTTCTCTATAATCTCATCACAAAATCATGGGGAATCCCCTTTCATTATCTATATATTTTTTCAAAATCTATGGATCAGAATGCATATGAGTTTTTGAGAAGCGCTTATGAAATAATTTCTGTAAAAGATGGTGTGGAAATAGCACAGTTTTTCAGTAATTGTGAAGAACTTTTACCCCTAGATGATTGTCAGTCGAACAGTTTGGTAGTTTTTGATGATTGTGTTAATGTTCAACAGCAACAAGTTATTAAAGATTATTACGTTAGAGGACGTCCTAAGAAAATCTCGTGCGTTTACTTGACACAATCATGGTCAAAAGTTGATAAACAACTCATTAGAAACAATATTAATTTTTTATGTGTATTTAGACAAGGACCAAGATACATGCGAGATATTTATGATGAATATGTGGGAAGTGATTTCACTTATGGCCAATTCAAAGAATTATGCTATTCTTGTTGGGATGAGGACTTTGGTTTTCTAACGATTGACCTAACAAAGAAACGCAGTAACGGGCGTTACCGAAAGAAATTTGGTGAAATATTTTAGATAAAAAATATAGATTTTAAGTTTGCCTTAATTAGGGGAGGCGAATTACCGCCCCTAATTTTTATAGGGATTCCCTATAAAAACGCTACACGGATAACTTCAAAAAATCGCATTGGGAAACGCTTCAAAAATCGCATTGGGAAACGCTTAAAAACGCAAAAATAACGTTCCTAAAGCGTTTAAGCGTTTGAGCGTTTAAGCGTTTGAGCGTTTAAGCGTTTGAGCGTTTAAGCGTTTGACCGATTTTTTAAAAAAATTTTTCCTATAATAAAAACATGACAACAAAAATTACTTTAGAACAAGCGCTTAGACAGAAATTCAAAGAAGCGCAAAATGAAGTGATGAAGGAAAAAGAAGCCAAACTTAGAGAAATCAAAAAGATTGATCAACCCTCTGAAGATGAACAAATAATTTTCACAAAACGAAAACGTAAGCCCATGACTGTGGCTGAAGCTGATAAATCGATTAAACTCAAGAAAAATTTACAGAAATTAGCAAAACAAGAAAGGGTTAACCAAGCATCTGATAAGGAAACAATAGAAAAGGCTTATGAACCTATAACTTCACGATTAGATAAGGTAGAAAAAGCAGTGAAACAGACTGATGAAGATCTTGGTAAAAAATTAGAACTCATTCCTGCAATAAAAACATTTAACCCCTTGGCTATCAGTTCACCTAAAAAAGTTACTTTTAAAGATGTTGATGACGAGGTTAAAAGTATTGATAATGATAATGAAGATACTTTAAATCAAAGCTTTTCAAGTGACAATGCAGATAGGGATGATGAAATGGAAACAATTTTACAAAAAAGTGTTAAATTACCAAACTCTTCTGTAGGTCCTTTAGGTATTGGACCAATTGCAGAATTATATATTCTTCATCCTGATAGACAATTTGGAATATACCCTTTAAAAAATCATATCTTTATTGGAAATAAACAGATACGGGTAAATGGAAATGATATTGAAATAGAAAAAATGAAATATTCCGGTACTGAAGGCTTATGGAAGCTCTTAACAAAACCCATAGCTTCTGATATTCCATCCAAAGATGAATACACTAATGAAGACTTTAAAGCTTATACAAAAATCCTCATGCAAACAAATAGCATGTTTCAAAATAATAATCCCGAATCTAAACAACCAAAATCAAGTGTTAGTAAAAAATGGAAAGAAATCATAAAACCTATCTGGGAGTATAGTAAAAAGAAAAAGATTGGCACTGGGTTGATTAAATATACTGAAAATCCTGTAGAATTTAAATATATAGATAATTTGAATCAACTTACACAAAGACTATACTATTTGTATGCGCAAGAGCAGGCAGGAAATAATAATTTTCACAATGAAAAATTGGGAATTATAAATTTCATTAAAGATCAACTGGAGAAAGATATTGATAAACCCAAAGGAACTGAATACTTGATTAAAATTATTAATAATTTACCCAAAAATATGATAAAAAATGGTTCTGGTATTTTCAATACTATTCTTAATAAACTTGGGCCTGTTATTCCAGAAATGCATCTCCCAGGTGGTTATCAATATTGTGGACCATTTACTAAATTGGATAAGAGATTAAATAGAGGTGATGAAGGTATAAATAGTCTTGATAAAGCCTGTAAACAACATGACATTTTTTACAGAGATCATGAGAAAACTAGTGATAGGCATCTTGCTGATAAAAAATTGGAAGTAGAAGCTGATAAAATTATGAAAAGTTCAACAAATATCAGTGAAATATTGGGAGCTGCTATAGTAAAAACTGGTATGAAAGCCAAAAGACACTTTGGGATGGGTGTATATTAATTTTTTATAAGATTCACATCTTATAAAAAAAACTTTTTTTCCTATAATAAAATGATTACACATCAAATAAATTTGTCAGAAATACAAATGAAAAAAATAAGATGTGCTTATAAAAAACGTGTTCCAGTAAAAGTACGACTGGCTTTTGCAGATATTAGTGGAAATGGAAATCATAAAATCCTGTTAAATGAAACTCAGAAAAAAAAGCTAGATAAATGTATCAAAAACAAAAAAGGGTTGGAATTGGAAATGAATTATGATCAGTTGCAAATAAATCATTCAGGTGGGTTTTTACCCTTACTTTTTGCAGGAATTGGTGCTCTTGGGGCATTATTAGGTGGGGTGCAGCAGTAGCAAATTCAGTAATAGACTCGAAACATAAAGCTGCTGAAGAAGCAGAAATCAAACGGCACAATTTGGAAATGGAGAAATTAGCACAAAATGCAAAAAGTTTAAGTATTGGCTCTGGAATGAATAAGAAAAAAACTATTTCAAAACCTAAAAAGAAACCTAAAAAGAAACCTACCAAATCAAAAAACTAAATAGCTTCCAGCCTCTTACCAATTTTGATATTGAAAGATTATCGAAAGAAATGAAAATTAAAAACTTCAGAGGAGTTTTCATGAAGGATGATTTACCAGAGAAAGTGAACCACACGGAATGTGGTATTATAAATCTAGAAAATTCTGATGAGGCTGGAAGCCACTGGACTGCATTTCATAAAAATAACAATTTAAAATATTATTTTGACTCGTATGGAAATGCACCACCACCAAGAGAACTTGTTCAATATTTAGGTTCAGAAAATTTATTTTATAATGAGGAGCAAATCCAAAACCAATATGATCCGCCTATCTGTGGACATTTATGTTTATTAATTTTGAAAAAGCTATCAGAAGGACACGATTTTGTAAATAGCATGAGAACATTGAAGGAAAATCTTAATTTCTTTTATTAAATTTTATAGTCTTGATATTTTTATAGAATTTCGATTCTATAAAAAATTTTTTTCTATAATAAAATGATGTACACAAATAATAATGAAACACCTTTAGCCCCTGAAGAATTTACTCCAATAACTCATCCTAGATTATATCCAAAAATAATTTTTCCCGAGTTTAATGAGAACAATTATAGAATCAATCGAATTATCAATCAATACAAATTTTTAGAAGATGAAGTGAAAATGAGAAATGGTTTGAAAAAAAAATATGGAAAAATATCCAGTACTCTTTACGGTACTGAATTTTTATTCGCCCTCTCAGAACTCGGCCTGGTTAATACTTCTATAGCATTACCAATAATAATTCCATTCAGTGCTCCAATTTCTGTAGGATTGACAACCTTATCGATAATATTAAGGACTTCAAGCGGATTTTTCAATAAAAAAATTAATAAACACAAAGAAATTGAGCTTTTGGCAAAAGCTAAATTAGATTCAATTGAAGAAAAGTTCAGAAAAGCAATTAAAGACGGTAAAATATCTGATGAAGAGTTCAATGATATTGAACAAGAAATAAAAAATTATATAAATATGAAAAGTACTATTCTAAATGAATATAATAAAAATAAGAAAGAAGTTAAAAGTGTGGATCCTATCAAACTATCACTTTTGAAACATGGGGAAGTTTTCAGAACTGGATTTTAATATTTTCTATTCCACTATCTTGATATTTTTTATAGAATTTCGATTCTATAAAAAAACTTTTTTAAGAGTTTTAAAAGAAATTTTTAAATGTTCTCGACTTGTATTCGACTTTAACGTTAAAGAGGGGGGTCGTGAATTACGACCCCCCTCTTTAAGGAATTGTGTTTTAAAAGAAATTTAAAATGTTCTCGACTTGTATTCGACTTTACCAAAAAACATCAGAACCAGTGACTTTTTCTTTTGGGGGTTAGTTAAAAGAATGTATTCTATAATAAAAATGAATCAAATTAAATCAATCTACTCGAAATACGATTCTGAAATCACAAGGCTTCAATATCGAAACTTTAATCCCGAATCTAATTTGGAATTGAACTCTGAGAACAAAAGAACAGTTTTCAAATTGCTTCTAGATGATGAGTTTCTTAGCAGCAACATTCAATATTACATTGCTGGAAAATACATTCCTAAAGATGCAACAAAAAACTATGTTACTAATGATACAATAACGATGGTAGACAATTTTGTTGCACACCTTTTTTCCAAAATTGAAGTAAAAAAGCACAATACGGTTATTGATGAAATTGAAGAACCAGGTATTGCTAGTAGCGTGATGGGCATAGCTTCTTTCTCAGGACCAGCAAACTATAATGGTAAAGTAATGAATTCTGGTTTCAAGTCTAACGTGATTGGTGGTGGAAATTTCAGTGCGAATGGTAACTTGGGTGATTTAGGTCTTGGGTTCTTCAGTGATGTCGCTCCAATTTACAAGGGAGGATTTGAAATTACATTCATTAGAAATTCTGATGATAATGTCCTCTTTCGTTACAAGAAACCAGATAATACTCCTGAACCTATAGAGGGAAAAGTAGAAATTAAAACTTTCTGTCTAAGAGTACCAATAATTGAATATGAGAGTGAATCCAAAGCTAAATTAATTGCTGAACTCTGTACTTCTCCTTATTTGTTTCACTTTAAAAAATTACAATGTATCGAACAAAAAGTTACTGGAAAAACTCTAAACTTCAACATTACAAATATTTACAGAAATGTACAGAATCCGATCTGGGGATTTGTTGTCTTCCAAACTGCCAGAAAAAATGATCAAAAGAAAAATAATTCCAAATTTGATCATTTGAATGTTAAAAATATTAGTTTTGAAGTAGCAGGAAAAAGTTATCCTGAAGAACATTTGAATTTAGATTGGAGTTCAGGGGATTTTAGTTTAGCTTACACCATGTACACAGATTTCAAAAGAATAGTATGTCAAGAATCATCCCTTCCATATTATGAGCCTCAGTTCTTCAAAGAGAGCTATCCAATATTCAGTGTGAATATAACTAGACAACCACAGTCCATATCTGGACAAAAAAGTAATATAATTTTACGAGCAGATTTTGAAAATAATGTACCAGAAAACACTTTTGCTTATGTAATTTTGGTTTCAGAAGTCACTCTCAACTATATGCCACTTAAAAATATTATAAAAGAGGAAATCTAAAACTTACCTTGATAAGAAAAGGGGGGAAAAAAAGGATAAACAATATAAATAACAATTTTTTTATTGGGAACATTCTCAATAAAAAATATATAGTTCACGTAGAAAATCATCTACTTCATCAGTCGTTGAATTTCCATTCGTTGAAACTTGGGATTGGTTCATTTTCACTCACAAATAACTCACTGCGTTGTTTCTCACTTGGTTTCTACAAACTGACTGGGACGAGTCAAAGGGGCTGCAAGACAATCTTATCTCAAACCGGTCGACGGGAAGGCCACAAGGTCGTCAACTCATCAGCTGCGTTCTCGTTCTCATTCTCGTTCTCATTCTCGTCTCTTTTCTCGCCAGAATTGAGAAAAAATTAAAATATACGCGGAGAGGCAGTTAATCCTGTCTCCCGAGAACGCAGCAGTCTCGTTCTCCCGAGAACGCAGCAGTCTCGTTCTCGCGAAACAGATTAACTGTTTCGTTTCACTTTTAAGGGTGATACATAATTTTAAAAAATTCTGAAAACAGCCCATTCTCTCGCTGGTCTACAGAACGACCTTGTATCTTGTTCAATATGTTTTAATGGGGATTTCCCATTAAAACGAACAATTTTAAACTATTATTTTTTACAAATCTACTTGACTTGTATTTGCCTTTAATAAGGGTAGTATCGATTTGATACCACCTTTAGTAATTGGGTTTTAAAAATTATTTTTAAATCTACTTGACTTGTATTCGCCTTTTCATCGGGCCCATCTACTAGACGGTAGTAGTACCCCAATGTACATCCTGGGCCACTCCAGTCAAATTTATGATCTTTTATTTTTCACTTGGTTTTCAGGATAGAAAAATGATTTTTATAAATTTTGTGGTGATTATTTATATAAAGATTCTCTTTATATAAAAGTGTGGTTCAGGGTTATGTATGTAATCAATTCGGGGTTCAACTATCAATTATAATATTTTTTACTCAAAGTCAATCATAAAAGCCTTTGTCTTTTTATCAATACCATTATAAATAAGTTTGTTGGGGTGTCTTTCTGGATTGTTTCTAACATGCTCAAGAAGTCGACTAGATATTTTCTTGGGTAAACATAAATTTAATTCACCATTTTCAGTATTAATAGTAACAACAACAGTTTCACCATATTCCGTATCTTGTATAAAATTTGCTAAGAGATCATAAGCTCCCTTATCCAGATTTCTGAATGATGAGTAGATGGGTTTTTTGGCTGCTTTTTTGTAAATTTCAATTGTTGACATTTTAATTTTATTATAAAAGAGATTCTTTTAACTAACCCCCCAAAAGAAAAAAGTCACTGGTTCTGATGTTTTGTGTTAAAAAAATTTTATCAGAGATTCAAGTCGCTAAAAATGAAAAAGTCACTGGTTCTGATGTTTTGTGATAAAAAAGTTTTATCAGAGATTCAAGTGAAAATAAAAAACATCAAGGATTCAAGTGAAAATAAAAAACATCAAGGATTCAAGTGAAAATATGTGTTCTGATCTTTTATGTTAAAACTTTTTATCAGAGATCTAAGGCAGTGGCCCAGGATGGACATTGGGATACTACTGGTGTATTATTCACAGAATAATTGTATACCTATTGAGAATTGTATTTATTTATTCCTATTCTCCGCTTCTGTAGTCTAATTTATATCAGAAAGAAAAACAACGCAAATCCCTGCACAACAGTTTATTATTTTGTACAGAATACCCTTCTGTCGCAGATCACAGCTCACTGTATAGATAACCCGTCTACATTAATATGTAGGTACTATTCTATACATGTTATTTAGATCGCATATCCTCCGTAGGTTAGTACTTAACCCTGTACTCGTTACTAGGTGCCTACCTAAATTACGAGTTAAATGTTGCTACAATAACTCTGTCGATGAGAAACGGTACCTAAAATGGCAAAAAGAAAAATAATGAAGTTCTGAAGGGAAATTGTTGATGTGGAGTGAAAAAAGTTGCAGAAGTACCTACCAACAAACACCAGCCCCTTCTGCGTAGATTGTATAATGAACGGTTGAGTAATAATTTACCGTTGTGTAATATAATTTGCCCATCAATAGTACTTGAACGATTGTTCAAGTTGCAAAAGTAATATCAACAAAATACAGCCCCTTCTATTTAGGTGGTAGAATGAACCGTTGCGTAATAATTTACCGGTGTCTAATAATTTACCCATCAATACTTCAACGTTTGTTCATGTTCACAAATACCTACCTACAAAAACCAATAGTCCGTCACTTATCAAATGAAATAATATCGCAAAACCACCAACTCGACTTCACACATCCATCCTTGATTTTAATCAGGTGCTTTCTAGTGATGATATTTGGTCTGAATGTATACAATTTGATTCACCTTCCTGTTGACCAAGCCAGTTGGTGCAAACTTGGGGGCCTTATACTGTGAAGGAACGGCGGGACCCACAATGCTCCGGGTGGTCTCAAAACTCACAAGTTCAAGAGCTATTTGAAACCGTAAAAAGATTCAATTAAAAAAATGTATAGGCGTTCTGACAATTTCAACCCCTATTTTGAACCCCTTAGAGATTCGACTGACAGTAACGCTGAGCTTCGCGGACCAAATAAACCCAAAATGAGAACCAGGTACAGACCAGATTTCATTAATTTCGGTTCATGGTAACTAAGAAAAGAGCAAAGTACGGCGTACGTCGGACGGAAAGATATTTTTTTAATTGCATTTTCGGATTCTACATAGTACCTACTTTGAAACGGACACCATCAAATTTTGAGGGGGGTTAAACTTTTTTTTTCATGCTCGATTCCAAAGGTTCATTATTGAAAATGATAATCCAAAAGGTAGGTTCGTATGCAGAATCCAGAAATGGAATTTAAAAAAATTCTGCCCGTCCGCTTCGCTCTTTCCTTAGTTACCATCAACCAAAATTAATGAAATTGGGACTGTAGGTCCCATTTGAGGTCTAGTTGGACCGCAAAGCTTGGCGTTACTGTCAGTCAAACAAACGTTATGCTTCGTGAATGAAAACAAATAATTAATTATTGAATTATCGAATCCCGCGCATTTTTATAAATTCCCGGCGATTCCCAGGCTGGCTGCAGTATTCGATTACGGGCTCTCTTGTGGGAAGCACGTGGGTAGGTATCGACCACAGAAAACAGTGATCTACGCAGAAGGGGCATCTATACCGATTAATAATAAACCGTTGTGCAGTAATTTGCAGCGTTTCTCGTCAATCACGCAATATTGTCCATAGAAGACTGTGGGGAACTTATAATATCTTAACTATATCATTCACTGGAGATCGATTCAAGCTTGATTCTCACATACGTTTTACGTGGTGTTTGGGTTTGTGATGAATTAAATGAACTAGGATCCAACTCATTAATGTTCGTGAGATGATATTTCTAAAACTACTTTATTGTTCAATGCTACTCCCCACAATCATAGGTGCTTCATTCAAGTAATGCAGGGCTGCAGTGGTATACAGAACTGGTATCTTCATAACTACAACTGTTGCGCTTATTTCTTTTCTTCGAGGGTTTCCGAAGCATTTACCAAATTAAGGAAGGAATAAGCAGTGTTGACCACCTGTTGAATGGAAACATTAAATAACATTAGAGTCATATTGAGAATATTTTCTTCAAGGATTAGTACAACAGTCGGTCCCCAAGTTCCAGTAGCAAAACAGCGTTTGATAATTATTGTTCACTAGTTATCTCATCACGGAGAACTTGCTGAACATGAAATGAGTGCGAGGTTCATTTGGCCATCGGTAAGTTGCCATGTCAAGTACATTAATCCTGTGCAACGCATGAGTTATCCAACCATCGAGAGTAATGAAAAAGTTGTCTACTGTAGGAGTAAACCTCCTACAGTATTACCTAGCCTACTAGGAATGAAAACTTCCAAATAAATCCCAGACGGTACTCGGCATTAGATTTAAAAATGCTGCAAAGTCCTTGTCACATGGGTTTATTATTCTACTGGGCACACGTAGGTACAGAAATGCTGGCTTTTCATTTATTGTTTCTCAAAAACACATTATGCTCCTATTTTTTATAAAAATTATCTCTGATCATTGATAGTGCCATTTAATTGTCTTGATTCACCTGCTGGTACTACTTCCAGTGCTATTATACAAATGTATGGTAATTTCACATAATTTCCCAGGTTTTTTACCTATAAAAAATGAATTTTGGGAGCTGAACATTCTTTAAAACCTCAATTCTTATAACTTGAATCACTCGCGGCGGAATAGTGGAAATCCTTAGCAAAAAACTACAGGATAAAAAGAAAATAGTCTATAACCAAGTACAATAGCAAAACTGTAGACCGGTTTCGGTTGTTACACCATCGTCAGTACACTATAGATTCTATAGTGTACCGAATATGAAGTCGATTTTGACTAAGGAATGAAGAATTGAGGTAAAAAAAAGAAAAACTGCAGGATAAAAATAAAATAGTCTATTTCCACGTACAATAGCAAAACTGTAGACCGGTTTCGGTTGTTACACCATCGTCAGTACACTATAGAATCTATAGTGTACTGACGATGGTGTAACAACCGAAACCGGTCTACAGTTTTGCTATTGTACGTGGAAATAGACTATTTTATTTTTATCCTGCAGTTTTTCTTTTTTTTTACCTCAATTCTTCATTCCTTAGTCAAAATCGACTTCATATTCGGTCTTCTCGGCCGAAAAAAAAGGAAAATGATACCTCACAAGCTCATGTACACAGTACATGAGTACACCCATGAAAGGACGTTAACTTCAACCTCAACCGTATTTATTTTTTGTAACAACAGTCGTCAAAAACGTGCTACTTGCCAGTCGTCGTAAATTCATAATTTGTTGATAGTCAACATTGGCAGACCATCCATTGGCATTCCATCAAAGCACTACGAGCTATCTGTTAGCAGGGTATAGCGTACCCACTTGTTATTCTTTTCATTAACTTAGTTTAGATAACTGTACTGCTCAACTATGGAGAAAGGCAGTAGGGACCTTTTTTGGGCATATGGACATTTCTATTTTTTCTCGTAATAGTTTTAGGGTGTATTATTTAGAAACTGTGACAAATCCATACCTAAATTGTTTGAAATTATCTTACCTAAGGAAAGGAAGTTATTCATTTTGTGTATTCCGCAAAAAAAAAAAAAAGGCGTCAAAGTGGATGAGAACGAGAATGAGGATGATCGTCCCAGCAGAGTCGCTCTTGGGCCTCCTGATTCAGGTACGGAAGACAACTAAAATAATGTTCTGAGCGTCAAAACTTGTTTGCTTAGGTACTTGATTCAGATGCCAAATGGAATTTTGAAATTGTAATAAGTACAGTTCGGATTTTGCATATCAGGTTTTTTCAATAGAAAGTGTCATACTTATCCGAATTAAGGTATTTGAAGATGTTTTGGAAATTTAAAATTGAATTTAAAATTGCATATTTGTGAATATTTTGCTGTTTTTGCATATTATACGCATATGCTACAGAGTTTCGCATATAAATGGCATATTTCTAAGAAATCTGCGTACCTACACTGAAATTTCCGATCTCCGGTCATGTGAAAGGTCTTATACGTGTCTTTGTATGACTGCCCTTTCGATCTCTCCGGGATATCTCACTCCTGGAGAAATTGCCAAGTTGAAATTCCTTCCTGTTGTCAGCTGCGACGTTGAAAGATCCTTTTCCGAGCTGAAAATTACTCTATCAGACCGACGGAGGAATTTCACACTCGAAAACCTCGAAAAATTGTTGATAGTCCGGGGAAATTAATCTGTACCTACACCTACATATTGAAATTTTAATGATTGTAAATTTTATTTAATATTGTACAGTTTTATTTGCTGTCGTTTTATAAAATATAGATGAATGATTAAGAGTTTGGGGTTACATTGCTCATTCCCGTATTAGACTTCTCAATAAAAACTTGAAAACCGAAAAAGTTTGACCAAAATTTCAACTTGCATATTATTTTGAATTTTTGCATGTTTTTGCATATTTTGCTAACTTTTGTTGCATATTTCAGCTATTTTTGTGTGCATATATCCATCCGAACTCTAGTAATAGGTAAGAGTTCGCCTATGTATACGAACTTCTTCCAGCGCTTCTCAGATCCCCCAGCTAGATATTTTTGGAAGACAAACTTACAATTTCCTCGAAAAATACCGTCCTCATTTTCACGGCTGCCGCCTTCCACAAACACAGTTCCGTCGCACATAGTGGTAAACGAGATACTGCCGGGACCATCGGCCCATCGAGCGGACGGAGCCGCTCAGGATAGTTCACTATTAGAGCCTATTCACTAAGCCAAAGAGACATCTCTTTCAGGTCCGACTCTCTCTTTTGGCAAAATAGATTTTTATAGTATCCATGACAGGGTTATTCAGTAACTTTTAAAAGAGAGAGTTGGCGGCCATCTTGGCATTCTCGATCTCTTTCAGAGAGACAGCTAATTAGGTGTCTTTCCTCGAAAGAGAGAGTCTATTTCTCGTTTGTTTCACAGTGATCGTGTAATATCCTCGTTCATCCGCAACCAAATCGATAATTTTGATCATGTATTTTTTCATTTCATAAAGTTTTTCATCATAAAGTTTTTCATTTCATAAAGATTTTAATTTTTCATTTCAATTTTGATTAAAAATATATACATAATTATCGATTCATGAGTAAAAACGTCCAAGTACGGGTTGAGGTAGGCACCTACCTACCTAAGAGTGGCCGTTCATTAGGTGTAGATATAATACAAGCATTAAGCCCTAATTCGACTTTTTCTGTTTATAATTGAGACTTTTTTCAATTTCATTTAAACTTTTATCCAATTCGTGAGTAAAAACGTCCAAGTATGGATTGAGGTAGGAAGGTACCCATTGAATAGGTATTACTAAGAAATGCGTTCATTATTAAGGAATTGAACTCCCGGGGGCACAAACATCTCGCACTTCATGGATACTATGGCATTTTCGTGTATTAGGCTCCATATCTCTTTCTCAAGGTCTCTGGAGCTCTTCAGTAGAATAGACGAACCCGGGAGACATTGGAAGAGACTGTCTCCCAGGGGAGACTATCTCTCGCGGGAGATTTTCAAAATAGATAATCTCTTTCCACTACCTACCTTTTTTAATGAATAGGCCCCCAGGTGTACTCGTGTCACAGTCGCGTCAGCAGCCCGATCCTTCTCGGGTGTACTGAGGTAGTGCATGGGTGTAATGGCGACTCTGCTTTCACCTTGCTGTGTGTACTAACGTCATCACCCGAGAAATTTGCTAAGAAAGCGGAATCCGAGCAGGCGACGGCCTATCCGAAAGGAAGGTTCGTGGGCTGAACCTATTTTTGGCAATGCACCCCAAGTTCAAAGGTGGGTGTGAGTCGTGCCTGTATGCAGAAGTCCTATACCACACGAATCGGTCTCATTCATCGGGTATTCAATTTGAGAATCATATTATATTTTCATTTCTAAACTGGAAGACGTTAAGCAAATCCCTCCTAAGCGAAAAACTTTTCAAAATCGAGTTTTTGGTATCGATGGAATCGTCTGGTTGAATAGAATCGATTTCTTTCGGTTTTACAGTCTATTTCGATTACTGAATGAACTATTCTGGTATATCCCAAGCGACAGTCCTAAAAAGGGCATTCTGAATTTCGCATTTTCCTGCTAAGCGCCACATCCCAAGAAAAGTGACGCAATAACCTAATAAGCGACGTCAGAAGTGGCGGTTATTATAAATTTGCGTATCTATTTTCCTGGTACTGATACTTTGCTTTCGCTTAATGTGTATTTTTTGCGTGTCCCTTTTGCTGAAACAGCTGATGAAATTCACAGCCAAGCGACAACCTAGGCGTGCTTTTTGTCCTGAATTCACTCTCGTTTCTTCCATTCCCGCTTCCTCGTGCTTCTTGTGCTCCATAAATTGTCATCTACATTAAAGAATTCGTTAACAGCGAATCTCTCGAGCAGTGGCGTAGCCGGGGGGGGGGGGGGGGGGTCAGTGGGGTCATAACCCCCCCCCCCCACCCATTGGCTCGAAAACTTTACTTATCTCAAATTAAAATTAAATCTTAACAATGATAACAATCACAAAAGTACCAAACAAAAACAACAATAACAGATTAAACGGCAAATCAAACTGATTAAACAGTTAAAAATAATATTACATTTATTTGATTACTAACGATCTGTCCCAAAAACTAGATCCACTCTTTTCGACAAAAATGCTTATCGAAATAGTCCCTCACCGTGGCCATCCCACACTTCAGGTGAATAACATTGATTTTAGCCCAATTTTTACCAATTGTTGAACTCCAAAAATCCAAATTAGACCCCTATTCTGTGTGAAAAACAAGTGAACTGGTATTTTTCGGTCGTCACTCATCCTTCCATACCACTTGCAGTGATTTTATATATCAATTTTAGCGGTTTTTAATAAGTTTTGACCTCTAAACTCAAATTTGACTCCCTTCGAATTTTTGAAAGTTGCTCTTATAGCCATGCTGCATGACTGTGGTTTTTGAAATATTTTTATACGCAAATCCGTTTCAGAGCATCCTCAGTTCATCCCTAGATTTTAACAAAAATTTATGTATTATTTACGTGCCACTCCAGATGATATCCGTCCTTGGGTACATGATGAAAATTCCAAATTTCTTCAAAACGTTTTTGTGGCCAAACAAAATGATGAGTTCGAAGATGAGCAATTTTCAAAAATTCCAAGGGGTCGAATTGGAGTTTTTAGGGGTCAAAAGTCGGTAAAAACGGCTAAAATTGCAAACAATTTATATAAAATCACTGGAAGTGGTATGGAAGGGTGAGCGAAGACAGAAAAATACCATTTCGGTTGTTTTTCACACAGAGTAGGGGTCAGATTTTGATTTGGGGGTAAAAAATTGATACCATATTGATAGCCATTAGTTAATACCAGTATTAATGGCTAAAATCAATATCAATTCACCTGACGTTGTGTGGTATGATTAATCATGGCGGACGGACTGTTTCGATGATCAAACTATTTTTCTTAAAAACAAGTGGGTCAATTTGACTTTAAAATCACCAAAAATTATACAATTTTAAGAAAAGTGGTATGGTTTCCCGCTAGGTATATCATCTTTTTACGCAATATCAGGAATATTTCTGTGAAAATTCGCTCTTATAGCCATGCTGCACGCCAGGAATTTTTTTTCCCCGATAACCCCCCCCCCCCCCCATTCAACGATCCTGGCTGAGCCACTGCTATCGAGAGAACATATTTGAGCAATATTTGACACACAGCTAGACACGTTATGGCCCGATGGAAAAGCAATCAAGTTGAATGCTGAAAATTTAAAAGCCTAATGCACCTTATCCCCGATGATGATAAGCCGTTTTATGTAAATTTGATTTCTGGAAAAGACATAAGAAGACGACATCGACGGGTTCAGCGGTCCTCTGGATTGCAATATGGAGGATATGAAGCACGAGTATCTATGTATTCACCGCACTCTTCTACATCCTCTGATTTTGGATAATTTGCTATTCTTATTTCTAAGTGTTCCATTTAGGTACATAATATTTTTCCATTTTAAATAAAAAACGCTGCAAAGACCTGCACAACGTTTTATTATTTTGTACAGAATACTCTTCTGTTACAGATCACAGCTCTCTGTATAGATAACCCATCTAAGTATATAATATAATATGTACTAGTCTATACATATTATGTAGATCGCAGACCCTCCGTAGGTTAGTACCTAACCCCGTACTCGTTACTAGGTTCCTACCTAAATCACGAGTTAAATGTTGCTAAAATAATACAGCCGATGACAAGCAGTAACTAAAACGGCAAAAAGAAACGCAAATAATGAAGTTCTAAAGAAACATGGTTGATGTGGAGTGAAATAGATGCCCCTTCTGCGTAGATCACTGTTTTCTGGGGTCAATACCTATAATTAAACGTTGTGTAATAACTTGCCCATCAATAATACTTCGACGGTTGGTCAAGTTGCAGAAGTACCGATCAACAAAATCCATACCCTTCTTGGTAGATGAACAGTTGTGTAGTAATTTACCGTTGTGTAATAATATATCGTTATGTAATAATTTACCATTGTGTAATAATTCATCTATCAATAATACTTCAACGTTTGTTCAACCAACAAAACACCTACCTACCAACCTACCAACAAAATCCAATAGTCCATCACATACGAAATGAAATAATATCACAGAACAACCAACTCGACTTCATACAGCCATCCTTGATTATAATCAGGTGCTCCCTAGTAATGATTATCCCGGCCGGATTTATACCGTTTGATTCACGATCGTGTTGACGAAGGTTTTTGGTGCACACGAACGGCTGGACGTGCAATGCTCAAAAAATTGTTTAGCTTAAGATAAATTTAATAACGTAAAAAAACCATACCGTTGTATCGGAAATTTTCGATCTACGGCGTTCTGAACATTTCAACCCCCATTTTGAACCCCTTAGAGATGACTGTCAGTAACGCCGAGCTTCGAGGACCAACTGGACCCCAAACGGAACCTATAACCCGAATTTCATCAATTTTGTTTCATGGTAACTAAGAAAAGTGGCCAGTACGGCGTACGGCGGACAGACAGAAATATTTTATTGCATTTTCGGATTCTACATACCTTGAAACGTAAACCATAAAATTTTGAGGGGGGCTTAGAATTATTTTTTTTTCATGCTCGATTCAAATGGTTCATTATTGAAAATAATAAACCAAAAACTTATTCTCAAGAGTGTTAGTTTCTTCTCCCTTCTTTATACTCTGTTATACTTCCCTAATCAAGCGACGAAAGTTGAGCAGTCCATTGTCACGGCGTGGCCATTTTAAAAGGCAGATGATATAATGTTGGTAATAATATAGGTACCAGCTGATCAGATATGGTTATTGTAAGGTGATAAGATTTTGAATGACATGTTTGTGTGTGTGTGAACGCATGGCGTTTAATTGTGTTACTTTTTCAGTTTCCACCCAAATTAGATACGCAATAACCCTATGAGTGACAAACTGGCAGTTGGTTGGAATCTGTATAACCGGCTTATAGCATTCTGTGGTTTTGCAAAAACCTAATAAGCGACAAAACGGCTTAATCGGCTAGTATTTTTTTTTTTTTTTGGATTTCTTTTTCGCGAGACGTCATCAACACCCCCGTAGATCAGCTTTTCATCAAAAACAGCTGGAAACAATGCCCTCCAGACAAGACAGAATAGTTTTTTGCCATTTCCCAAAAAAAAGTAGATCTGTCGCATAGGAGGTGTCGTGACATCCTCACAGAAACATCACTCCCTGTACCTATTTAAGACTGCCCAAATGAACCGAGCGAATGTAGGGTCTACATGACGAAAGTAGGGTAGGCCTCTCTTCCCTCCAGCAGTCCATTAACGGTTAGTAACGGCCGTTGGACTGGTGGAGGGTGGAAGGGTTTCTATAACACCCGCCATTTTCGCCCGATTCTCCATTCTACGCTCAAACCTCAAGTCAATGACTTCTCTCTCTCACTCCTCACACCTCCTTACCTTTCTCACCGAAAAGAATTAGTAGTGGTGGAACCGGTCCGGTGTTAACCGACCAGGTGGCAACCTTCTGGGCATATCCTCTAGCATTTTTAGTGGTGGTAACCTTCCTGGCTTCGCCGTAGGTGTTAACCTTTTAAACGCTAGCTCCGTCACCTTCTTCTCCATCTAAAAGCCTCACCTATCCAAGCCTCACCTCAACCATTCAAAACCACCAGACAAGGGATTTGCTTAACGCCATCCAACTATACCTACATAATTTAATATCACAACTATGCCCATCCCATTATCCTGTATAAATCCCAAATCCTTATCTCTGGCATAGTTACCGATCCGAATGTCTCCATGTTGATTGTTGCCATTCCGAATGCATTGAGAAACAGCGGTTCTCTAGTCCCATCCAAGAATGTTATCACCAGCTTCTTATTTCCTCGTCTCCATTTGAACCACCTGAGACCGTAGACGGCGTTGTAGAGTTCGTAGTTCTGAAATATGACAAGAGGAAGATATGGATGGACATTACAGCATATCGTTATACGGATACATGAATTTAATAATAACTGGATCATTCTCCGACTACCCGCGAAAAATATGATAATGGTGGCTACTCTGTGAAAATTACATGACAGAAATGTAGAGATGTACAATGACAGATGTACAATCTTTTAATTTTTGCGG
The DNA here is from genome assembly GCA_954871275.1 of Leptopterna dolabrata. Classification (NCBI taxonomy): domain Eukaryota; kingdom Metazoa; phylum Arthropoda; class Insecta; order Hemiptera; family Miridae; genus Leptopterna; species Leptopterna dolabrata. Next base: position 65,271,838 of record OX940978.1, read on the forward strand.
GACTAGAGATGAAAAACGCTGCAAACAGTTATTAGAGAATGGGTTGGGTGGGCTTAGAATACGATTTAGTACTGATAGCCCTTCTGTCTAGCTCTTTTTTCTGCACGTAATTTCCTTGAACTGTACCTGTAAAACTCATTAATCATTTGATGTTATTCATGAAGCATAAAGTTTGTTCAAGTTGCATATTATTGTTTCTTTCATGTGCAATTATTAAAATAGCTATCGCTGATGGTTTCCACCAATTTTGGCTACAAAAAACACGATATAAACTCATTTTTTGATAGTACTTATTAAGTACTATCAACAAAATCCAAAAGATCCATCATTGTTTAAATGACATAATATCAAGGAACAACCAACTCGACTTCATACAGCCATCCGTGATTAAAATCAGATGCTCCCTAGCGATGATAATCTGTGCCGGATTCATACTGTTTGATTCACCATCGTGTTGAAGAAGATTTCTTTCCAAACGAACGGCTGGTCGTACAATGCTCCGGGTTGTCTAAAAAAATGCTTTGGTTCAAGATCAGTTTAAAAACGCTGCAAAGTCTTTGTCACATGGGTTTATTATTCTATTGGACATACCTACAGAAATTTTGGCTGTTTATTTAATGTTTCTTTCATATAAAATAATTGAACTAGCTATTTCTGGTGGTTTCCACCAATTTTGGCCCCCAAAACACGAATTAAGTACTACGCTTCTTTTTTTTCAAATTACCTTTGATCATTGATTGTACCATTTAATCGTCTTGATCCACGTGCTGACACTTTTTCTAGTGTTATTATACACATTGATTGTGATTTCAGACGATTTCACAGATTTTTGACTCATAAATACATCTGAACATCTGGTAGGACAACCTCAATTTTCCACTCCTTGGTCAAAATCGACTTCATATTCGATGTTCTCGTCCCAAAAACATGGAAAACGATACCTCAAAAGCTCATTTTACTAACATGTTACTAAAACACAAAAAGTACCTATTTTTATACACATGTTCACTCATAACATCCCTGGGTATATTCCGATCGGGCTGAAAAGTTTCGGGACACAACTAGGGCCCAAATGGAGCATGTGTGCGAAAGAACGATTTTTTTAGACCGAAAATAAGCCTGTACACGTGATACGGCGGACGGCGGACGGACATTGCATTTTTGGAATCTACACACCTTGAAACGGAAAAGAAAAAATTTTGAGGGGGTGTTATAAAAATTTTTTGCTGAGCGAATGCATAGGTGTATTATTCACAGAAAATTAAACCAAAAGTTTGAAGGGGTGTTATAAAAAATTTTTCCTGAGCGAGAACATAGGTGTATTATTCACAGAATAATAAACCAAAACGCAAATAAAACCATACCCTTTTATTGAAAGTTTTCGAAATACGGCGTTCTGAAAATTTCAACCCCTATTTTTCACCCCTTAGAGATCACTGCCAGTAACGCCTAGCTTCCCGGACGAACTAGACCCCAAATAATGAGACCTACAAACCAAATTTCATGAAGTTTGGTTCACGGTAACTAAGGAAAGTGCGAAGTACGGCGGAGATACAGACATTTTTTTATTCGATTTTCGGATTCGACGTACCTTGAAACGCAAACCATCAAATTTTTGATAGTGGTGTGGTGGGGGGGGGGGGGGGGTTAAAATTTGGTTTTCCATGCTCGATTCCAAGGGTTCATTACTGAAAATAATAAATAAAAAAATGTATGTCCCCCAAAATGAAAATGTCCACTACCATTTTGCGTTCAGAAATCAAGGAATATTATTGGTTCCATATCTGTCTGTCTGTCCGTCCGTCCGTTCTGTCTGAAATGAGTTCCAACTTGGACGGTCGATCAGGAATAATAGCTAGGTATTTCGACATGAATTTCATTGGAATCGTACTGTAACTATCATCTGCGAATGCGCGAGTGTGAAAACGGCTGGACGTACAATGATGGGTGGTCTCAACAATTCTTTAGTTCAAGATCAATTTAAAAAGGTTAAAAAAACCTTCTATTGAATGTTGAAAAAAACTTCTATTGAAAGTTTTCGAGCATCGGCGTTTTGAAAATATCAACCCTTATTTTTCAGCACTTAGAGACGACTGACAGTAACGCCGAGCTTCGAGGACCAACCCCAAATGGGACCTACAAACCAAATTTCATGAAGTTTGGTTCACGGTAACTAAGGAAAGTGCGAAGTACGGCGTACGGCGGAGGGACAGAAATTTTTTTATTGCATTTTCGGATTCTACATACCTTGAATCGGTAACCATCAAATTTTGAGGAGGGGTTGAACATTTTTTCTTTCATGCTCGATTCCAAAATTTCATTATTGAAAATAATAAACGAAAAATTCTGTCCGTTCGCCGTACGCCGTACTTCGCACTTTCCTTAGTTACCGTGAACCAAAATTGATGATATTTGGTTTGTAGGTCCCATTTGGGGTCTAGTTGGTCCGCGAAGCTCGGCATTGATGTCAGTCATCTCGAAGGGGTGAAAAATAGGGGTTGAATTCTCAAGGACGCCGTTACCGCGATTTTTTTACGTTTTTAAACAGTTCTTGAACTTGGGAGTTTTTTGAGACCACCCGGAGCACTGCACGTCCAGCCGTTCGTTCATTGTAAGGTTTTGTATTTTATTGATATGTACTTTTGCAACTTGAACAAATGTTGAAGTATTATTAGGGAAATTATTACACAACGGTTTATTATTTACCTTATCCTTCATGGATAACTACAAATAATTAATTATTTAATTATTGAATCCAGTGCGTTTGTATGAAACTTTAATTCCCCGGCTAGCTCCAGTACTCCATTTAGAGCTTTCCTGGAGGGAGCTCGAGAGTGCTGACCACTGAAAACTGCGATCTACGCAGAAGAGGCATCTACACAGGTAAATAATGAACCATTGTGTGATAATTTGCAGGGTTTTTTTCCTATTGCTAAGGTACACTACTTGACACAGAGATTTATAGAAAATGCGTTGCATGCATGCGAAGCGATGATAAATTAACATTTATAAATTATAGGTATGATGACTACGAAAAGGAGATAAGGAGTTACGAAGAGATGTGAAGCAAACACCTGCAGGATGAGGTATAGATACACAATGTGGCTGAGTATTTCAGTCTTCCTTTGATCGGGTTTTGGCAATCTTAAAAGTTGAACATTTACAGTAATTACATTCATCACGACATCAAGCTACTCAATCTAGGCGAGATCTTGGTTCGATAAAACCAAGCGATAGAGAGCCCCAGGTTCCTCCTCTTCAGTCCAGTTGTTGAGTTTCAATGAAGAATTCGGGCATGCAACAATATCATCTATTCCCATCTAAATCGGGTTGTCCGATGGAATGTCTGAATGTTTTCATGGTCTCAACAGCGGAATCAAAAATAATTGTTTTCACAGGTTTTAGTTCCATGGTGCCGTCTTTGGTCATGATTCTTTCATCTGAGTTCAAGCAGTTTGATGAACGTCCAGCCGTCCGGTTTGCTTTAGAGGTTGTGAAGGTGCGTTTCAATTTGCAACTTCCGGTAATTAGACGATATGAAGAAATTGTAGCATGTTGGTTTCTCTTCGTACAGGTTCGAAAACGCTCGCAGTGTATGCAAACAACTGACAAAACCTTGAGATCTTTTGTGTGATAGCAGTGTCCAAACGTAGCTTACAAATAGTCAGCCAATACAGGGTGAAACGATTCCATTTTAACACTGAACCCGTACGTATTTCTACCTCTTACACTCCTTCATCCCTCCCAATCCGTAATAAATAAATTTGGGATATCGTCATCATAATGAATATACGGATCCTCGTCTGATGAAGTTATCAATCTATCATTACTTCTTTTAACCGACTGTTCTACACGAGGTCGCACAAACAAGACAGTATGGTACTATTGACGCATTTAGTTTTAAAAAAATCAAAAATGTTCATTCAAATAATGCGGAGAGATGTGGAAAAAAATTCTGCTAATTCTGCGAGTAGGTAGTATTAATAGCTTCCTCACTTAAACCACATGAACGTATAGAATAGTTGGGTAGGTTCGTTTCGATACGGGACCATCTGCGATCCAACCCACGTGTACCCTCAAAATTTCAGCTCTCTACGACTATTTATCGCGTAGTTAGCAGTGTTACAAGGAAATGGTCAACATACAAGGAAATTAGACATTTCATGTTCGCGCATGTGCAGATGAAAGTTACATTACGATTCGAATGAAATTCATTTGGAACTATCAAAGTATTATTACTGACCCACCCTCCAAGTTTGAACTCATTTCAACGATATTTAGTAGTTACGGGCGTTCCAAGTATTTCACGTTAGCGCATACGCAGACGAAAGTTACCGTACTTTTACAATGATTTTGATTTGGGACCGTCTGTGACCCAACCCGCACCTACCCTCGAAGTTTCATCCCATTTCGAGCATTATTTCGGGTAGTTCTGGGCGTTACAAGGAATTAACACAGACAGACAGACAGAATGACAGACAGACAGACGGACAGACAGACAGACACGGAACAAAAAATGTTCCTCGATATCTGAAACGCAAAATGGTAGAATTTTCATTTTGGAGGACATGCCTTTTTGCTTCCTCACTACCGAAGATATGGAAGCCGTGGATTCGTGATTGAGTAAACAAAAATTATGTCTTCCAAAATGAAAATGTTCACTTCCATTTTGCATTTCAGACAATGAGGAACATTTTTGGTTCCGTGTCTGTCTGTGGTAATTCCTTGTAACGCCCATAACTACCCGAAATAATGGTCGAAATATGCTGGAATTTGGAGAGTAGGTGCGGGTTGGGTCACAGACGGTCCCATATCAAAATCATTGAAAAAGTGCGGTAACTTTCGGCTACGCATGCGCAAACGTAAAATACTTGAAAAGTTCATAACTAAACGTACTGTAACTTTCGTATGCGAATGCGCGAACATGAAATGTTGACCATTTCCTTGTAACGCTTATAACTACGCGAAAAACTGTCGTAGAGAGCTGAAATTAGGAGGGTACACGCGGGTTGGATCGCGGATGGTCCTGTATCATAACGAACCTACCCAACTATTCTATACGTTCATGTGATTCAAGTGAGGAAACTATACTGGCCACTCGAATTGGAAGACTTTTTTTTTACTCAATCACGAATCCAACGCTTCCCTACCTTCGGTAGTGAGGAAGCAAAATATGGAAATGATTTTAATACCTATTTGTATATTTTTACATAGGTACTCGAACATTATTTAGGTAAACAGTTGTGATTGAAAGCTGAAAATTCTATAAGAAGTTCATGGCAATACAAACACTGAACCATGTTTCCACATCTTTTATGTTGTCACTGTATTTCAAAGCCATGAAGATTTCATAATACGTTGATCGATCCAAAGCCATGTGATCAGGTGTTGTGAATAATATATCCAGTGGAAATGTTGGTGATTATTAACGCTCGAAATACACAACTCTTTGATGATGAATCTGTTGCGGGTGTCCCAAAAAGCACAACAATCCACTACAATAATAGACAACTCTTGAGAACCTTTTTTGCTGTAACGATTCGCACAAGGCTAAATGATTAGAAGGATTCGGATTTTTCTTCTCGGAAGGATTTGGATTAGGGGAATTTTATTTCATTAACCTGATATCTGAGGAAATACTTGTCACGACATTATCAGATCCCGGCGCACCCTGGCCCGCTAGGCTGGGTGGGTAAAAGCATGGCCGGCTTTAGAGAAGGCCGCTGCACAAGATTTGGCAACGCTGCAATAGCTTCTTGGTTCAGGCCGTCTCATCTCAGAACCACTGCGTTCTTTTAGCTCCATGAATGAATGCTTCAGTTATTTTGTTATTATATTACGAGTAGGTGTAGTAATGAAAACAAATGTCTTCTGTATAATGCTTCATTTAAAAGAAAGGTATTGAACCAATACCTAGAACAACAGAAAGAAACAAGGAAGATGACTAGGAGAAAAAGAAATGGAACATGAATTATAGTTTGCTTATAGTCTTCTACTTCTGGAACTTCTTCAACTTGCGACTGCCATTTTGGTTTGTTAATATCTAGAATACTTACACCTACGTACCTATTCGGTTCGGAAATTTTTTTTAGAACACCCCTCAAAATGTTTTCTTTTACCTACGTTTCCAAGGTGTGTAGATTCCAAAAATGCGATGTCCGTCCGCCGTGTAATCCATATCTACCTTAATTTTCGGTCTACCAAAAAAAAAAATCATTCTTTCGCACAGAGGCACCATTTGGACCCTAGTTGTGTCCGCTATCTCGGCAGCCCGACCGGAAAACATCCAGGGGTGTTGTGGGTGAAAAGTGGGTGAAATAATTGGGTATTTTTGAGGTTTTAATGAACTTGGGCTTGTGAGGTATCGTTTTCCATATGTTTTAGGGCGAGGAGACCAAATGTGAAGTTGATTTTGACCACTGAGTGAAGTATTGGGGTTCTAACGATGTTTTAACTCTCAAAACTGAAAATATAAGGATCAAAAACCTATGAAAATGGCTGCAATCACCAGAAATTTGTATAGCACAGGAAGTAGTATCGACAGAATAATCAAGACAGTTCAATGACAGGTTCAGTTATCGAAGATAGCTTGTCAAAAATAGGAGCCTAATTCGAGTTTTTGGAGCCAAAATTTGTGAGAAACGGTCAGAAATACCTATATCAATATTATTACACTCGAAATAAACAATAAATGAACAGCCAAAATGTCTGTAGGTATGTCCAATTGACCCATTGGCAAAAATTTAGCAGCGTTTTTTGATTTTTGATCACAAACATTCTTGGGATAATTATTCGAAATCACATTGATCGCACGTAATGCTGTCTTCAAATGTGCAGTCCCCACAATCAAGCGATCTCTATCAGAAAAATTTTAGGATGTATTTTTGCTTACGTGCCTTCAAAAACGTATCCTGAACTCTTGAGAGATTAAAATGTTCTTAACATTAATGATGAATGTCACAGAATATTCTGTTATCAAAGGAATCACTGTAGCTGAATGATGGATAGCACTGTGGGTACGTATCTTTAGGTTTTGCAAGAGTTCATTCTTTATATTCTCCCTGTTGAATGTACCTACTGATTTACTATACCTAAATCATTTTCGGAAAAATTTTATATGCAAACCATTGACCTTGGTTTTGGTTCCAAATTAGTACAGGGAATCGCACTAATCAACTTCTTCTCTTCACCCTTGGGAAAACGAAACCAAGTCATATATTCTTTTGTACTTCCGTAATTACTTTTGTACCCTGGCACGACCAATTGTCCAGCATTTTGTTATCATTAAAAACAATAAATTTTGTTTACAATATTATGTTTGAAATTATCTCCCGAGAAGATCTATAGTTAAACTGTCGAAACCCTTAAATAAACAAACCTAGGCTTATTGGTGGGTGGTGCGGCGACGGGCCTGAAGTGCGACGTTGCCAATTCTCTACTGCCGTGGCCTTCTCTGAAGCTGGCCGTGGTAAAAGTCATTCGTTTTAATTATTATTAAATTTGTACTACTCATTGCAACCTTATTTTTTGCGTCTAGGGCAGTGACCATTTTGTGTCCTATTTTTCGGGCTAAAACCTTGAGTTCTCAAGGATCTGAATCAAGCCTCCCCATTTACTCAACGCTTAGTGGCCCTTTTCACTATTCCTCCCCCCTCCCCCCCCCCCCCCAACGGACACCTTCTCTAATTGTCGGACCACCCTGATTTTAGTTCAGCCTTGGCAATGAATCCCCTAAAATCCCCTCCTAAAATTTCAGCCCTTTCCGAGCCCTCAAAGGGCAAACTGAGGTCGTACTGTCCTATCGACCCTACTTCTAAGGCTTTCGAATGGCAGTTACTTCAGCTGTGAAGTTGGAACATTGAACAGTTAATCTGAATTTCCCACTTAATTGGTTAGTAACATCATAAAATGCACATCCCACAACCGTAGAATCTTTAGTTCAGTATGTAATTATATTTGTACGTTCAGACCACCAATTGCATAGGTACTCACTGTCAAAACTTTAACCTAAAAGCTAAACCTAGACCTGAAGTTTTTAGGTTAAAGCTTAGGTTTCAGGTTACCTAAAAAGTTAAAACTTTAACCCAAATACTTTAAAACTTTAACCTAAAAATCCAGAGTTAAAGTATAACTTAAATTATTAACTTGAGTTTAACGGTTAAACATTCACTAAAGTTTAAGTTACAACTTAAAAAGTTAAAACTTTGACCTATGAACATTAATCTAAAAGGTTTATTCTAAATTTCGCCAGAAACTTGTTGTTTTATCATAGCAAATAACCCGGTCTGGAAACATCATGGCATTATAATCAATCATAAATGGAAATGGTTTTGGGGCTGTCCACATAGCTCTTAGATCCCAGTAGTCTTGGGTGAAACTTTGTACAAGACACTGGGGGTACAACTATATACCTCCCTCTCCATTCAGTTATTACTTCTGAAGTCAAATTAATGTGCCACATAATTCAAGAGTGTCATTTCTCAAGTCTTCAAAATCAACATAATAGCGATACTGTAGGAGGAAGAGATAATTTATCCAATTCAGACAAGAATGCCCCCACATGAGTCGTCCTCTGCATCCCTAGACATGCTCCCAAACATTTATACTGCAGACGAGAGACCTTATTGAGATTGGTATGACAAGCTTTACCGTAAAATACACAACCAAAGTAGATAAGCGAGTGCACTGCAGCTGAATAGAACATTTAAAGCGGTCATAGGGCACCCTATCTGTCATGTACAACCAGGGTATGCACCCCATCTGTTATGCACTAGCACGTTATGCACCCCATCTGTTATGTACAACCAGGGTATGCACCCCATCTGTTATGCACAACCAGGGTATTCACCCCATCTGTTACGTACAACCAGGGTATAATGCACCCCATCTGTTATGTACAACCAGGGTATGCACCCCATCTGTTAGGCACAACTGGGGGATGCACCCCATGTGTTATGTAGACCCAGGGTATGCACCCCACCTGTTATGCACTACCACGGTATGCACCCCATCTGTTATGTACAACCAGGGTATGCACCCTATCTGTTATGCACAACTGGGTGCACCCTATGTGTTATGTACAACCAGGGTATGCACCCCATCTGTTATGCACTACCACAGTATGCACCCCATCTGTTATGTACAACCAGGGTATGCACCCATCTGTTATGCATGACCAGGGTATGCACCCCATATGTTATGCACAACCAGGATGTGCACCCCCATGTGTTATGCACAACCAGGGTATGCACCCCATCTGTTATGAACAACCAGGGAATGCACCCCATATTTTATGTACAATCAGGGCATGCGCCCCATCTGTAAATGTACAACCAGTGCATGCACCCCATCTGTTATGCACAACCAGGGTATGCACCCCATGTGTTACGTACAACCAGGGTATGTACCCCATGTGTTATTATGTACAACCTCTAAATTTCCTACGTAGATGGCGTGTAAAAATGGGTTTGGGATCCCCGCCTGCGGAAGACCCTGATAAACTTCTCGGGGTCCATAAAGATCGTCGTTTACCCGAGGAACAACTTCCTTACAAGATACCAAACTAATAATGCCTTAATACATTTTTGGGGTATCCCAACTTCACCGAAACGTTGGTGAAGCACATCACACTGAATGTTTTATAAGCCCGTGAAAAATCCTAAATTCAGTCATGAACCGATCGTGCAGTGATGAACTTATTGTGAAAAAAACATACTGTGATGTACTGTATGTAGAAATCGTGAAACATCGTGAAAACGGTGAAACATCTTGAAAAAACATACAGGTATGTACAGTGATGAACTGATCGTGAACAAACATACCTACTGTGATGTACTTACTGTATGTCGAAATCGTGAAACATCGTAAAAAATGGTGAAACATCTTGAAAAAAGATACAGTGATGAACTAATGGTGAAAAGAACTGCAGTGATGAACAGTGATGATCGTGAAAAAACGTGCAGTCATGGACTGATCATTTTGCACGGAACCCATACCGACTTTCTGCTCAAAATATTTTTGAGAAAAAGAAGACAACGAAATTAATCTAAAAGCTGAACATTCTACAGGTTCCTTGCCGGGTTTCAATAAATGTATCAGTTCAATCTGGGGACCAAACCTCCACTTTCCCTTAATATTTTATTAGGTACCGAAACCGTTATAATTTATTATGTTCAATGATGGATTTCGACGATAGGTATTGCGTACTTAGTGAAATTTAATATAGAATGAAGGACTATCCATGCAGAAAAGAAAACCGCTGTGACGAACTTGCAGCATTTTATTAATAACTGTTTTTGTATAATATAATTTAGGTACCTGTTCCCCTATTTTTTCACTCATCCAGGAAATCATAAAGGCATTCATCACCTCAGCGAATACGATGCCAGTGAAAACGATTTGGTCGCCTATGGCCACGTCATCCTGTCAATATCAAAAATAACTATCACTAACAACTTATCAATTGCCGATGAGTTCCTACAGGTAGAAGACTAGGCGAGTTTGTTCATTTTGGTATTATTTTAATTAATGAACCACTGGAATCGAGCATGAAAAATTTTAACCCCCCCACCCCACCACCAATCTCAAAATTTTATAGTTTCCGTTTCAAGGTCACATAGAATCCGAAATAGGAAACGCTGCAAATCATTACACAACGGTTTATTATTTACCTGTATAGATGCTCCTTCTGCGTAGATCACTGTTTTCTGTGGTCAGTACCCTGGACCAGCCCCCAGGGAAACCCTAAACCAAGAATTGGAGCCGGCCGGGGAACTATAGTTTCATAAATATGTTTTGGATTCAATAATTCTATTATCAGTTATTTCATGAAGCATAACGTTTGCTGAAGTTACAAGAGTACGTCCAACAAAATTCCATCATTCAACAGATGAAATAATATCACGGAACAACCAACTCGATTTCTTACAGCCATGCGAGTAGTGTAATCCTGTACCTTTTTTTTCGATCCATGACGTCACAGCTGCCAACGTGATTCATGAGGGAAAAAACTTTTGTACAGGAGGTTTTGGGCGAATATTCCAGCCTTTTTCAGGCTGTACCTTTCGCTTCGATCCCTGACGTCACAGCTAGTAGATACAACCTGTACATTTTCACTTGGCACTTTTTACTCCCTCCACTACCACCTCGTCAGATTTCTTCACATGCGAAAAAAAGGGTACAGGAATGTAATAAACGGGTGGGCGGGGGTGCGGGCGTGTGGTTTTTGCAGCACACTGACGTCAGTTGGTAAATGTTTGGCGGTGAATTTTTTTCTGCACGTTCAAGTGGGTGGGCGGGGTACGGGTGGTGAATTTTTCGGCAGCTGCAGCAAAACTGACGTCAGTGGGTGGGTGGGTGTTAGCCTCAGAGTTTGAAGTGGTGCAAAAATGACTGACGTCATTCCACCAGCCCCCCCTGTACTGAAAAATCGCGCGACTGATGTCATCCTACCTACAGTGCAAAAATATTCGCACGGGGGCCTCGTTGGCAAAAACGCACTAAATTGCTTTTAACCAGGTGCTGGTGCTTTGTGTGTGTGCGGTCGCGGGCCGGCTATACCTCATTATAATCTAGTGGTACGTGTTCAACTTACCTCGGTCGTCATTGCTGCCCGCCGCCCCTCTCCAACTCTGCTGTCGCTGCTACGCTTAATCAACTATAGTAAGTATTTTAATCAACTACGTATTATATAAGGTTGGTATTCTGGTAAAAGGAAGCAACAAACGCAGTAATTTGTTTCATTGTAAGATTTATTAATTCCAATCATCATCCGCTGCAAGTTTTACAGAATTAATGAAAGCATTTCCTTTCACATGGAGAAGATGTAGGCATTGCGGGAAAAATCGTGCGTGTTGAACCCAAGGGTCATCATGTACTTCCCACTCGCTGATCGACCCGTTACAGCTGTAGCAGGTTACCATGTCGCCCATCGTCCCATGGTAGTGGAATCCGGCGCTGCAAAGGTCCGTAACGAGATGTCGCAATACCTTTGGCCACATCGTAAAAGTGGCAAATCTTCCATCAAACGAATCCAGGTTCACACGGTTGGAAGATCCAATATCCATCGTTGGTGCGTCGACTTCTCCGCTCCGATTACATCAGTGGGTGTCGTGACAAAATGACAGTTGGGGCTCCAGCGCGTGTGTACATTGAAGGGAATATCGGAAGGTAGCCAGTTGTCTATAATAACGTTGCAAAATGGGCATTTTACTTTATCGTTGTGCTTAGTGTAATAAAAACCTGCTTGAGCCATATCTTTCGCCGAGGGTAGGCTCAAGGGCCAATCCACAAAAGAGGCTAGCCTATCGGTTTCTTTGTTGAGGTCACACATCCTACTGGTTCAACAAGTCGGCGAGTTGTGTGCCAGGAACACAAAACGCACACACTCTTATATACCCATGAGTAGTAGTAGGGGGGGTTAAAAAGAAAACCATCGTAGTAGGAATAATAGTAGTTTATTGAAATCCAATCGAATCCAAAAGGCTGATAAATTCGCAAGTTGCTAAAGAGAGGTACTGACAAGCGCAAGTGTCTACAACATCTCCATTTACATTGCATACCCAAGAACATGTGTTGAAATGATATCCACTAGTCGGTGTATTCACAAAATAGCCTCCAGGATGTTGTTGCTCCAAGTCGTGTATTTTGGCCTGCAGCTCATCCAGTCGAGTCATAGTCTTGCAAAAATCAAAGTATGGTAGATATTTCAGGAAGGTGCCATAGCCTGGTAAAGAGGCAAGCCGCACAAGTCCAGTTGCTTCATCCGCAGGAGGGGGAGGAGGGGGATAATCCGAGCTGCTGTTCTTCACTTCCGCGTGATCCTTTACTACCACCATACTGGAGGCCAGAGAGTATGATTTGAAGGATTAGCAGGAGTGAGATGATTATCAGAAAGGTATACAACAGTCCAGCGGGTCCACTTGGTGGGGAAGCCAAGAAGAAGAAAAGGGTCACTTTTGATGTGGGGGGATTTGATATGCAGGTTGAATTGACCGGGATGATGTGTCTGCAAAGTTCACTCAGTCGTCGAGTGACGTCCGATGGTATCCCAGTCTTCAGTTGTCCAAATCCTTGCACGAGATGTTCGAGCGGGTGTTCACCACAATCCATGTGCAGTGTAGGATGAGAACTGAAACCTCATCAGTTCGTGTTTTCTATATAAAAGCCCAGGGGTGGGGACGATGGGTTGACTGGTAGAGAGGAGGATGATGGAAAAGTGGCCCCACCACCTGTTGAGGTGAAGTCCTTCATTTTGTCTAGAACAGCGTCAATGGTTGGAACTAAACTCACCAGATTTGAAGTGGTTTTTGCATTCAACGTAATGCTGTGAGGTTCAGTGTGCAAAGGCCGGTCAAGCCAACTCGGATAGTAGCTCAAAATCATGTGCTGCTGGGGTGTGGTAGTGGCGCTCATGTATGTCCCATGTAAAAAGGAGTTATCCTCCTTACGATTCACCTGTGGGAGTGTGTGGCTCAGCAATTCCCAGTCACTGACACAAATGTAGAAGGGTGTAGAGCGCTGTTGGCGAATCGCAATTATTGGCGTTGTCAAATCCACCAGCCCCACAACCAACTGCAAATTCTTCACTCGATCAACAACGAAAGAACTTGTTAGCATTAGCGAATCCATTGTACTGGCTAGGGAACAATCTTGGAAACTGTATATATGCAGTCAACCCCCACTCGATATTTTGTGGGTTTTCCCAAGTATCATGCTCAGGGTCAAATCCTAGCCATCGAACGAGTACCTTGCCCCTTCTTCGTTTAACGATTTTCTCCACTAAATACTCATCTGGAAAAGCGGTAGTCCTTAGCTCTTCCTCGTAAAATCTCCCCAAAACCGGTTTGTTATAAACATCCTTCAAGTAATACGTGGGAACTTCCCCCCCTCTTACTCTGGTTATTATAAATTGTTCATTCGTCCAGTTGGGTAAATAAGATTTGGCAAAAACGTGTTTCAACTTGCTGATACGAACCCTGTCTCCAACCTTGAAACCAGGACGTCGTACCTGTAGAGGTGGTGGTGGGAATAATCTCTGGATAATTGAGCGTTCCTTGTCCTTTGTTACATCCGCTGGTTTCATGCCAATACTGCGGTGGAACCTGTTGTTGTATCGATTCAAAAGGGCCGGAATTAGAGCCCTCCATTTTGTGTTACCTTGAACGCTGAACTCCAAAAACATGAGTTCCTTGATTGACCGATTAAATCGTTCGACTATAGTAGCGTGGCCATGTCCATGAGTAGAATATAGATGAATTCCATGACGTTGAAACAGTTCATTCACTCGCGAGTTGTAAAATTCCTTTCCCTTGTCAGTCTGAAAATATTTAGGTATTAAACCACTCGACTGAAAAACACATTCAAGAGCATTCGACACCTCCAAACCAGTCTTGTTGCGCAGGGGTTCGGCCCAAGCCATTTTAGATCCCGCATCAATCACTGTAAGCAAATACTTATAGCCACCATCTGGGTACATGCTCAAATCCACAAGATCACCCTGCCATAAATCGTCGAAAACTCCTTTAATCAATACTCTCGCAGTTTTGTAACGTCTTCTCTTCGGTTTATGGACCTCCTCGGCCAGTCGTCTTTTTAGGCTCATAATGCCGTTCCAGATAGGCCAATGTGACAAAATCCTGCGGGGAAACGGGAGATGCAGTGCTGAGGAGGCGATGCGAGCCGAAATGTAGAGCCCAAGTTTTGTTATCCTTTTTATATGGCAGAGAGTCTAGATTTACGGCGTCTGATCCATTAATTGGAGCTTTGAGGTGAACCAAACGTCTGTTACCTACATCAATAATATTCGGTTTTGACGTTACGACGTTCAATTTTGTGATGGCAGTCTCCACTTGTTTATCCAACGAAGCCACTGCGTTGTTAACCAATTCTTGCACTAGTGCGGAAACCTTTGACTTTAACGCTGCTGTTTCCAAAGCGGCGGCAATCTCACTGTTAACTAACTTTTTCACTAAAGGGGACACATCCTCCCCACCATCTCCACCAGCGGAGCGAGGGGATGTACCTCCTCCTTGAGAACCAAACCTGCTGACGGCCAACATGGTAATGATAGGTTAGACGATGATATCCAACTCTTTCAACTCCTCGAGTATAGAGTAGATTTCGGGGTCATGAGCCGTATGTCAGGCCTGTTTTGAGGCAAACAGCAAGCGTAGCCGATCTACAAGCTCGTTGGGATCATCGAAATACACGTATCGTGGTTCAGCTGGTGTCGCCTTTACAAAACCCTTTCCCTTTTTTACAAGATAAGGAGCGAGCAGTTCCTTTAGCAAGTATCTGTACTTGTGTCCACTTGTGTTGAGCGATCTAAATTTTGAATAGCTTTGATGGGCGACATTGCTGTGCCAAACCATGTCTCTGTAATTTGCACGATCTTCTGCGGTATATGTCCCAGGTTTCGGCATTTTCAGAAATAACAAATCCAACAACCCTTCTGTGACAGGGAATTGTAATTTATCCCCGAGATATACATAGGCACGATCCATCGTTAAATTTTCAGATCCTAAAGTTAGCTTCCCATTAGCATTTACTTTGGGTCCATAGACTTTGTCCATGTCCGGAGTGACAACTCCCGTAAGTAAAGCTCGTAAGTAGGGTCTCGAGTACAAGTTAAACTTACGCAAGCTCTTATCGAGTTCGGTTTTACCTTCAGGAGTGTTGGCAACCCGTTCCAACTCACTTTGATAAGATTTGACCGGAGTGCTGCTGGATATGGGTGTTTGTATCGTTTGATAGCCTGGGGGGTTTGAAATAAACAGTTCGGAACCGTCATTTTCTGTTTTGACGTAATCGCCTTCAAGATGGGCAAATGGGTCTTCTTCTTCAACGGGTTTCTCAATGACGACAGCAGGCGGTTGAGTCGCCGCCCTGCGAACTTTTCGACGTCTTTTCCTACTTTTGAAAACCGGTAGGCGGGGGGCTGGTGGTTGTTGTTCCACTGGAGGAGGAGGAGCTGGTTTAAAAATATCCTTCAAGGGTTCAAACAGTGATGCTGTGTCGAGTCTAGTTTGAAACTGTCCTTTTTAAGCAGTTTGTACTTGTCTCTAACAGCTTTTATTCGATTAAAATACTTACTATAGTTGATTAAGCGTAGCAGCGACAGCAGAGTTGGAGAGGGGCGGCGGGCAGCAATTCAAACTCTGAGGCTAACACCCACCCACCCACTGACGCCAGTTTTGCTGCAGCTGCCGAAAAATTCACCGCCCGTACCCCGCCCACCCACTTGAACGTGCAGAAAAAAATTCACCGCCAAACATTTACCAACTGACGTCAGTGTGCTGCAAAACCCACACGCCCACCCGTTTATTACATTCCTGTACCCTTTTTTTCGCATGTGAAAAAGTCTGACGAGGTGGTAGTGGAGGGAGTAAAAAGTGCCAAGTGAATATGTACAGGTTCTATCTACTAGCTGTGACGTCAGGGATCGAAGCGAAAGGTACAGCCTGAAAAAGGCTGGAATATTCGCCCAAAACCTCCTGTACAAAAGTTTTTTCCCTCATGAATCACGTTGGCAGCTGTGACGTCATGGATCGAAAAAAAAGGTACAGGATTACACTACTCATGCGCGATTATTCCAGCCCATCCCTAGCAATGATATCTGGGCTGGATGTATACCGTTTCATTCACGATCATGTTGACGAAGCATTTCGGTGCAACGTCAGGGCCTTACTGCGAAGGAACGGCTGGACGCACAATGCTCCAATGGTAACTCTCAAGTTTGAGATCAATTTAAAAACGTAAAAAACTTCACTGCTGAACTTTTTCACTCCTTAGAGTTGACTGACAGTAACGCCGAACTTCGCGGACCACAATAGGACACAAAAACAAATTTCATCAATTTTCGTTCATGGTACTCAGAAAAAAACGAAGTACTGCGGATGGCGGACGGACAGAAATTTGTGTATTCCATTCTCGGATCGGATTTTTTTCTTCGGATTTTCGGTCGTTTCTACTTTGAAACGGAATCCATTAAATTTTGAGGGAGGGTTAACTTTTTTTCATGCTCGATTTTAAATGCTTGTCATTGAAATAATAAACAAATAGGGGTTGCAATTTACAAGGGCACCGTCATCTCGATTTAAAAAAAATTGATCTCGAACTTGGGAATTGTTTGAGAGCACCCCGAGCGCTGTACGTCCAGCAGTTCGTTCACAATAAGGCCCTAAAATTTCCACCGAAAAGCTTCGTCAGCTATGATGATTGTGACTGAAAAGGGAGTCAGGCTCCTGATCTGTATGACCCCGCGATCGTGGCACCACTACCGGACACTGGGGGTATTTTACTCGCCGCTAAACTTCGGATTCCCAGGGTTACCAGGACTGCGGTATTTCCGGTAGTTATCCTTTTGGTTTATTATTCTGTGAATAATACACCTATGAATTCGGTCAGCAAAAAATTTTTATGACACCCCCTCAAAATTTTTTGTTTTCCGTTTCAAGTTGCCTAGATTCAAAAAACGCTGCAAAGTCCTTGTCACATGGGGTTTATTATTCTACAGAAATGTTGGCTGTACATTTATTGTTTGTTTCATGTGAAATAATTGAAATAGCTATTTCTGATGGTTTCCACCAATTTTGGCCCCCAAAACACAAATTAGGTAGGTACGATCTTTTTTTTTTTTTTTTTCAAATTATCTTTGATCATTGGTAGTGCCATTTAATCGTCTTGATCCACGTGTTGACACTTTTTCTAGTGTTATTCTACAAATTGATGGTGATTTCGCAGGTATTTGACTCATAAAAAATCCATTTTGGGAGCTGAACATCTGGTACAACCTCAATTTTCCACTCCTTGGCCAAAATCGACTTCATATTCGATCTTCTCGTCCCCAAAAACATGGAAAACGATACCTCAAAAGCTCATGTTACCAACATGTTGCTAAAACGCAAAAAGTACCTATTTTCACACACATTTTCACTCATAACACCCCTGGGTATATTCCGATCGGGCTGAAAAGTTTCGGGACACAACTAGGGCCCAAATGGAGCATGTGTGCGAAAGAACGACTTTTTTAGATCGAAAATGAAGCCTGTACACGTGATACGGCGGACGGCGTACGGCGGACGGCGGACGGACATTGCATTTTTTGAATCTACACACCTTGAAACGGAAAAGAAAAAAGTTTTAGGGGGTGTTATAAAAATTTTTTGCTGAGCGATTACATAGGTGTTTTATTCACAGAATAATAAACCAAAATGCAATGTCCGTCCGCCGTCCGCCGTACGCCGTAAACGCTGCAAAGTCCTTGTCACATGGGGTTTATTATTCTACAGAAATGTTGGCTGTACCTACATTTATTGTTTGTTTCATGTGAAATAATTGAAATAGCCTATTTCTGATGGTTTCCACCAATTTTGGCCCCCAAAAAACAAATTAGGTAGGTACGATCTTTTTTTTTTCAAATTATCCATGATCATTGATAGTGCCACTTAATCGTCTTGATCTACGAGTTGAAACTTTTCCTAGTGCTATTCTACAAATTGATGGTGATTTCAGACGATTTCGCAGGTTTTTGCCTCATAAAAATCAATTTTGGGAGCTGAACATCTGGTACAACCTCAATTTTCCACTCCTTGGCCAAAATCGACCTCATATTCGATCTTCTCGTCCCCAAAAACATGGAAAACGATACCTCAAAAGCTCATGTTACCAACATGTTGCTAAAACGCAAAAAGTACCTATTTTTACACACATTTTCACTCACAACACCCCTGGGTATATTCCGATCGGGCTGAAAAGTTTCGGGACAAAACTAGGGCCCAAATAGAGCATGTGTGCGAAAGAACGACTTTTTTAGACCGAAAATGAAGCCTGTACACGTGATACGGCGGACGGACATTGCATTTTTTGAATCTACGCACCTTGAAACGGAAAAGAAAAAAGTTTGAGGGGGGGTTATGAAAATTTTTTGCTGAGCGATTACATAGGTGTATTATTCAGAGAATAATAAACCAAAAGTCGTTCTTTCGCACACATGCTCCATTTGGGCCCTAGTTGTGTCCCGAAACTTTTCAGCCCGATCGGAATATACCCAGGGGTGTTATGAGTGAAAATGTGTGTAAAAATAGGTACTTTTTGCGTTTTAGCAACATGTTGGTAACATGAGCTTTTGAGGTATCGGTTTCCATGTTTTTTTGGACGAGAAGACCGAATATGAAGTCGATTTTGACTAAAGAGTAGAAAATTGAGGTTCTACCAAATGTTCAGCTCCCGAAATTGAATTTTTATGAGTCAAAAACCTGCGAAATCGTCTGAAATCACCATCAATTTGTAGAATAAAACTGGAAAAAGTGTCAACAGGTGGATCAAGACGATTAAATGGTACTATCAATGATCAGAGATAATTTATTAAAAAAAAAAAGAAGGAGCGTACCTTATTCGTGTTTTGGGGGCCAAAATTGGTGGAAACCACCAGAAATAGCTATTTCAATTATTTTATATGAAAGAAACAATAAATAAACAGCCAACATCTCTGTAGGTATGTCCAATAGAATAATAAACCCATGTGACAAGGACTTTGCAGCGTTTTTTTTTATTTAACCCGTCCACGATAAGTTTTTCTACAATTCCCCTGTAATTTTAAAGATTTCCACTGTTTTCTACTTAATTTTGAACATTTCAGTAGAGTCAATATGGGGATCCTGGAACATCCTGTTTGAACATGCTCGTCAGTCTAACCACCTGCTGGGGGCCTTAGCGGGTGGCATCACCCCCTCACCCTCCCCTTACCAACCCCCTCGCCAACCCCTTAACCCCCCCTCGCATCATCGCCCCCCCCCTCTCGACCCCTCCCCACCCTCACCTACGTACTTTAATGCATGATGAGAGCAATCTGAACAAGAATGAAAGTTGACCGGACATCAAGACGGTCGCGGAGGACTACTAGCACAGTGGGTACCCCTGAACTGGAAACTTGGGGGCCGGGGCCTGGGAGCCTAAGGTTTTGGTTTCCCCGTATACCCTTAACTGTTTTGATGGTGATGGCAGATCGTCCGGATTCCTCGTTGACATGGAGTAGGATGTGGTGTGATCCTCCGCAATGGCACTGTTGGAGTGAAGTACAGTTCTGAGCGGAGTTGTGCTTCCACAAAAAGCAATGAATGCGGAGTCCAGTTGATCTGATGAACTCTCGACGCTGAACTATCGGAACTCTTCGCAGTGGTGTAGGGAAGTGTGGTCCTGAGCAGTGATGACATTTGAACCGCTCCCTCGTGACTGACCAAGCGAGGGTGGTCGATCTGTTGTGTGAGGAGTGGGGGGGGGGGGGGCTGGGTTTTCGCTGCTTACTGGAACCCCTTTCCTCAGAACTTGATCTAGGTCGTGACCCCTGGGGAATCATCTGGGCAAATTTGATTTCTTTCGAGGAGCTGCTTATTTGAGAAGATCTCGTCTTCCATCTCCCCCTGGTTGAATTTTTCCTTAATAGCCGGATCCACTTACTGAGAAGATCTTCGGACAGAAGGAAGGATGCCAGTTCATTAGTGGAAGTCCCTCCATTGAACTCACCCAGCTCCAGGCAGATGAGAGAAATCCGTCAATCTGTATGGCATCCAGCTGCTGCAACCATGGGATGAGTATACGGTTGGCGTGCTAATGCATACTTGCCCGAATTTCCAGCGCACAGTGCTTTGCACAGTTCGGGATACCTCGAACCAGATCGACGGAATGATGATTGCACTTAGGGGCTAAGTTGATTGAGAAGTGCTTGGTACTTTATTTCGTCAGGCAGATGTGGCAAATCGTGCACTGCGCAGTTGAATATCCTTTTGAACAATGAGAACTTGGTAATATCTCTGTCGTAGATGGGGACGGTGGGCAACAGCAAATTCATGTACATGACTGCTTCAAAAGCGGACCGAGAGCTGCCCTTAGGTTCCAAAGGGAGATTGGACAGAACGAGTTTTGGGACCCAAGTCAAGCGTACAATCAGTTTCCTTACCTTAACAATGAGGATCTCCTCCATGGCATCCTCAAAACCCGCCTGAGCCACAT
Organism: Leptopterna dolabrata; assembly: GCA_954871275.1. Taxonomy (NCBI): domain Eukaryota; kingdom Metazoa; phylum Arthropoda; class Insecta; order Hemiptera; family Miridae; genus Leptopterna; species Leptopterna dolabrata. Next base: position 65,292,847 of record OX940978.1, read on the forward strand.
CTTTTGTAAGAGATCGACCCTGAACTACAAACTGATGTACTAGATCCTCTGTTTTAGAGGGCCATTGATCTGCAGTTAGAGCTGGGCCCACCTGAAGGCTCCAGGTTTGTAAGGCCTTGTAAATCCTCTTCTGATCCGTGTTCACCAGAGCTAAAATGGCCACGTCGAGGATAATTTTCAAAGACGGTGAAGATCTTGGGCTCATTATGACGTCCAATGACAACCTGACTACTGATTAAAAACTACAAGTTAGGCGAATGACCGCAGTTGAGGTTAACCTCACACGCTGGATATTCACTCAGCCATGGGGCAGAACTTCCCGGGTTTCGGCACCAATGAAAAGTTCTCGGGATAAACACAAGCTCTGGATCGATCATGAACACAACTTTATATTCGAAAAAATACAGATCTTTTGGTTTATTATTTTCAATAATGAACCATTGGAATCGAGCATGAAAAAAAAAATTCTTACCCCCCCTCAAAATTTGATGGTTTACGTTTCAAGGTATGTAGAATCCAAAACTGCAATAAAAATATTTCTGTCTGTCCGCCGTACGCCGTACGCCGTACGCCGTACGGGCCACTTTTCTTAGTTACCATGAAAAAAAATTGATGAAATTCGGGTTATAGGTTCCGTTCGGCGTCTAGTTGGTCCTCGAAGATCGACGTTACTGTGAGTCATCTCTAAGGGGTTCAAAATAGGGGTTGAAATTTTCAAAACGCCTATACCATTTTTTTACGTAAATATTTTTACGGTTTTAAATAGTTCTTGAACTTGCGAGTTTTTTAAGACCATCCGGAGCATCGTACGTCCAGCCGTTCGTTCACAGTAAGGCCCCGAAGTTTGCACCGACAGGCATTTTCGACTCCAGTGTGAATGAAATTGTATACAATCCAAACCAAATCTCGTAACCAGAGACGCGCCCACAATAGGAATTTGTGAATACGGCCAATCATTGGTAGGGATCACCTGATTATATTGGCGGAGTATGAAGTCGAGTTGGTTGTTCTGTGATATTATTTAATTTGAAAAATGATGGCTCTATTGGAGTTTGTTGGTAGGTAGTGAAACTTGAACAAACGTTGAAGTATTATTGATGGGTAAATTATTACTACGGTAAATCATTACTCAACGGTAAATTATTACACAACGGTAAATTATACCATCTACGTAGAAGGGGCTGGAGTTTGTTGGTAGGTACTTTTGCAACTTTTTTCACTCCTCATCAACAATTTCTTTTCAGAACTTCATTATGTGTGTTTCTTTTTGTTAGGTACTGTTTTTCATCGGCAGAATTATTTTAGCAACATTTAACTCGTGATTTAGGTAGGTACCTAGTAACGAGTACGGGGTTAGGTACTAACCTACGGAGGGTCTGCGATCTACATAATTATGCATAGAATAGTACATATTATATTATATAGACGGGTTATCTATACATAGAGCTGTGATCTGTAACAGAAGGGTATTCTATACAAAATAATAAACCGTTGTGCAGGGATTTGCAGCGTTTTAGGTACAAGTTCGGACTATTTTTAATATACTAATTTCGCAAAGTCAGAAAGTCTATTTATATGTGTGTAGTGGCGTCTTAATAATATTCACACAATGAATCACAATATTAGAACTCACCCCGGGCCCAGTGCTGCCTACCCAGGCACGAGATTGCCCCGTTCATTCCTATATTATCTCGCTCTTAAGATCAGTTCAAATTGCACACCCAATCAGCTCGATGATCCTAGAACAATGTCCCGCTCGATTGAATAATGATCCTAAAAGAATAATCTCAAGATTAAGAGCTACTGAGCATGGATCAAGAGTTCCGTGGTTCATGACCGAATCATGGCCTCATTTGACGGTATCCTTGTACGGCGGTCAAACATGTTGATTTTATGTATGTTTGAAGTATTTTGGTTTGAATAAAATGAAAAAGAAAACGCTGCAAATCCCTGCACAACGGTTTATTATTTTGTACAGAATACCCCTTCTGTTACAGATCACAGCTCTCTGTATAAATAACCCGTCTATATATTAATATACTATGTGAATCGCAGACCCTCCGTAGGTTAGTACCTAACCCCGTACTCGTTACTAGGTACCTACCTGAATCACGAGTCATATGTTGCTAAAATAATACAGCCGATGACAAACAGTAACTAAAACGGCAAAAAGAAACGCAAATAATGGAGTTCTAAAGGAAAATTGTTTATGTGGAGTGAAATAGATGCCCCTTCTGCGTTGATCACTGTTTTCTGTGGTCAATACCTGTAATGAACCGTTGTGTAATAACTTGCCCATCAATAATACTTCAACGGTTGTTCAAGTTGCAAAAGTACCGATCAACAAAATCCAGACCCTTCTTGGTAGATGAACAGTTGTGTAATAATTTACCGTTGTGTAATAATTTACCGTTGTGTAATAATTTACCTTTGTGTAATAATTTGCCAGTTTAATAATTTACCATTGTGTAATAATTTACCCATCAATAATACTTCAACGTTTGTTCAAGTTTCACAAGTACCTACCAACAAAATCCACTAGTCCATCGCTCATATCGCAGAACAACCAACTCGACTTCATACAGCCGTCCTTGATTATAATCAGGTGCTCCCTATTGATGATATCCCGGCCGGATTTATACCGTTTGATTCACGATCGTGTCTTTTTGGTGCACAGGAACGGCTGGACGTACAATGCTCCGGGTGGCCTCAAAAAATTGTTTAGCTCAAGACAAATATAATAACCAGACACGCTGGCTCCTGTCTGGTTGGAGATGATCATTTTAATTACAATAATAATGACATATTTTCATAGGTAGATTAATATCTCCCCATTATGTTTGGGTGAGAATCAACATTTCGAACATTCACCTTAATATTATTTACATAAGTAGGTGGGTATCATAATAAGTCCACTGTTTTGAGTGTCAAGTAGGTAAGTAGGTATTCATGGTCAAACAGGATTTTCACAAATTCCGAGGGACTTTATTATGTTTACCTGATAGAATTAAGTAGGTAGGTATTCATAATCAAAACGGAATTCCAGGAATTTCAAAATGGTGGAAGGGGGTGGGCGACGTCATTATGATTACCTGATACAATTAATTAGGTAGGTATTCATAGTCAAAACGGTATTCCAGAAATTCTAAGATGTTGCCAGGGGAGGGGTGGGGTGGGGTGACGTCATTATGATTATTTGACAGGTACAATTAAGTTGGTAGGTATTCATAAAGCCCCATTTACACGAGCGGACCGGGCCGGATACTCCGATGCTCCTAGCTAGGAGCCTCCTGACTCGCTCCGTGGGGGCGGGGCTTCCTTCCCTTCGGGCAGCCGTTTACACGACCGGACCGAAGACAAGAACGTAATAAACAGTTGTATAACAATTTCCACCGTTTAGGTTTATTATCTTCAGCAATAACTTTGTATAACACCCCCTCAAAATTTTTTGTTTTGCGTTTCAAGGTACCTAGATTCAGAAAATGCAAAGCCTGTACGCCGTATCATGCATACCGGCTTCAATTTCTGTCTAAAAAGTCGTTCTTTCGCACACATGCTCCATTTGGGCCCTAGTTGTGTCCCGAAACTTTGCAGCCCAATCGGAATAAAGCCATGGGGTGTTGTGTGAAAATGTGTATAAAAATAGGTACTTTTTGTGTTTTAGTAACATGTTGAGGTATCGTTTTCCGTTTTTGGAACGAGAAGACCGAATATATGATGTCGATTTTTACCAAAGAGGCGAAAATTGAGTTTTTACCAAAGGTTCATTTCCAAAATTGATTTTTAATGAGTCAACAACCTGGGAAATTGTCTGAAATCACCATCAATTTGTATAATAACACTAGAAAAAGTGTCAACAGGTGAATCAAGACTACTCTAAATGGCACTACCAATGATCAAAGATCATTTGAAAAAAAAAGGAGCGTACCTAATTCGTGTTGTGGGGGCCAAAATTGGTGGAAACCATCATAAATGGCTATTTCAATAATTATTTCACATGAAAGAAACAATAAATTAACTGTAGGTAAGTCCAATAGAATAATAAACCCATAAGACAAGGACTTCGCAGCGTTTTTTAAACTATATGCATGTTTATAGGGATGTAGGTACCTAGTCCTGGAGAAGATCCTGAGCGGATATGCGTTTACATCACAGGGTGACAGAGCAAACGGGTGGGGAGAGTAGGATTGTCCGGTGGGGGGACCCTAGATCCGAAGGAATTTCCATCGGGCCTCCCTAGCAAGTGGGAACGCCCATAACCGGTCCGGAGGAGCGTTTACACGGCAGGGCAGAAGTACGCACTTACTGTACTCCTCTGATTTATCCGGTCCGTCTGCTCGTGTAAACGGGCCTTAATAAAGGTTGAGGTGATGGGTGAGGTGGTGGGTGTGATGATGAGTGGCCGGGGGGGGGGGGGGGGGGGAAGGCGTGGGTAGCTGTGACGGTGAGAGGGGGTAGGGGATAAGGGGGTGTGAGGGTGAGGGTGATAAGTGGTGAGGGGGATGTGAGGGGTGAGGGTGATGAGGGGGGTGTGAGGGGTGTGAGGGGCGAGTGGGGATATGGGGTGAGGGGTGTGTGATGGTGAGGGAGATAAGGGATGAGGGGGGTTAAGTGGCGAGGGGGGTGTGAGGGATGAGGGGCGTGTGAGGGATGAGGGTGATAAGGGGGGAGTGAGGGTGAGGGTGATAAGGGGTGAGGGGGGTGTGAGGGGAGAGGGGTGATAAGGGTGTGTGAGGGGTTAGAGGGGATAAGGGGGTGTGAGAGTAAGGGAGGGTGGGGGGGGGGGGTGATAAAGGGCGGTGAGGGTGGCGAAGGCGAGGGGTTGAGGCGGGGGCGGTAGGAGGTGTTGAGGGTGGTAGGAGGTTGATGGGTGATGATGGATGATGGGTGGGGAGTGATGGGTGAAGGTTTGTGGGCGGAGGGGTAGGAGGAGGGTCTGAGGGTTGAGGAGGACTGTGGGGTGGGTGGTGGTCTGGAGGCGGGGTGGGTGGAGGTCTGGAGGAGGGAGGGGGCGGGGTTGGTGGAGCTCTGGAGGCGGGGTGGGTGGAGGTCTGGTGGCGGGGTGGATGGAGGTATGGAGGCGGGGTGGGTGGAGGTCTAGAGGCGGGGTGGGTGGAGGTCTGGAGGTGGTTGGGGGCGGGGTGGGTGGAGCTGTCGAGGCAGCTGGGGGTGGTTGTAGGCGGCAGGGGTGATAGGGCGACGTCCAGGGGGGGGGGGAGTAATGGTGTGGTTGAGGGTAATGGTGAGGGGGGTGGGGATGTTGGGGGTTGTCGGAGAGGGGGGTGGGGGTGTTGGTGGTTGTGGTGAGGGGGTGGGCGGTTGTGGGGGGGGGTGGTGAGGGGAGGGAGGGGCGGTATGGGCTGATGGCGGTTAAGGGGCGGGCGGGGGTGTTGGTAAGGGGTGTTGAGGGGGTGATGCCACCCGCTAAGGCCCCGAGCAGCTGGTTAGACTGATGAGCATGTTCAAACAGGATGTTCCAGGATCCCCATATTGACTCTACTCATTTATTATTTCGTTTTTGGCACTTCGTCTCATACAAAAACAGCTCAACAGTATTACTCTTTTTATAGGTAAAATTATATCCAGTCTTACTCCTGATGCCCACGAAAACACTCTTGAGGGCCGTAACCAACGAAAAAACGACAAAATATATCCTTTTTGTTGGCTAAATACGAGTAAGGAAAATAGTGTAGTGTAGTGTAGTGTATATTTTGTTTTGGCCATTTTTTTAATCCTGGATCCCATGTTGATTACCAACCTTCTTTCGATGGCTAGCTCTTTTCAGAGAGAAACGAAAGCCAATAGAAATTATATCATAGGATGGTGGGTACATAATCCAGACTGAACTTACCTTCAGAAATTAATTTAGCAGTAGGTACCGGCAAGTAATGCAGTTTTGGGAAAGATTTTTTTCTAGCAAAACAGTGTATACATCGGGAAAACAGAGGAAGTCCCTGATGGAAAATATCTCTAATAATAGGTAATTACTTTTAGTCAGCGGTTACCCAACTGCATTTTTGTTCTCATATTTTTGGGGTAGAATGGTAGCCATTGATTTCAAGGCGATTTTCATCTACGGGCATTCTGACATTATTCTTATTAGCCGAAGGGTAAAATCGCTCGTGGAATTGAAATCTCGCAGATGACGCTTCGAAAATACGAACTGAGTTCACCATTGAATTCTTCATGAGAAATCAGTCGAAAGTCATGTGTCACACTTGATGTTGGCGAAACACTTTTTAATCAATTTTTTGCCATTTTTGGCGCATTTTGGAAGTGGCGTAAAAAAGTCACCTGAGGGGGTCTAATTATTCATGAAATTTTGCGTATGAAATAAAAATTGGGGGTTCCCGTTTAATAAATAAAAAATATAAATAAAAAATAATAATAAAATAAGTTAGTGCTAATTTGGTACATTTGGAGAGCACAAAAAAAATTGCTATAGCCTAGATTAATAGAAAATCAAATATTAAGGAGGTTTATCTTAGATATTTTTCGATCAGGATGGAAATAAGCCGGCAACGGGGTTGGTGCAAATTGGGTGGGCCACCCAGTATAAATATGAACTTCAAACGAAATAGCAATTTAAGACCTCTCTAACAGACCTCACTCTCTCACACTCCTTCTCCAACCGATAGTCGTGAAAACCCATTCACGACAAGTGGCGATCCCTACATGGAATAATTTGCAGTCTTTTATATTGTAATTTTTCCCTCGCTATTATCTTAAAAAAATAAGGGTAAGCCGGTGGTCGATCGGTTTCGCACTCCCTCACTTGATGGATTGGATTGGGACGGCGCAGCGGCTTCTGGCTCCGTCGGTTCGAATCCCAGCGCCTCTTTTTGTCAAATGGGGCGGTAAGGCAGCCGATCATCTTGCAGCAGAAAAATAACATTATTTACATCGATATGTCGGTACGTACCATGTTGACTACTATCATTCCTAAGCCCAGGACGATGGTGCAGGTGAAGAACCCACCTCCTATGGAGGGTCCAGCGACGGAGGAAAATAGCTCGTAGAACCTGGAAATTGTCACTGAGATGTTTCTACTTGCGGTTAGCTGACTACTGATTCTATCGAATAATTTCCCCTGGAATTTGAGTACTAATGTGAAAATAAATAAGCCAATTTAATATAGTTATTAGCGCACCTTTACAAATGGTTAGGTATGTACTTTCTTTCATACAAATGCAACTGATGAAACAGAGTTCAATCTTTTAAATGTCAGGATACACATCATTTTGAATCAAAATCGGCTCGGCTGGATGAGCGGCTGGCACATGCAAATGGGGCCATTCCCCACCCCAACTTCCCGGGAATAGCTTCAAGTCATGTCCGTCACGCAGGGAAACATTGACAAGTAAAACTAAATGAGGAGTACGCGTCGGATCAGTGGGCCAACGCCAATAGTAACCCATTACTAGCTCAGTAATATAATAATTATATATATCACACGCTACCAGTACTGATACCATCATTACTGGGATCATTACACAGTCTTTTGCAGGCTGTTTTCTGTCGTCAAATCGTGCAGTGTTTGTCAAAGCACTCGAAATCGAAGAGTAATAACTGGGCTAGTACAGGTCCCATACTTCACTTGTATGGGACCACCGAGGGATGATTCTCTTCCATTAAAAAATAGAATCATCAAAATCGGTCAAGTTCTTTCAGAACGCAAAAAAAACACCGGCCGAATTGGAACCCTTTTTCTTAAGTCGGTTAGCAATAAATACGTGAGTATTTCTTTAAGTACCTACTTAATTATTTTTTGGTGGTGCTTTATGTTCTCCTTCAAACAACTTTCTATGCAGTCCTGATAAAGCGGCCACTCCTCATTCTTCTTGGACGGCGGCTTGAGTCCATATCTCCGAACGTACAGGTGCCTTGCTCGCTTTCCGATAAGGTTGAGGGACTCAACGAGGATCGCCAACTCCAGAGAAATCCGACAGGATACCCTGTAGTGGAGTCCAGCAGCTGTACTTAATCAATTATGTAGGTACATGAATACCTAAGAAATGACATTTTCAACTAATTATTTTAAACTACAGTCTGATGTATGTGCTTTCAAGGTTGGGTCAGGAATAAATCAAAATTTCTTCAGTATATTTATAATAGACACCTACATCTTAAGGGCTCAGATGATAAACAAGCATTTTTGATGGGATGATTAATTAAAAATGAGATTCGGAAAACGAGGTTTATGATGAAGACGTTTAGGGTATTTACTGACACAGACAAGGTTGTAGAAGAAAACGAAAATTTTTGTAGAACAACATACAATAATATATAAGCTTATTGTTTCAAAATTCCACGGTCAAAACTCCACTGTAAAAATACTTACCTACTAAAATGTCAATTTTCACTATTTTGAGAGATGAGTTCAATTTTTTTACGAGTATTTAATATACTCATTTACAAGCGTTGCAAGCATTCTACTGTATAACTCAAATTCTTTTCATCATGAATTGATACTTATAATTCTCCTGGCGATTTATTAATTTCGGACTCGTCCTGAAATAAGTACCCCAAGTACATCGCTGTTGTAAAATTTAACCTGCCAAGAAATTTTTTTTATTATACATTTTCGGATTCAGCATTAAATTTCCTATAAGATAAACATAATTTCAACTTTATAAAATTTCGATAACTCTGTTAGTAGTGAGAATATACCTTTTCCAGAGCATTTTGGGGCTAAGTCCAGGGGCTAAGTCCGGCTGGCGTCACAGACCCCTCCACCCTCGAACTATGGCGGGAGGGGTACAACTCCGGCTGACGTTCAATGATGTTGCAATGACCCCTCCACCCCCCTTCCCTGAACTAGGGCCGGAGGGGTACAACTTAGGTTGGAGTTTGTTCTGGGGCTAAGTCCGGCTGACGTCACAGCAATGACCCCTCCACCCCCGAACTAGGGTCGGAGGGGTACAGGCCGTAGTTAGTTCCGGGGCTAAGCCCGGCTGACGTCACAAGGTGTTTGTAAATATTACCCCCCCCCCCTCACCAACCATCGCATCTCTTCCTTGTTGATCACTCCCCCCTCCCCCCACTACTACTACCTGCTGGTCATTCATAAGCCCCCCTCCCCTCCCCCCACCCACCTCCTCGCTATTGGTCGATCGACAACAGATATATCAAGCATGACGTCATCTTAAATCTGAAAATTTCAAAAATGTCGTAGTTTCGAGAGGAATCGAACCCAGCTCCACCACGGGAGAAAGAGATCCGCGGAGATTATGGAGTCTGAGACAATACCTCGGTGCTACGAGGGCTCGGCCCAAAGGAATATAGTAGATTGAAGGATATAAAATAGGTAATTACGAAATAAAATAATTAAACGATCCACTAGTTATCGCTTATCTCAGACGGCGAGTGCCCTCCTTATCTCCCCTACATCCTTAGCAAACCTTGTTCCTTCGTTGCAACTCCATAACGGTCATTCAATGCATTTTTACCAGGGCAGCGTGGTCAACGGAATAAACCATCATTGTACACCTCCAAGTTTCTTACCTTCAGAAAACAGGTGAGTTAGCTTTATACCTATCGAGCCATCTTTATACTTAGTATTTTTAATTATGTAACTGAGCCAAATTATGCTGAATATTTGCAGTTGACAATTTATTTTTATCCAAATATGACTGTTCCGAAGGTCATAATTTATTCGTTATTATTTTTGTATTACAGATTAATTAAAGACACATTCACTTTGACCCCCATCACTGTATCAGGATTGTGGAATAACTACGGAATAAAAATACAAGTAAGTTACTTAAGAAATTGCATTTTATTTCATATTATTTTCATTTCAATGTCATATTATTTACATTTCAATTACATATTATTTACATGCATCTGTGTGTAGGATGTTCAAATTCAGATAATACAGTTAGACAGTAAACACATTGAAGTCCATTTTTCAATCGGGTACATCTGACAAATCCGTTTTTGGCAAGCTGTAGTTTATCGTTAGCATATTTAGCCATTCCAAAAGTAGCAATTCGTGGGATTGTATCGAATAAGTTAACTCGATGTTCGTTTTGATTAATCCATTTGCGTAACGCAGCACCTTTGACCAATGAGCAAGCCTGATGATATGACGTATCAATCAATGAATGTTCGTAACAAGGAGAAATCAATTCGTTCGGTGATAAAAGGGACGGTAATTTTGGACAACCGAATAAACCAAGTTCTATAATAATGTGACGTCCATCTCTTAGCAGAGACTCCACAATTTGACATTTCTCGGTTCCTTTGAGAAAAATGAAGCGTGCATTCTTAACACTTTGTCGTAAAATAGATTCAAGTTGACAGAATTCTTTGGATCCAGATTCAGCTGAAAGTCCGTGGATATAATTTCGTGCGTAGATGGATTGATATGATTCTTCACCATTTATGATGTATGGCGACTTGAACACCTCATGCGTGGTAAATCCTGACGAAACATCAATGACGGTCAGTTCTTTCACAATTCGGTTAGATAAAAGGGTAATGTCAATTAGAACACATCCGTAACTATCCATTATTAGTGCTAAAATAATGTATCAACGTGATCGTTTTCAACCTCGGTTATAACTGATGAAGTAACTGTTCAATTCGATGTTATATATATAACTCCTCCACTCACCCCCCACCACTATTACTTTAGACTTTTTGTTTTTTTCAAATTCTCTATCACAGAGTTCAAATGTCTTAAATTCACCGCATCATAAGTTTGTGTAGGATTGGCTACATAGCTAATCTGTTTATATTTTGCATGAAATTTGCCACCCAATAGAACTATAGCGTTTAATGAAAGATATGAATTTACGACTACATCATCCGGGTCTTTACCAGGTGCTACATGGCTCAGTTTCATCTGTGAAAAATCGATAGACTTTGCATCTTTCCATTTTAACATAAAAAATTCATTTGTGAAATTCGTTTTAAATTCAGTTAAAATGGCCTTTATTCTATCAGTTAGTCGTTTATTAAAATTTTCTTCAACCAACAAATCTTCAATAAGTTTTCTTGCTAAAACACCCAGGTTCCGTTCCAACGTTTCTAGCTCTGACGATTTGAATTCTGCAATTGAATTTCGTACACGGTCATCCACGTATTTTTTATTCGTAGGGTGGTAATCTCTGGTAGGTTTTGCAGTGATACGCCTATGAGCGCCATAGCCTAGCGAAGTATAAGGCATTGTTTCAATAAATATACCCTCTCTTTTCTAATAATTTCAATAGATAAGTCGCTCTACTTTGTAACCGAGTATTCCCGGCGTTTATACTACCTAACAACAATTCTAACTGATGGACTAAATTATTGGCATCCTCCTTATCATCCGAAGAAGTTGGGTCGACTGAAGAAGGCGGAATAACGGTTCTGTTAATATAAGCTATTGGGTGATGATCATCTGGCTCAACTACAGTCGAATAATTAGTAAATATGGATTCAATTCCACTACCCATGGTTGTGGGGAGTTGCGTTTTCGTCATCCTTTTAGGTGGATGGATGCGCGATATTATTTCCTTATATTTCACTCCACCAGTTGTACGGATTGGCCTCGCTGCTGCATACCCGTGATATGCAACTTTAGATTTACGCACTATATCGCTGTAATTATCAAAATCTGTTTCCGTGTAATTTTTAGGAGATTGTAGGAAAATCAGTTCGTAAAGTCCCGGTGTAGCATCGTACATTTTATGGTTTAAAAGTATGTAGTTATCGGAGAACTTAAGTTGCGAATTTCCTAAAGACACTCCATTTTTTCCTTGCAACACCGGTCCATACACCTTATCAAGTGGTTCTCCACTCCATTCACCCGTAAACATGTATATTCCATACGGTTTAGCAAATGTTGGTATTGCATGTATAAACTTATCCATTAATTTCCATCCGACTGGACTATTTGCTTCCTCATGTAATGAATTAACTTCCATGTTACGTAAATTTTTCTCACCAGGAGTAGACGTGTTAGTTACCATTTTTTTAATTAGAATATCGCGAGGAGTAAGTGGTGGTGGGGAATAATCGTAAACTGTTTCATCCATGATGGATCCCTTAGTTGCATCTAATTCACTGTCTTCTTCTTCTTCTTCATCTTCTTGCTTAATCGATTCAACTTCTTCTTTGGAGAGGTTATCATTTAAACTATCATTCAAATGCTTGAAACTTTTATCGAAAAGCGGTCCATCCACCTTACTACGTTTTATAGAACGTGTAGATTTCAATACGGATGTTAGGGGATCGACAATGGGTTTATATTTAGCTCTTAACGCCTCATCTCGCGATCTCTGAAGATTACGTAATAACTTGTTTTTTCTTTTTAATGATTTGCTAGCTTCATCTACTTTCAATGAATTATCGATATTAGCTTGACTGACTGACCGTTCGAGAGCAGACATGGTGATGGAATGCTTATTATCATCGGATACTCTCCTTCATATATCTGTGAAAAATTCGTCAAGTCCGCTTCTATATCTGCCCAAATTCATTTTCCGTGTTTTATCAACCAGTAGAAAATTGTAATCTTTAAACCACGCCGATTGACACATTTCAATTAATTGTTTATACGTAATGTCAGCAAACATGTGATCTCTCCATGCTAAATGCAAATTACGACCATCTTGAGGATATAAAATGATTAGATTCGCGTTATCTCTAATCAAATGTTTTTCACTGGCTGCGTAACTCTGAATCAAGTAAAAACAATCGGAATTGAAATGACGAGATCTCGTGAATGCGGCTCGTATGTGTGGAAGGAACGATTTGTCCGTAGCGTCGTCGAATATTATCAAAGAATGGCGTTTAATAATGGCTGGGAATTCGCCACCATCTTCACACTCGACAAATGTGATTTCTGGCGTCTTTAGAAGAACATCCCGTAAAAATGCATATTTGTCCTGATCGCGGGTGTGAGAACATAATATGATATTATTAAATTTAAGGCATTTCTCCGATAAAATGAAATTCGTTAATAAATTTGTTTTTCCATAATTTGAACTTCCGGATACAATTGCTCTGATTTGATTTGGTAAAAACGGTCCATTTTTATCGTTTATTAAACTTCCACCCACTTGTTCATCGTAATTTGTAACTGTAAACGCATTGTCCGATCTCATTAACTTCATTTTCACTAATGACAGTAAAACATGTCGTTCAACATGTATATAAGTGTTCATGAAATATGCTAACCGTCAGTCATGGATGAACATCCCCCCGCTTGCCTTATTGACGGTTTTGCAGAATTGTCTACCGGGTTTCCCCCATTTTTATCAATATGTATTCCATTATTATACTCCCTATTAAATTTAACGAATGACGTTAAATGTCCGATTAAAGAGGAAAACGTTCGACTTATTTGCAATTACTTGATTATTGAGCCGGAGAATCGTTACGATTTCACATCAAATACGAGTATATTAATATCATTTGTTATCGTTCTGTCATTATTGATACTTGGACTCGTACACTATTTTTCAATACATCGATTCCGAAGGGGGGGAGTATAAAATAGGTAGCGGAGCATACAAATTAGTCATAAGTCGTTAAAACTTTATAGAGTGCACATGCTCAACAATTTTTTAGAGAGAAATAAAACACCATATTTAATTCACGGTCGGTTTTGCGGTCCAGGAAACGACGTTATAGATCAGATTCAACGAGGAATAACCCCACTAACAGAATTAGATTCGCATTGTAAACAACACGACTTAGCTTATCACAGATTCAAGGACATACCTAGCCGCCCATCCTTGCATCCCAAGCTTGGCAACGAGTTGTAGCTCCCGATTCATCTCTTAAGGAGCGATTAGCGGCTTTAGCAATCAGCGGTGTGATGAGGGGCAAAGTGACTGTCGGTGCAGGGTTAAAAAAACGAAAAAGAATCCGTCGAAAAAGACCGGTGGTAAAGGGAGGATTTCTCCCAGCTCTAATCGCCGCTGCGCTAGCGGGGGGAGCCAGTCTAGCTCAAATATACAAAAGCGTAAGCGACGTACAGAAAGGAAAAAACGAGTTGTTAGAAACTCAACGTCACAACATGGCACTGGAAGCAAACAGGAGTATAGGAGGAGGAGGAAGGCATCTACGACGACGACGAATCACACGTTTGCGAGCCACTTCAAGAAAAACACCTTCAAGTGGAAAGGGGTTGATAATGAAACAATTTCGAAAACGATAAATCAACTTCCAAATGAGCCGTTGAGTAGTGTAGATGTGGCAGGATTTTGCAAGAAACACGTTCCGTTTTATAGAGGTGTATATTCAAAAGATAACCTTCCAAAACAGCCACGTCGCTACGAGAGAATAATAATCAATTTAGCCTCTTCTGACGATCCAAGTGGTGGTAGCCATTGGTGTGCTTTACGTATTGGTGCGTCAATATGTCTGTACTTTGATACTTTTGCTCTTGAACCTCCGGCTGAAGTAATTTCATATTTAAGGGGTCGTAAGATATATTTTAATCGCATTAAGTTCCAGGCTGTCTCCTGTTTCCATTGTGGTCATTTTTCTTGTTTGTTTTTAGCCGCAAAATGTCTAGACTCTTCACTATCACGGGTAATTCGAGTGAAATGATTGCAGACATTTATCCACCTATCGAATTGGATCCCTCGCACTCTTACGGCTTAGGACTCTTAAATTTTTACACCTACAACTCAATATGCAATATAAGCCGTTACAACCGAAACTTTTATATTAATGAAAAGGGGACCTTATACCCGATTGAGTTCAAAAGAGGGACGTATAACGTAGAAGATATATTCGATCATATTAAAAAAGATGTTGATTTAATGAAAAAGGCGAAATCTCGACCTGAGTGGGATATTAATTTTAAAATCGATTCAATCACAAATAGAGTTCAATTTAAAGCTACATTCGACGTATTTTTTACACCTGCCGATACGATAGGTAAATTATTAGGTTTCACTAGAAAAGACGTCTTGCCAAAAAACGTGGACCACGTCGCACCTAGCCCTGGAAATATTTTCTCATACCATACGATCAACGTGGAATACAACTTGATAACAGATTCGTATTTAAATTCGTCACATTGCACCATACTACATAGTTTCTGCCCACAAGTTGAGCTTCAATATCGGATTTCACACTCGCCATCGCCCGTTGTGTATTTAAGGCTGTCTAAACAAATAATTGACAACATTCAAGTTCGTGTGACCGACCACAACGGATCTCTTTTAGATTTCCAGGACGAACAGATCACAGTCGTGCTACACCTACTCAGATTACAATAGATGGGGTTTGATTTCTCTGGTAGAACGCAATCGCTGAATATCGGCCAATCTCAAGGAATAAGAAGAAGCAACAGTGTTAAACCTTTGAGTGCTAAGAGCATAAAATTTTTACAGAACTTGGGCTTTTCAGTCAGAAAACATGGATTCGATGCTAGACATTCTGTCACCACCCCACTTTTCAGATAAAATCGTGGGTTATAACTATCAGAGACATACACCCTATAACATGTCCGATCTTGGAAATAACGCTGAAATTAGAATAATTATCAATCAAAACGAAATTTACGCGCCATTCGATAGTTATTTAAGTTTGGAGGGGAACGGAACTGACGTTAAATTAGTGAACAACTCATTCGCTCATTTGTTTGAAACTATATCATACAGGTTAAATGGAACTCTCGTAGATCAGATTCGAAACCCTGGCATCACATCAACGCTTAAAGGACTCATTTCATTCACTTCTAACGAATTAAACGCCGCAACAAACGCTGATTTCTTCGATCCCAATAACGCATCCACCTCGTCATTGTTGAAAAACGATAGATTCAATGTGTGCATTCCTCTGAAATACTTACTCGGTTTTTTCTAAGATTCTCAACGTGTTGTGATTAACATGAGTCAAGAGCTGGTATTGGTCAGGTCGGGAAATGACCTCAACGCCTTAGTAAGTGTTTCTGGCGTAAAAGATGCATCAATCGTCTTAGATAAAATAGCCTGGGTCATTCCACATGTGAAATTGGCGGATAGGGCTAAAGCACACATTTATACGGTGATTGGAAAAGATCCGGATTTAAGCCTAACCTTTCGTAGTTGGGAATATCATGAAATGCCAAACGTTCCCCATGGTGGTAAAGAATTTACGTGGTCCATCAAGACTAGCGCCCAATTACATAAACCACGTTTCGTACTAGTGGCATTTTACACCGATAAGAAACATAATATAAAGCAAGACATATCGCAACCGGATAATTTGAACATACAGAGTTATCGACTATATTTGAATCATGAAGTCTTCCCTTTCCAAGAGTTGAACTTAGACGTTAGCAATGGAATATTCTCCGAACTGTATGAAAGTTATTTAAGAATTCATTCGTCTTATTACTCTAAAGATAACAGCGCTCCAATTTTGGGCAGAGAATCTTTCGGAAAACAACCGTTCATTTGTATAGATTGTTCTAAACAGGTAGAAAACCTTAAAGATGTAGCCCAAGACTGTCGACTCGAGGTTGATTTCACAGACTCCATCCCAGAGAAAACGAACTGCGTCACGATTATTATTTATGACAAATTAGTCACTTACGCTCCGCTTAGCAGCGTTGTCAAGATTTATTAACCTATTTTTCCTTATCAATAAATTTTTTTTTTAGTCCTCCGTTTCGACTTTTGTTTTTAAAACCATATTAGTTTTTTTCTTTTTAATCTTTCAGATAACACCATGGATCACGAAGGATCATCATCAATTGCAATATGCGTAAGATGCGGTGAGCCTCACGCAGTAAAAAACCGGCAGCGACATACTTGTAGGCTCATAGTTTGTAAGTTTTGTGATAAGAGCTATAGGAAAGATAAGAGGCATTGTTGTAAGAAATTAGTAGAATGTAACATTTGTAATCGATCGTACATCTCAAATAGAAAACACACGTGTCATATTCGTGTTGGTATTCACAAATGCACGATTTGTACTAGGAATTTCACAACGAAAAATAGATTAAAACGTCATACCATGACCCAACATAAACCAGTTACAAGCTTGACGTCACGTGGAGATAATCAAATTGTTGTAGTAATATGTTGGTTGAGCCGGAGCGGTCACGGTACACGGCACGGCACGGACCTAGACCAATCAGACGCCAGGAGGGGGAGGGGGGTTACAGCCAGGGCAGAGGACCAATCAGGGTCTACAGCCAGGGCAGGGGACCAATCACGAGCTAATTAAATGACGAAGGGGGGAGGGTGGGGGAGTGGAGGGGGTACACGCGTGAGTGGAAAATAATGAGAAGTAGATCGAGAATTCAAAAAATAATTCAGTTTAGAGTGTCAAGGCCACTCAGAGTTGAGTGGAACACAATGAGACGGGAATTCCCAAAGGTAATTCAGGTTAGAGGGTCAAGGCCATCCTCGAGTCCGAGGGATTATGCGAGAGTGCGAGAGAAAAAATTAGAATATTGCACGCTGGAAACAATGACGCGCAGGTCGAACGGAAATTATTAGACGGGGTTCGACACAAGCGGCGTTGAAAGAGAAACATATTTCTTGGAAACAAGTGGGAATAATTTAACGAAAAAAATTAATAGGGCAAGTAGGTAGGTGGGTAGGTGGTGGCCAAACAGGGAAACGTTTCTTCAGAAAGAATGATTTATTCAATAAGATATAATATAGAGTTAAACACGTTTACAGTAAATGCGTAGATTTCATTTTATAAGTAAGGCAAGGGCATATGCAAAATCCAAAATGACGACAGCGTAGACAGATAATCCCATCGACATGATGACGTGGCTGAAGGAAGCATTCGAGAGAGCAGCAGAATTTAGGTTTATAATCTGGATCCACAATTCGCCGCACGTAGGGACACGTCGGCGAAAATCTTTCGTGGTCGGCTATCGGGGAATCTAGAGGAGTCCAGCGAAATACTTTAATCGAACAGAATGGGCAGATTACGATATCATCAGTTTTTGTCCAAACGAACCCCGCTTCAGCCATCGAATGAAAGGAGGGGGTAGCGAATTTATCCTTTGGGAATTCTTGAAAAGTGTTCAATCTTGCAGAGACGGAATTGAAAATTGTTTCCGGCGGTCGCATGTGCTCCATAACGTAGACAGGTAAGTATTATTACGGAGCCGTAGAAGTTTTTCGAAAGTCGAATCGTTCTTCAACGGTTTACTGTACAGCCAGTTGAGGGTACGTTTTAATTCTATACACTTATTAATAATGGCTCTGTTGGAACGCACCGAAGGACGCTGGTGTCTCTTCACCGTCACTCGTAACGAATTCAATGCCAGCAAACAGTTAACAAACTCCGGAGCTCGTTCGCCCTTTATTAAAGTATCTACCGGTTCACAGATGAAGAGAGCATATAACGTATCACCACGGGACAGGTGTCTGTAGGCCTCCATGGAAGACTAAACTATTCTGCCACTGTCGAATTCTTTTCCTCTAAATGTTCACTCTTATGATTTATTACATAACTATCCACCTCATCGGTCTCATTCCCATCTGGTAAATCGATCAGCTGATGATTTCGAGTTGTAATCAGCTGTGAAACGAGTTCGTATAATCGTGTAAGAATCGTGCTATCCGTACATTTTATGTTTAAAATATCGAAAATATTCAGTTTTCCCGCTGTGACACTCATTAAGAAGTCATCGTATTCATACGCTAAATTGAATTCGTCGAAAAAGTATATTTTTCCATTTACATATCTGAAGGCACTCTTGATGCCAGCAGGTAAACCGAAAAAAAGGTTACGGTATTCTCCTACAAGCCGTGTAGACGTTGAACATTCATCAATTTTATAGGCGTAATTTTTCGAAAGAATGTAAATTTTTCCTTTATACGTATTCACGGCAGCATCAACGTTCGTCGCTCGTGACAGCGAGGCCAACGTCCTTATACGGGTAAGAGATAATGAAGGATAATTGAATATGTAAACCATTCTGTTGGAAAACAAGACAATTTCGTCGTTAGAGTTTTGGTAGATCCCATCTATTTTCCTGAAGTTGGGCGGTAAAAATTCCAACCAGCGCGTTATAATATGAGGTCGAGTCAATTGCTCATCGTCTCTCAGTTTCTCGTTCACATCAATAATCCAAACGTACTTTCCATGGAACATGAAAATTTTATCATTCACTACAATAAGCGTATGGATAAGTTTTCTATATTTACAAACATCCGTGTTAATTGGTACAGATGCGGTGGTGTTGGGCGGCGAAACACTCGTTGTTGGTGGTGGTGGGGGGAGTTTGGTTGTTGTCACGATGACCGGGGGTGTGGGGCGTACATGAGCTCCGTATAGGAATTGTATCCCGTTTATATCATCAATCGATAATTGAACAGTTCCGCGACGATAATAAGGGTACATAATAGAACCATGTTTTAGGGAATGTTCCAATCCTAAAGCATGACCAATTTCATGAACAGCCACCCATAAAAAAGAGGTCTTATTCGATGGACACTTATCATCTGGGGAATAATACCAATTTTCATCTGCGTCGAAATTCATTTCGACGGAGGTCTGCCGAAGATTCGGGTAATCCGCATGCGCTAAAACATTACCCAAACCATCGAATGGGTAAGGGCATTCTGCGAATTCTTTTGATTTCATATGCGATTGGCTGCCCATAGTTAATAATAGTTTAGGATTATCGATGCTACGAATGAAAATTAAATTGGCATGTTCCGACCACTTTGCAAAGGCCTGTTCTAACACGCTCCTATACCTTGAAAGGCCACCATAAGCGAACCATGTGACTGTATTGTTGAACCACATTCGGCTTTTACTAGCTACGAACGCCTGTAGCGTGTCTGC
Organism: Leptopterna dolabrata; assembly: GCA_954871275.1. NCBI lineage: Eukaryota > Metazoa > Arthropoda > Insecta > Hemiptera > Miridae > Leptopterna > Leptopterna dolabrata. The sequence continues at coordinate 65,312,596 of OX940978.1, forward strand.
TAAACCGCAACGTTCCCTCTTCATCAGATTCGCGGTAGACTCATCCAAAGTCCCATTTTTCAAAGGTAAGTCATTTGATTCTTGAAACAGCGTTAATGCTTCTCGTAATTCGCTTTCGCTAACATTTCCAGTGAGAGTAGAGCGATCCGTCGTCATATAACCATATGTTTGTAAATATTCAACAGGTGGCATCGAATAAACGAAATATAAGAGGCTGGTTAGCCAATATAGTACGCCTCGGAGAATAGCGAAATCCATTTTTTTTTCTACGATATCCCCCGCTGTCGAGGGCTAACGCTCTAATGTTCATGTCTGGTTGGAAAATGGCCTTAATAAAGGGCCTCCCACGCTGGTCATTTCTTAATAAAGGGCCGCCCACGCAGTTTAATAATGAAAAAAAAGATGCCACACAGCGTCGTGATTCTGTGAGGGAGATAGACACGGAACATCTCTAATTCTTCTTCATCTAGTTTCTGACCGTTTTCCCCCATTTCCTGTAAATACGCTTGGACCGTCTTCCCATACCTCGTTTCAACTCTTGCAAATTTGACTACGGGATACAATTCACGTAGCTTCAAAGAATCGAGTTTTCTTACTTCAATCAGGGGGAGGATGCTTTCTTTATTTTGCCCAAAAATGGGTGGGTGGTCTTATATAATCTCAAAGCAAAGTGCGTGTCTTTTGAACTGTTTCGACTTATTAAAAATATTCATCTTTGATAACACATTTTTATTAATGTAAACATTGCCCCAACCTCGCAATGTTCAGTGTGTGACAACCATACAATTCACACTCCTTTTATTTTTTATTTTTTTATTACACATCCTCCAACAATGATTACCTACATGAAAAATTTTCAAGTTTACAGTCAATATATACATCAAATTTTACATGATTAACCAAACCAAATCGAATAACACAACACCAAATATTGGGTATTACACAAAATCAATGTCATGTGCGAGTCCGATTTTCCCCCGATAAATTAATGATAATGGAGCGTCAGGATTGTTGTTATATTTGGCGATGTCTTGGTCGCTTATTTCACTGGCGATTCTGTGAGGGAGATAGACACGGAACATCTCTAATTCTTCTTCATCTAGTTTCTGATCGTTTTCCCCCATTTCCTGTAAATACGCTTGGACCGTCTTCCCATACCTCGTTTCAACTCTTGCAAATTTGACTACGGGATACAATTCACGTAGCTTCAAAGAATCGAGTTTTCTTACTTCAATCAGGGAGGATGCTTAATGACGATGGCGGAGAATTATTTCGGATTCGTTGAAGTTTTTTTGAATGTCGTATCGTTTTTTCAACGGTTTTGCAATAGAGATAGTTGAGGGTTCGTTTCAATCAGTAATAAGCTCGATTAAACGCCTCGGAGAATTGCGAAATCCATTTTTCGACATCCGACACTGTTGAGGGTCCACGCTCTAATGTTCATGACGAGTTGAAAACTTTTCTTAATAAAGGTTCACCCATTCAGCTCATTTTTTATTGGTTGGTGAGTGGGGAAGGGGGGGTAATGATTACAAACAATTACGGTCCACCTTGTGACGTCAGCCGGGCTTAGCCCCGGAACTAACTACGGCCTAAGTCCTACCTCTCCGGAGTTGCATGGAAGGAACAAGGTTTGCTAAGGATGGAGGGGCGATAAGGAGGGCACTCGCCGTCTGCGATAAGCGATAACTAGTGAAACGTTTAATTATTTTATTTCGTAACTATTTTATATCCTTCAATCTACTATATTCCTTTGATTACAAACAATTACGGTCCACCTTGTGACGTCAGCCGGGCTTAGCCCCGGAACTAACTACGGCCTAAGTCCTACCTCTCCGGAGTTGCATGGAAGGAACAAGGTTTGCTAAGGATGGAGGGGTGATAAGGAGGGCACTCGCCGTCTGAGATAAGCGATAACTAGTGGATCGTTTAATTATTTTATTTCGTAATTACCTATTTTATATCCTTCAATCTACTATATTCCTTTGGGCCGAGCCCTCGTAGCACCGAGGTATTGTCTCAGACTCCGTAATCTCCGCGGATCTCTTTCTCCCGTGGTGGAGCTGGGTTCGATTCCTCTCGAAACTACGAAATTTTTGAAATTTTCAGATTTAAGATGACGTCATGCTTGATATATCTGTTGTCGATCGACCAATAGCAAGGAGGAGGGTGGGGGGAGGGGAGGGGGGGCTTATGAATGACCAGCAGGTAGTAGTAGTGGGGGGAGGGGGGAGTGATCAACAAGGAAGAGATGCGATGGTTGGTGAGGGGGGGGGGGGTAATGTTTACAAACACCTTGTGACGTCAGCCGGGCTTAGCCCCGGAACTAACTACGGCCTGTACCCCTCCGACCCTAGTTCGGGGGTGGAGGGGTCATTGCTGTGACGTCAGCCGGACTTAGCCCCAGAACAAACTCCAACCTAAGTTGTACCCCTCCGGCCCTAGTTCGAGGGTGGAGGGGTCTGTGACGCCAGCCGGACTTAGCCCCTGGACTTAGCCCCAAAATGCTCTGGAAAAGGTATATTCTCACTACTTCTGTTCATAATCGCAGTGAAAGAGAAAAATTTAAAAATTTGAAATTTTTCGATAAAATTCGAAACAGAGCCGATGTTCCAAAAATAGGCCAAGAAGTTGTCAAATCTCATAAAAACTTCCTCATTTCATGAGCTTTCCAACGGTATACTCAATTTCAGGATTACGACATTTTTTCTTGGAGAAATTAAGTTTCAAATACAAAAAACCAAGGTGGGGGCGTCAATCTTGGTAGGGAAGGGGGTGCAAGGAGTTAACTCACGTCCTCATTTCTTTCTGTTTCTTTATTCTTATTTTCTGTTAGAAAACCGGCAAATTACAACAAAAAAATGAATTTAGGTTAACATTTGTTCGAACTGACCTCTCCTGTTACGAATGCACAACCTAGCTCGTTTTCGAATAGCTCCCACAGTAACTGAGAGTGTTAACTTCTCCTGAAGTTTTTGAGCTGCTGCTACAATTTTTCCCCTCAACTCTTCTTCGGTGTTCACCTGCGCTTTGTAGACTTCTTGTTTCAAAAATCCCCAAACGAAGAAGTCCATGGGGTTGAGATCAGGGGACCTCGGCGGCCACGCATTGGTACCACCTCGCCCTATCCATGTGGAAAACCGTTCTGATAGCCATGTTCTCACTGCCGTAGAATAATGCGGTGGGGCCCCATCTTGTTGGTAAATCAATTTTTGAAGAGTTTGAGGTTGAAAATCTTGCAACAGGATCGGTAAATCGTTTTGGAAGAACTCCAAATAAGTCAGTCCATTCAAATTTCGTGGGAGAAAATGAGGTCCTATCAGTTTATTCCCGACTACAGCAGCCCACACGTTAACAGAGAAACGTCGTTGAAATGAGGATTCCCGAGATGCATGTGGATTTTGTGAAGACCAAACATGCATATTATGGGTGTTGCATACCCCCTCTCTAGTAAAAAGAGACTCGTCCGTCCACAGAATATTTCTGAGAGCGTGGTATTCCACAATTTCCCTCTCTGGCTGGCTATCAGAACGGTTTTCCACATGGATAGGGCGAGGTGGTACCAATGCGTGGCCGCCGAGGTCCCCTGATCTCAACCCCATGGACTTCTTCGTTTGGGGATTTTTGAAACAAGAAGTCTACAAAGCGCAGGTTTCAAATTTTTAAATTTTTCTCTTTCACTGCGATTATGAACAGAGTTATCGAAATTTTATAAGGTTGAAATTATGTTTATCTTATAGGAAATTTAATGCTGAATCCGAAAATGTATAATAAAATTAAAATGGACGCTTCAGTGTTCCAGAAAACTTGATTTCATGACGTGAGGTCGGAGTTGACCGTGAAAACACTAAAAAAATCATAACTATCCAATGGACTGAGATAGGACCCCCACTCTGGCGGCATTCTACTCCATTTTCGATGTAGTTTTACCCAAAAAAAATTTTCACACTGATCCCCATCCACCCTGTAAGAACATTTCAAAATCTATAATTTAGATCTCCGATGCATAAATCGGATTTTTGACGGTTTTCCGGTGCACAGGGACCATCTCTGAAACTTGGGATCGAGCCAAATATCTACATTTTCTTTGACAATTCGCTAATATGCTCAATTAAAAAACAAAAAAATCAATGAATGACCCATCTAGACCCATCTAAACTACATAATTTAAACCCTTTATAAAACTAAAATATTTATAAAACGTGAAACGGGGTTGGTGGGAGCCTGATTGTAATAGTTGGATTTATTTACCTTATGAATAACAAATCGGCACTGACGACAGCCACGACGACCAGTAGAGCGAAGTACAGAAGGACGCCGTTCATCAAGACGACGAAGAAGGTAGTGTCAGTGTCGAAGGGATAGTAGATTGGAATGAGCGAGTGAAAATTTACACCCCTCTCTACCAAAACAGGATTCGGTTGGATCTTGTTAAAAAATAAAAATAAAGTAAATTAAAAAAACAGAACACTGCAACTGTTATTATTTTCTGTATGGATCACTCATCAATTGTACATAATAATATATAGCAGTCCATAATCATTTATTCCCTTGTGTTTCATTTAATCTATTATTTGAGCCCGATTGCTACTAAATGTTTTCTCTCGATGCCCCAAAAACCCCTTTCATTTTCCTTGGGACGATTTTTTCAAGTGCCAAGGTACTCTCCTTATTTTTGGCATAGAATCTAAATATGAAACTGTAAAAGTAAAATGCAGAGTAAACAGCCATATCAGGCTGGCGCTTTACGCCAAGCTGCCCTGCCGGCGTGATCAGCACTTCTCTCAGAAGGAGCAGAATTTGATCCGATCATTTGGCCGATGGCTACGTATTGCCTTACCGCCATGGGTTTGACGAGTGGCGGTAGGATTCGAACCGGCGGATCGCAATCGTCGTCCTAATCACAACCACCAATTAATTCACTCGCTCGGCCACCGGCTGACAGCATCTTAGTGGATTATCAGTTTTCTCGGATATCGATAAAAACGTTTTTCGAGCACTAAATTCTTCAACCCACCATTTTGTTTATTTATTTCTATTTTTTCAAAACTAGATGTCAAACAAGGAATTTGTTTAAACAACAGAAACGATCTTTTTTTGGTTCATTATTTTAAATAGAGAACCTTTGGAATCTAGCATGATAAATTTCTCCCTCAAAATTTAATGTGATGGTTTAAATTTAATCCGAAATGGAATAAAAACGAATATTTCTTTGAAAATTCGCTCTTAAAACCATGTTGCATGACTGGAACTTTTTCTATTACCGATAACACCCCCCCCCCCCCCCCTCAACAATTCTGGCTACGCCACTGAGAAGGGGCATCTATACAGGTAAATAATAAACCTTTGTGTAATAATTTGCAGCGTTCTTTCACCCCTTGAGGTGTCTGACAGTAACGCCGAGCTTCACGGACCAGCTAGACCCCAAATGGAACCTATAAACCAAATTTATTAACTTATTAAGGCGGAAGGATAGAAATTTTGGCTTATTATTTTCAATAATGAACGTTGGGAATCGAGCATGAACAAATGTTTTCCAATCCCCCCCCTCCAAATTTGAAGGTTTCCGTTTCAAGGTATGTGGAATCCGAAAATGGAATAACAATATTTCTGTCCGTCTGCCGTACGCGAATTTTTTCCCTTTTTTCCATGCTCGATGCATAAGGTTCATTGCTGAATATAATAATCTGAAACATGAAAACATCAGTTGTTTGACAGTAATGTTCAGCATTTTTAAACAGGTTATAAGTCACATTTCACTAAACCGTCCGGGTTCAGATTTAGGCCACTTCCTCGGAGAACCTCAGCGAATAATTTTGCCAAATTTCAGCTCTTAAACCCCTCTCTAACCTACCTACCACCTCCAAGACGGTTCAAAGGGGTGCGGGTGGGGGTCTCAAAAGACAATATTTCGGGGCTAAACGAATGTGTATGCGAAATTAATATGTTGATCCGTTATATCTGTGAGGCTGAAGTAGCCCTAATATTACCATACCTTCTGCAGGAGTCCGTCGTCACTAACTGGTTGAGTACTGGAGGCCGGTGACGACGGACTCCTGCAGAAGGTATGGTAATATTACTTCTTAAACTAGCGGAAATAACCCTTTAGATGAAGTAGCCCTGTCAACAGATAACAAGAAAAGCAAGTAGTTTTCAAATTTCCTTGAACTGCGGTTCCTGATAGTCCCGAGGCGAGGTTTGAAGTTCCTAAGGGGCCCCTCGAGAATGGCTGTACGAAAAATCAACACCGGAGACTCCCCCAAGGGGCCCAGTTACGGTGAACAACAACAAGTAGAAACAAAAACAAGTAGAAAAACTTGAAAAATAGCGACTTTCAAACTTCCGTTACCCCGGCACGTGATGGCCCCGTGGGTTGGAAATCGGTACTCGTCCTGAGGGGCACCGGGAGAATGTGTGTACGAAAAAAGACTAGTGGCCCCAAGGGGCAGTGGCATGTTGGGAAATGTAAACAGTATTCTTGGTTGCTCCGAGTTTTGCTTCCTCACTACCGAAGGTAGTGAAGCCTTGGATTCGTGATTCAGTTAGAAAAACTATGCAAATCCCGGCACAACGGTTTATTATTTTGTACAGGATACCCTCCTGTTACAGATCCGTATAGATAACCCTTCTATATGTATAACATACGTACTATTCTACACACATATTATGTAGATCGCGGACCATCCGTAGGTTAGTACACGTTACTAGGTACCTACCTAAACCGTTGTGTAATAATTTACCTGTATAAATAGGTTCCCTTCTACGGAGATAGAATAATGAACCGTTGTGTAATAATTTGCCCATCAATAATACTTCAACGGTTGTTCAAGTTGCAAAAGTACCTATCAACAAAATCCAGCCCCTTCTGGGTAGATGAGCCGTTGTGTAATAATTTACCGTTGTGTAATAGTTTACCGTGGTGTAATAATTTACCGTGGTGTAATAATTTACCGTTGTGTAATAATTTGCCGGTGTGTTACAATTTACCCATCAATAATAGGTACTTCAACGTTTGTTCAAGTTTCAGAAGTACCTACCAACAAAATCCGATAGTCCATCACTTGTCAAATGAAATAATATCGCAGAACAAACAACTCGACTTCATACAGCCATCCTTGATTATAATCAGATGCTCCGTAGTTATGATATCCGGGCCGGATTTATACCGTTTGATTCACGATCATGTTGACGAAGCTTTTTGGTGCTCACGAACGGCTGGACGTACGATGCTCCGGTTGGTCTCAAAAAATTGTTTAGCTCCCTTCAATCGGAAGTTTTCGAGCTACGGCGTTCCGAAAATTTCAACCCCTATTTTGAACCCCGTGGAGATGACTGACAGTAACGTCGAGCTTCGAGGACCAACTAGACCCCGAACGGATCCTATAACCCGAATTTCATCAATTTTGTTTCATGGTAACTAAGAAAAGTGGCCAGTACGGCGTACGGCGGACAGACAGAAATATTTTTATTGCAGTTTTGGATTCTACATACCTTGAAACGTAAACCATCAAATTTTGAGGGGGGGTAAGCATTTTTTGACAAGGATATGTCTATTATCTGGGGGTCAGTCAAAAATTTCCGTCAGCAAATTTTGCGTCATCAAAACAAAATTAAAAACGTTTTTTGGGACACTTCCGGTGGTTGGAGAGGGTTGCGAGTATCATGAAAGTTTTCTAAAATCCCTGCACAACGGTTTATTATTTTGTATAGAATACCCTTGTGTTACAGATCACAGCTCTATGTATAGATAACCCGTCTATATAATATGATATGTACTACCTATTCTATACATATTATGTAGATCGCAGACCCTCCGTAGGTTAGTACCTAACCCCGTACTCGTTACTAGGTACCTACCTAAATCACGAGTTAAATGTTGCTAAAATAGTTCTGCCGATGACAAACAGTACCTAACAAAAAGAAACACACATAATGAAGTTCTGAAAAGAAATTGTTGATGAGGAGTGAAAAAAGTTGCAAAAGTACCTACCAACAAACTCCAGCCCCTTCTACGTAGATGGTATAATGAACCGTTGTGTAATAATTTACCGTTGAGTAATGATTTACCGTAGTAATAATTTACCCATCAATAATACTTCAACGTTTGTTCAAGTTTCACTACCTACCAACAAACTCCAAAAGAGCCATCATTTTTCAAATTAAATAATATCACAGATCAACCAACTCGACTTCATACTCCGCCAATATAATAAGGTGATCCCTACCAATGATTTTATCTCCGCCAAATTTCCTATTGTGGGCGCGTCTCTGGTTACGAGATTTGGTTTGAATTGTATACAATTTCATTCACACTGGAGTCAAAAATGCCTGTCGGTGCAAACTTCGGGGCCTTACTGTGAACGAACGGCTGGACGTACGATGCTCCGGATGGTCTTAAAAAACTCGCAAGTTCAAGAACTATTTAAAACCGTAAAAATATTTACGTAAAAAAATTGTATAGGCGTTTTGAAAATTTCAACCCCTATTTTGAAATCCTTAGAGATGACTCACAGTAACGTCGAGCTTCGAGGACCAACTAGACGCCGAACGGAACCTATAACCCGAATTTCATCAATTTTTTTTCATGGTAACTAAGAAAAGTGGCCCGTACGGCGTACGGTGTACGGCGTACGGCGTACGGCGGACAGACAGAAATATTTTTATTGCAGTTTTGGATTCTACATACCTTGAAATGTAAACCATCAAATTTTGAGGGGGGGTAAGACTTTTTTTTTTTCATGCTCGATTCCAATGGTTCATTATTGAAAATAATAAACCAAAAGCAGACGATTCCAACGAGTGGTGAAAGATTTCTGTGCGATGAACACTACGAAGTTCCATTTCCCTACCAACGGCTTGGTTGTACGTGAAAATCATAAGAATTTTTTCGTTACGGTTTTGGGTGGCTACTAAACCTAACTAAAAGTGCTTGTAGTGAATATTAAACGACCTATTGTTAGCCTCGCAACAAATAAGTAGGTACCTAGCAGTTGTTTACACCGATATCGTTGGATATAGATATTGATATTTCATCAAAAATAATTTCGGTGATGGCTAAATTAAAGTCCAAGACATCCGCTGAACGTGTACAAATATACCGCCAGAGGAACTTTCAACAGCAGGTTGACACGTTTATCCATTCGTTACCGGTACCTCTTCTATGACTAACGAGGAGAAAATTTTCCGGTATAACCAAATGATCGCAACCAGGAAACAGGAACAAACTGAAATTCGAAAGAAAGAAGCCGAAAGTCGAAAGAAAGAACAAGCCGAAATTCGGAAGAAAGAAGCTGAAAGACGAAAGAAAGAACAAGCCGAAATTCGGAAGAAAAAAGCCGAAAGTCGAAAGAAAGAACAAGCCGAAATTTGGAAGAGAGTAGCCGAAAGTCGAAAGAAAGAACAAGCCGAAAAACGTAAACTCCAAGCGGCCAATGCAAGTAAAAAATATCGTCTCAAGAGAAAGGTAGTATCAGTGAGTAATCAAATTGAAGTAGTCGAATCTCGTAATGAAGAATCCGTTGAAACTCCTCCGATCAAACAAATCATAACCGAAGATGTTTTAGCCGATGTAGAATTCTCAAAACGTTTGTGCGAGAATCCTTTCGGCTTTGCTTGCTCTGTATGCGCCTACTATCGCCTTGCACCAGGCCTATTATCGAGACTGATGATTTTACTCCTGCCATTCATTACTAGTCCTGGTACTTATGTGGTACAACATGTGATGAATACAGACACCATACAACCATTTGTCAAATTGTCCAATTTTGGAAAAATGTCGAACATTAAACCAACTTCGCGCAAAACCAAAAGGTGTTGGGAGGACGGTCCATCTGTTCAACCAAATGCAACAATACAAGACGCTCCACCGCCACAGGAAGCGATTGAGCAGTTTGGTTCGGAGGGAGATTCATGTTTCTTCTTGCATGCGTTAGACCAATCTACGTGAGTAGTATATAAATACCAATCCTGGACCATCGACTTAAATCCCTGATAAAACTTTTTAACACAAAACATCAGAACACATTTTTTAACACAAAACATCAGAACACATTTTTTAACACAAAACATCAGAACACATTTTTTAACACAAAACATCAGAACACATTTTTTATCACAAAACATCAGAACACATTTTTTAACACAAAACATCAGAACACATTTTTTAACACAAAACATCAGAACACATTTTTTAACACAAAACATCAGAACCAGTGACTTTTTCATTTAGCGACTTAAATCCCTGATAAAACTTTTTTATCACAAAACATCAGAACCAGTGACTTTTCATTTAGTCAGTGACTTTTTTTTAAAAATAATTTTTTTATCAGAAACTCTAGTGAACTCTAAAAATTTTTCAATCGTAAATAAAAATGCAATTTTTTAACAATTTAGGGTTCGATATTTTCGAAATTTAGCTCTCTCTGATGTTTTCTCTAGAAAAAAATAAAATGAACGCCTTAAATTAAAATAACGAGACGCTAAAAATATTTTTGAATCGTCTTTTTTTTTTTAATTTTATTTTTTGGATCTTCTTAAATTAAAATGACGAGACGTCAGATCTCTTCTTATTTCTGAATCTAGTCCAAGCCATTAGAATTCAATGACAATAGAAAAGACAAAAGAAAAAAGTTAGGTGTACTGAATACATCCCCAACTTTAAGAATTCAATACCGATAGGAAAAGTGTACAACAATACAATATAAAATAACGAGACGCTATAAAATATTTCTTTGTTGACCTTCGTTTTTTGTTAATCCTAATGTACAAGCAACTCAGAATTTATTTCGTTGTTGGATTTATTGATCACAAGATGTAAAATATGTTTTAAAACATGTTCGTAATTTTGTCCGAATTTTTTAAAATTATGTATCACCCTTAAAAGTGAAACGAAACAGTTAATCTGTTTCGCGAGAACGAGACTGCTGCGTTCTCGGGAGACAGGATTAACTGTCTCTCTGCGTATATTTTAATTTTTTCTCGATTCTGGTGAGAAAAGAGACGAGAACAACAGCTGACGAGTGGGCGACCTTGTGACCTTCCCGTCGACCGGTTTGAGATAAGATTGTCTTGCAGCTCCTATGACTCGTCCCAGTCAGTTTGTAGAATTGAAGTAAGATACAACACAGTGAGTTATTTGTGAGTGAAAATGAACCAATCCCAAGTTTCAACGAATGGAAATTCAACGACTGATGAAGTAGATGATTTTCTACGTGAACTACTCCCAGAAACCTCTACGATTGCAACTAATAATGAAAAGGTAGAATGTTTGAGGCAGAAGAAGTACAACATTGATGGGTCTATAAGGAGTTACAAGTGTCGAATTCGCGCCTATGCTTCAAAACTAAGAACTCTAGTCGTGATGTCCAAAAAGCTTGGCACTGAAATTGATCAATTAGAAACTTTTTCACGTGAGGCTGTGAGGATGAGCTGACAAGCCAGGCAGCTGCGAAATTCGACTCACGGGCAACAACTAGTAAACTCACTAGAGGAAGTAAGCCTTGAAGACGACTTATTGAGTGACATGGAATGTGATCGAGCGAACTAAACCATGAAGAGTTTCCATTTTTAGAATTAAGTTCTTTTCGTTTTTTAATGGAAATTTTCCCATTAAAAATAATATTCGCTACATTGCATTTTCACTTACAAATAACTCACTGTGTTCCGAATAAAATGATTAAAAATTCTATGTTTTTTTATTTCTTTTTCCAAGCCTCAGTATTTATTACGTTTTTATAGGGAACCGCTATAAAAACTTGACTTAAAACCTATTTTTTTTTCTTACTCATTTTTTTTTTTTCCATTTTATTTGGTAACTTTTTGTATATAATACTTATTGTTTTGATGGTAAATGCTCTTTTTTTATAGTACATAAGTACAATGGAACGTGAGTGAGGGTGGCTGTCCTTTAACAGTCCCTCTCAATATTAATGTATACGTATAATAATAAATATTACAATAATTTATATAATTTAGATAAGTAGTTTTTTTTTTGTTAGTTATTTTGTTTGTTGTTAGTTAGTTGCTAGTCGAATCTGTCCATCAGGTCAGCCGTTCTCTTTCTTTTTAGGCGTCGAGGGTGGAGTAATCTGTCCCATGAATTGAGGAGACGTTCAAAAGCTGATGATTGATGAGAAATTATGGTTGCGTGCATTCGATTCATAGTTGTTTTTATAACTTCCTCCACTAGCGGCACATCCAGATCTCTATGGATGACTGAATTCCTCACGAACCATTGAGCATTGGTTATCATTCGAAGAGCTCTATTTTGTTGAGTTTGAACTCTTTTGATCTGTGTTTTGCTCGCCAGCCCCCAGATGGAACAACCGTACTGCCAGATTGGACGTGTCATGGTTAAGTAGAGGAGACGTTTATTGTCCAGGGATAATGGTGAAGTCTGGTTGAGAAGGGGCTTGAGTAGATTAATTCGGCAGCGGAGTCTTTTCACTAATTCGCTTATGTGTGAATCGTATGTGAGTCGTTGCTGAAGGTGCACTCCTAAGTAACGTACCACATCTGTTTTAGGTATGGCTTGATTGTTCATGGTAATACGGCTGGTCTCGTAGTTTCTTCTCAGGGTGAATGCAGTCGTGCATGATTTTTCAGGGTTCATCACGATTCGCCACTGATCGGTCCATTCTTGGATGGTATTGAGGTGGAGCTGGAGATTGGTGGATGCAACAGTGCCAGATGTATCGCGGGAGAGTATTGCATAATCGTCAGCAAACATTGCTGTGCTAGTGTCATGGGACGTAGGGATGTCACAAACGTATATCAGGTAGAGGATGGGCCCCCACACGCTCCCCTGGGGCGCCGATGCTGATATACCACAGCTTGGAGACTGAACACCATCGCACTTTATGTGAAAAGATCTATTTGTGATGAAGCATTGGATCAATCTATAATAGGTGTCGGGGAGTAGTGGCTTCAGCTTGAAGAGCAGACCTGGGTGCCAAACTCGGTCAAAAGCTTGTTTCGTGTCAAGGCACAATCCAAGGCAAACCTCTTTCCTTTCGAAAGAATCCAGTATTTCTTCTACGACTCTGTGTAGCTGCTGCTGACAGGAGTGGAGGTGACGAAATCCAAACTGAAAATCAGGTATGGATGGGGTCAGCAGAGGCAGAAGTCGGGGGAGTAAAAGTCTCTCGAAGATTTTTGAAAATATGGACAACAAACTAATGGGGCGGTATCCAGTTGGGTCGTTGGCTGATTTTTTTGGTTTTGGAACAATAACTACTTCAGCATGTTTCCAACGAGTGGGAAAATAAGTAGTCCGAAGGATCGCGTTAAATATTTGCGTCAGGAATACAAGGGTCTTCCTGGGGATATTCTTCAAAAGAGGCTGCGTGATCCGATCGGAACCAGGAGATTTTTTAGTTGGTGACCTTTTGATGGCATTCTTCACTTGATTGGGGGTGAAAAATTCATTAAATGGAGACAAAGCAAGCGGCTCAGCGATAACTTCTTCAACTTGGTTATGGAATTCTGGTAGGCGACTTGGGTTTGGCGTGAATTGATCAGCGATCAGTTCCGAAAATAATGATGCTTTTTCTTCAGCCGTGGAATACCACCTGTTGTTATGCTTGAGGGGGGGTATAGTATTAGGTTGTTTCGTTAACATTTTTGCTTTCCGGTGGAGTGAGCCATCCTTCCTGTCCAACAGTAAGAGCGAATTCCTTTTTTCGTCACCATCCAACTTAGCTAGTGCCGTTTTTAATTCGTACGTGGCTTTGTTATATGCACGTTTATGTGGAGGGTATTTTGTTTGTTGCCACAAGTTTCGAGCTCTATGTTTCACGTCAACAAGTTGAGAGATATGGGGGGGCGTATATGAAACGATTCTATGGGTAGGAGCACCGCGAGTAGTATTAGCTTCGGTGGCAGCATAATGTATGTTATGAGTCAGTTTGCTTACTGCTTTGTCAATGTCCTGAGGAGTTTTCAGAGGCATTGCTAGATCCGTAATGTTGTCCAGAGTGTCACTGTAGAGCTTCCAGTTGAAGGGATTTTGTATCAGTCTACCAGAATTATAATTATTGTAGGGTATAGTACCGTTGGCCAAATTCATCAAGACTGGGTAGTGATCTGATGACAAGGTATGTAGAACACAAATATTTGGCGTCATGTTATTGATCCCTTTTCCTAAGAAAATGTCCAGTACATCAGGAGAATGACTTATGTTTGCTGGGAAATGAGTCGGCTCTAATGGGTGAAAAACCTCTAGATTCAACTGATGAACTGCGTCACAGAGTAGTCTTCCTCTAGGGTTGGTTGTGGCAGAGGCCCAGCGGGCATGCTTTGCATTGTAGTCCCCCCCCCATGAGGAATCTTTGCTTCATTTCATGGATTATTGCCCCTACAGTACTCATAAGTAGTCTGTGGTCTTGCCTATCAGGGGCTGAATAGAAAGCACCAATGAGGTAATCAACGCCACTGATTTTGATACCAATTCGGGCTACTTGGGCTTCATGTTCGCAGATAGGGAGCATTTCAACATGAGTTATGCATCGCTTTACAAAAACAGCCGAGCCCCCTTGGCGAGTGCCCGAAGGATGATCAGCCCTGTAGATTTTATAATTAGGCATGGAAAAATTAATGTGTTGAGCCAATTTGGTTTCCGTGATGAGCGCTATATCGACGTCTTGTTGATTCAGAAAAAGTTTCAGTTCGTGGTACTTATTATTCAACCCCTGACTATTCCACGTGACAATGATTAGATTGCTGCTTATTGATGAAGTCATTTGATGAGCTTTGGTAGAATTTGACTGAGAAGAGTGATCATAGGTTGTAGTATGCTGATGAGTTGATCGATTTTTGAGAATACGTTCAGGATTTCTGAGTTGTTGGCGTGGTTTATGGAGAGTTTTGAATTTTGGTGTGCAGCGACTTGGGAGTAAGAAGAAGATGGTTTAGTCCAATGATTCGTGTTGATCGCAGTAGATCGTTGGATAGGAGGAAAATTGTTCTGACACAGTTGAAACTGTGTTTTGACACCCACAGTCGGTTCAGGATTATTCCAGTTTTGACGCCGGGTTTTCTGTAGGTTGAGGTGAATCGGGCACCCTTTATAATTAGCCGTATGATTATCTTTGCAGTTCGTGCATACAGGTGGTGCACTTGTTTGTTTGGTACATGACTCGCTGGTATGCTTGCCGTCGCATTTAACACATAGTGGGCTCCTATGGCAATAATTTTTTGAATGTCCGTAGGCTTGACATTTTGTGCATTGTATTACAGATCGTTTTGGCTTCGAAGGTTCGATTTTTATTACAGCATTCCCGAGTCTATTTATGTTGTAGACTTCGGCGTTTTTAGAGTTAGGCTTTAGATCTACAAAGAACAGCGGCATAGGTTTTTTGGAAACTGGATGCAATGCTGGAATGGCCTGTACTGGCTCAAAACCAAGGGCTTTTAAATCGTTCATTATTGATGTTGGATCGGTAGTGTGGTGTAATCCTCTTATTACAATGCGGAAATTACGGCTGTCTTTCATTTGGTACGTATGAAATTCAGCATTGTTGGTTTCCAAGTAATTAGTAATGGATCTATATCCATCGATAGTTTCCGTATTCAGTCTAACTGAATCGGCTATGGTGCGGTATGTGAATTTACCAGGGTTCAATGCTTGAATTTCTGAAATAAAGCGATTTATATTGGCAATATTATACACATATAAAGGAGGACATTTATCTTTATTTGATGCTGCTATGTCGTTATTTCCATCGTCCATAGCTTCTGTGGAATCGCCGTTAAGGTTGGCTAGTGGTGCGAACGGATTTCGTGTAATAAACGTTGTTGAAGGCGGGGGTTCAATATGGGGCCGTTTGGCATTATTATTAGTGTTACCTGGAGTATCAGTTCCCATCTTGATAGCGTTGACACTAAAATGTCACCAAACGTGACCTGTCAGTGGACAGTCAACTCGGCGGAATAAACTCGGTGTAGGTAAACAATAACGCGATAAGACACTGGGAGATGTTCACTTGCCGGTGTCTCAGGCGGAACTGATTAATAACGAACTTTGAACCCATAATTCGTTCTACTATTTATTTTTCTCACAGGTATTTCAACAAAATTTTCTTTCAGTATCTCATCCTCAGAATTTTCATCAACTACTTCCTGATCCTGTTCATCTTTTGTGTGTTCAGACGTTTCATCCTCTGTCTTGTTGAAATCTTCAGGTACATTCCTAACAATACCTTTAGGCAAACAATTTACGATTCTTATCAAATATTCTATTCCTTTTTCGCCATCAATTTTCTTTTCCAACTGATCAATCACGAACTTTACAATTTCTAGTTTTTCGTTGTGAAAATTGTTGTTTCCCAATTGTTCTTGAGCGTACAAATAATACAATCGCTGTTGCAACTGTTGGAGGTTGTCAATGTATTTAAATTCTACAGGATTTTCTGTATACTCGATCACTCCAGATCCTGATTTACCTGCCTTCAATTCCTTCCAAATAGGAGCAATCAACTCTCTGTACTTTTTCCCCTTACTTGACATTGGTAATCCCGTAGTTGGATCGTTCTTTTGGTATAGAGAATTCGTTTGAATGAGAATTTTCTTGTAAACTTTCAAATCCTCTTGAGCGTATTTATCAGGATCAGGTCCCAGAGGATCAGTTAACAAACGCCATAATCCGTGCGTTCCTTTGTAAGTTTCATTTTGAATAACGATTGTATCTCCATTTACTTGAATTTGTTGGTCTCCGATGAAAATTTTGTCCTCTTTTCCCCATATACCAAATTGTTTATCATCCTGTCTGATGTAAAGTCTAGCAATCGGACCAATTCCTTTCGGACCAACGCTATTCGATGGGGATTGATTCCGATCTACCATATCCATGATGTTTGATAAACTACTGCTTGCGTTTACTACGGTATCATCTGACGCCGTATCATAAGTTTCAACAGTATCAACTAGTGCAGAAGCTCCTTCCGTTGGATTAATTTCAAAAGTATTAGTAGGTCCGAAAGTCACCAGTTTTCTTTTCTTGACAGGAGAACTAGTTGCCATAGGAGCTTGCATGTATGGAACAATTTCCAACTTCTTGAGGTCTTCGTCAGTTTGTTTCACGGCATTTTTTACTTCAACTAATTTTTCAGTGATGGGCGCAAACATCTTTTCTTGAGTTTCTCTTCCGTTCAACTTATCTACTCTAGCTTCTCGGAAAGCACATCTCAACTCTTGTTTTAGTTTTCGAATTTTGTTCGCTTCCTTGACAGTCATTTCTTTTTTGGGTTTTCTCAGGAAAATTCGATTTTCTGGTTCTGATTCTGAATCATCAGGTTGATCACGAGTTTCTGAATCATCAGTTTCAATATTTTTTTTATGTTCGTTATATTTTTTCAACAAAAGTTTTTCTAAATGTTTTTCTAAATGTTTTTCAGTAGGCATTTCTTTTATTATAGTAAAACATAATTTTTTTTCCATCGTCAGTTTATTCAAGAAACGCTTGAACGATTGTTTTAACGCCTAAGCGATTGACGGTTGAACGCTTGAACGATTGTTTTAACGCCTAAGCGATTGACGGTTGAACGCTTGAACGATTGTTTTAACGCCTAAGCGATTGACGGTTGAACGCTTGAACGATTGTTTTAACGCCTAAGCGATTGACGGTTGAACGCTTGAACGATTGATTTAACGCCTAGGTGTTTCAAAAAATTGATTAAGGATTTAAAAAAATTTTCATATAATAAATATGTTGTGTTTGAATTTTTCATCGTGTATCGATAAGACATTCGTAATTACAATATTTTTAATCGATCTAGCATTCATCTATCTTATAAATCAAACTGGAATCAATCATAATCAATCTGAAAACATTAAAAATTTTACTCCTTTCAAAAATATTAACGTTTGAATGCATCGAAGAGGATAATCAAATTATGCTAAACTTTGTGCACAAAATATTTGTAAGAGGAGGTCCATATGAGGTTTTTATAAGGATTTCCTTATAAAAAATATTAAAAATTAATTATCAAATAATAAATTAGTTAATAAAATTAAACTACATTCGTCATCGAGACGTATCATCCTCTTTCTCCAATCTTGGAAATAACAAATATAATTTTTCCATTCCTTACATCGTAAATAATTTAAGTTTGCATGGTGAAATTCCATATTTGAATAATAATCTCTAGATAACGTATAAGAACATTCCATCCACAAATCAATTAACACTTGGATGGATGCTAGTCTATTTAGCTTAATATTCTCAACTTTATTTTTATCTAAAAATGAAAGAAACAGTTTAATTATTTTGGTTCGTTTAAACACCAAATCACGATACTCCTTCAGATGCTCTTCTTTAATAATTTCCATCATATATTTTATTACTATTTTCTTTCTTTTAACTAACAGATATTCTTAATTTAACCTACCTATAATTCCATTTCCATTTTTCCTTTGCATTTATATTTAATTTCCTACCTAGTCGTCTATTTCATTTTTCCATTTCTTTCTCGTTTTGCGTTTTCGTAAGTTCCTTTAGATGATCTACGAAATTTTCTTTTCCTATTCCTATTTTATGATGCCCCCAAGCAAGAGTATCCATACCATTTTCCAGAATATGCCTTTTATCATCGTAGGCACTGAGCGCTTTCTTGTTCTGTTCAATGGTATAAATATCGTGCTTGTTTGATCTAAACAACATTTGTTTCCTATAGATCGGTTTCTTGTTCAACAGACAATCCTTGAAGTCCTCGAACCTAATGTCCTTTTCAACAACGTTTTTCTTGATTCCTTTTGCTTTCTCTGTTTCTTTTTGATTCTCGAAAGTTTTATGCGCGTACTGTTTCGATCTCAGTCCAACGAATTCCTCCATTACTTTCCCATTCATTTCATCTTTGAATTTTCCAAGTACTTTTTTATTCACCTGTGGAATTCCATACGCATTTTCTTTCGGATAATCGGATGTATCAAACTGATCGAGCATGATGTTTTTAATGTCTGCGTAAACATCCTCAGTCTTTATGTCCATGATCAGACTGTCCGTGTCACAGTACATCAATTTGACATTTTCTCCGTATTGTTTCTTTATCGTGTTGTAGTAAAAGTCGTACATTGGAGTTTTAGAAATTTCCAGAATGCTCATGCCAATGTAAATGGGTTTATTGAAAAGAATTTAGGTCTTTTTCATGTGAACTGCTGCTAAGTTTTCCGTGAATATCGTTCTACGATCAAAAGTGGGTTTTGCTATTAACGATTCCAGTTTCTTTCCATTTGAACATAATTTAATATCGGCTCTTCCCCTGATATTTTCCATCGTTTTTCCGAATACACTGTTGTTCATCAATTTGAAAAATTCCTTTTCAAAATCATTTTTCGCTTTCGTTCTCAGTTCCGTGTTGAAGTCAATGTACACTTTCAACCAATCCGATTGATCAAATTCCAGTGCTCTATGTACTTTCTTTAGTTTCATCCCCATGCTCAGACACTGTTTCAAATCCCTGTAGTGCAAAACGTATTTATCTTTGTCGTACAAAGTTGTCATCAGTTTAGGTAATTTCGTATTTCCGATTCGGTTTTCTGGTGCAAGTGGTAGATCCGAATGTAAATCGTGTAGTTCTTTAGGATATTCCAAGTCAACTTCCAGAAAATAACCTTTGGGAGACTCATCACTTATATTTTCAACATCTAAATTTTCCAAGTTCTCTACCCATTTAGAACCTCCGTATGGCAAGTACTGAGACATAGCCCAGCCGTACAAGTTGTTTGCGTCAAGATACATTATATAGTTGGAAGGTTTAGTTGGGTCATATTTATCGACCATGTACTTGTTGTTTGCTTTTGCATGCCTGTTACTACATTGAGATATACCACCGCGAATTCCTTTTTCAATCATTAAAATTTTATCGTAATCAGTCGGCAGCTCCAGTTTTACTTTTGTCATTTTCAACATACCATCCCATGCCAATCCAGGAGTTGTATAATACCAAACTGGATCTAGTTTGTAATACTCCAGGGTTATATCTCTGAAATTTTCCATTACATCTGTCAGGAGTAAGACATCACATTTGTTGTAATGCGCCGTGAATTCCCACATGTTTTTTACGTTGAATTTTTCCCAAACTTCTTGCGCATTTTGATACTCAGATACTTCTACGTTTTGTTTATTTAGTGTGCTGTAAAATTTTTCAATAGGAGGTAGAGATGTTTCATCGTACATTTCTAAACAATCCATGTACTCATAGGGGTAAGCTAGTTTCCTTTTCTCCAACTTCAGTTCTCGGTTCTATGTTTTTTTCAAATACTTTTTCACTAAAATTAAATACTTTGTGCAATATTCTTTATGGTCGTTTAGTTTATCCTGAGTTCCTAAGCTCCTCAAGCACATTTTACACAAGTACCTTCGTTTGTGGTGTTTTGTTAGTTGACTATGGCCTACCAGTTTCCATAGATCTTTGATCCAGCAGTAATGTTCAGTTTCCTCGTTTTTCAAGTACAACAAGTCAATGTGTTTTTCCTTTTCCTCTTTCGTTATTTCCAAGGGTACTATAGTATTTTTATCATTCAAACAATAAACATTAATGGACATCCCAGTTCTTTTCTCAAACTTTTTCACGTCTGTAAGTTTCATAGGAAAACTGATATCTTTCAACGCTTCGTCATACTCATGTTCCCATGTTATGTACTTTCCTATTCTATCAGAATTTTTATCAGCTGGATGTAATGCAGACAGAATTGACCAAAGGAAACATTTATTATCGTCATTTTTCACATTTATAATTGCTTTCTTACTTTGTAGAAAAGCTGGGAGTGGGATGAAAGATGATCCTCTCAAAGGAGTGTACTTGTTAACGTTCAGTTCCAAATGTTTGATTTTGTGAAGTTGCCATTGAGATCCTTTAATTTCGAACGATTCCATTTCATTTAGAATTTTCTGTTTCATTTTCTCGTAACAGTTTGCAACTTCTGCTGACTGCAATATTATTACGTTTTTAGTTTTGAAATTGAGTTCCTGATACTCCATGTTATTTTCGTTAGTTCCTTTTTTAAATTCTGCGATTAAAACTACATTAACTTTTAAATTCTTTTTTCTAAGTTCCCTGTTGAGTAAACCTGTTACGATATTTTCAATACTGTTAAGAAATTTGGAAGCATCTTTAAATCCTTTCGTATTTTTAATATCGTAAGTCGCTAATCTAGATTCAAATGCAGTTTCCTTTTCTCCAACTTCAGTTCTCGGTTCTATGTTTTTTTCAAATACTTTTTCACTAAAATTAAATACTTTGTGCAATTTCCTCGGTCTTACAAATACAGATTTTGCTTTTCTAGGTTTTCTGATAGTCATTGTCTGGTCCGGGTCGTTTTTTCCATGGCGCTTAGACTTTAAATGTCTAGCCCAGTTTTTATAAGTAGTGCTAACATCGCACTTTTCACAATGCCTTCTCGTATCATACATGTTTATTTGAAAAGAGATTCTTTTAACTTACCCCTCATTTTTTTTATCCACCCACTTTTTTCTTTTGTCTATTCTTGTATGGATACTATTTATCCTGTCTCCCATATTATCCTTTCAACTTACCCCTCATCTTTTTAGATTTTTCCCTATCTGAATTGAATTCTTAAAGGTGGACCCCACCTCTAATGGCTTGGACTAGATTCAGAAATAAGAAGAGATCTGACGTCTCGTCATTTTAATTTAAGAAGATCCAAAAATATTTTTAGCGTCTCGTTATTTTAATTTAAGACGTTCATTTTATTTTTTTCTAGTGAAAACATCAGAGGGAGATAAATTTCAAAAATATCGACCCCTAAATAGTCCTAAATTTGCATTTTTATTTACGATTGAAAAATTTTTAGAGTTCACTAGAGTTTCTGATAAAAAAATATTTTTAAAAAAAAGTCACTGACTAAATGAAAAGTCACTGGTTCTGATGTTTTGTGATAAAAAAGTTTTATCAGGGATTTAAGTCGCTAAATGAAAAAGTCACTGGTTCTGATGTTTTGTGTTAAAAAATGTGTTCTGATGTTTTGTGTTAAAAAATGTGTTCTGATGTTTTGTGTTAAAAAATGTGTTCTGATGTTTTGTGATAAAAAGTGTGTTCTGATGTTTTGTGTTAAAAAATGTGTTCTGATGTTTTGTGTTAAAAAATGTGTTCTGATGTTTTGTGTTAAAAAATGTGTTCTGATGTTTTGTGTTAAAAAGTTTTATCAGGGATTTAAGTCGATGGTCCAGGATTGGTATTTATATACTACTTACGTGGGTCAATAAGAAAGTGAGTAATTTGGTATTAATAATTACTAATTATGAAGTTGAATTATTGTTACTTCTGTACTATTAGTTCAGTGGTGTAAGAAGTGGGGGTAACGTTTTGTATTCGTACTAAACAATAACTTCGACTCCACAGCTCGTGAAGACTTCTTTGTTGGAGGACATTAAGAATAACCTCAACAACCAGAGAAGGGAGGCCGAGCAAAGTGTAAAATATTGTGATGAACGTATTGCATCTTTGTGCGCCTCCCTCTCCAAAGAAAGGCAGTTAAGGGCTCGGAGCCTTCAAATGCAGCGTTCCGCGCAAACTTTATTGAACTCCTTGAAGGAACATTTGCCTTGAACTCTTTGAAGGAATATTTTATTATGTTTCGTTTCTATTAACAACAAACCATATTTTCATTTTTATAACAAATAAACCTCTCTTTATAAAAATAATCATCTCTCTTATCTGAAGTTGAATATTAAACGACCTATTGTTTGCCTCGCAACAGATAAGTAAGTACCTAGCCGTTGTTTACACCGGTATGATTTTGAGAAGACATATCCATGATCTAAAAGGTCTCCCTGTAAGGGAGATTTTACGGTTTTTTTCACGCTCGATTCCAATGGTTCATTATTGAAAATAATGAACCAAAATTTATGTCCTCCAAAATGAAAATTTCCAGTTCCATTTTGCGTTTCAGACATCAAGGAAGATTTTTGGTTCCGTGTCTGTCTGTCTGTCGTAATTCCTTGTAACGCCCAAAATTTACCTACCCAAAATAATGGTCGAAATGGGCTGAAATTTGGAGGGTAGGGTCATAGATGGTCCCATACCAAAATCATTGAAAAAAAACGCTGCAAATCCCTGCACAACGGTTTATTATTTTGTATAGAATACCCTTCTGTTACAGATCACAGCTCTATGTATAGATAACCCGTCTATATAATATGATATGTACTATTCTACACATATTATGTAGATCGCAGACCCTCCGTAGGTTAGTACCTAACCCCGTACTCGTTACTAGGTACCTACCTAAATCACGAGTTAAATGTTGCTAAAATAATTCTGCCGATGACAAACAGTACCTAACAAAAAGAAACACACATAATGAAGTTCTGAAAAGAAATTGTTGATGAGGAATGAAAAAAGTTGCAAAAGTACCTACCAACAAACTCCAGCCCCTTCTACGTAGATGGTATAATGAACCGTTGTGTAATAATTTACCGTTGAGTAATGATTTACCGTAGTAATAATTTACCCATCAATAATACTTCAACGTTTGTTCAAGTTTCACTACCTACCAACAAACTCCAATAGAGCCATCATTTTTCAAATTAAATAATATCACAGAACAACCAACTCGACTTCATACTCCGCCAATATAATCAGGTGATCCCTACCAATGATTGGCCGTATTCACAAATTCCTATTGTGGGCGCGTCTCTGGTTACGAGATTTGGTTTGGATTGTATACAATTTCATTCACACTGGAGTCGAAAATGCCTGTCGGTGCAAACTTCGGGGCCTTACTGTGAACGAACGGCTGGACGTACGATGCTCCGGATGGTCTTAAAAAACTCGCAAGTTCAAGAACTATTTAAAACCGTAAAAATATTTACGTAAAAAAATGGTATAGGCGTTTTGAAAATTTCAACCCCTATTTTGAACCCCTTAGAGATGACTCACAGTAACGTCGAGCTTCGAGGACCAACTAGACGCCGAACGGAACCTATAACCCGAATTTCATCAATTTTTTTTCATGGTAACTAAGAAAAGTGGCCCGTACGGCGTACGGCGTACGGCGGACAGACAGAAATATTTTTATTGCAGTTTTGGATTCTACATACCTTGAAACGTAAACCATCAAATTTTGAGGGGGGGTAAGAATTTTTTTTTCATGCTCGATTCCAATGGTTCATTATTGAAAATAATAAACCAATAGCGTAACTTTCGTCTGCGCATGCGCAAACGTGAAATACTTGAAACGCCCATAACTACCTTAAATATCGTTGAAATGTGTTCAAACTTGGAAGGTCGATCAGGAATAATACTTTCATACTTCTAAATGAATTTCATTGGAATCGTAATGTAACTTTCGTCTTCGCATGCGTTAACATGAAGTGTTGACCATTCATTTTTAACGCTTCTAACAACGCAAAATTTAGTCGTAGAGAGCTGAAATTTCGAGGGTGCACGCGGGTTGGATCGCAGATCGTCACGTATCAGAAGGAACCTACCCCACTATTTTATACGTTCATGTGATTCAAGTGAGGAAGCTATACTGCCTACTCAAATTGGCAGATGTTTTTCAGTCTCTTTCTGGAACTGTGGCTAGCCGCAAAGGAAGGTCCTGGGACCTATTTTATTTTTATTCTTTAATACAAATCGAACGGTGAGATATTCGGGTTTCCAGATGATACGGCTTTCATCAGTTGGAGCTGTGATTGTGAACATCTCACTGACGAAAGTAGCAGAAGGAATTCAGTCAAATTCGAACCTTATAATTATGAATAAATGTTAACATGGAACATGTTTCTACAGGAATAAACCAGGCTGGAGAGCATCCCATCCGAGTCCGCCTAAACACTCGGCCCCCTCCCCGTCGCCCCCACAGTTCTCCCTTTACCCCACTCCTACCAACAAACTCACAGCCACTACTACCACACCTTTGCCGATGAGAGCACGTCCAGACCCCACTCCGCCGAAAACTGCCGAGGGGGTTCTACCTACCCAAAAACCGCCGTAAACAGCTGACGACGTGTATTATTAGATTACATTGCGTTAGGTTGCTGGTCCGAGGCTTGGAAATCCCACAAAGTTTTTTTGCTTCCTCACTACCGAAGGCAGGGAAGCCTTGGATTCGTGATAGAGTAAAAAAAGTTCATGTCCTCCAAAATGAAAATGTCCACTACCATTTTCCGTTTCAGACATCGAGGAACATATTTGGTTCCGTGTCTGTCTGTCTGTCTGTGGTAATTCCTTGCAACCCCCATAACTACCCGAAATAAAGGTCGAAGTGGGCTGAAATTTTGAGGGTAGGTGCGGGTTGACTCACAGATGGTCCCGTACCAAAATCATTGAAAAAGTACCGTAACTTTCGTCTGCGCATGCGCAATCATGAAATAATTGGAACACCCATAAGTACCCTAAATATCGTCGAAATGTGTTCAAACTTGGAGGGTCGGTCAGGAATAATACTTTGTGTTGTGGTTTGAGATGAGATAGGAAGTCAAGGCATGGGTAGTGCCCACCAGTCTGGGTTCTTTTCGGGATGTGTCCAGTGGATATACCAGTCTGGGTTCTTTTAGGACGTGCCCAGTTGATACACCAGTCTGGAATCTTTTGGTGCCCCAGTGAATATACCAGTCTGGGGATGTTTTAGGCGAGGAGGAGTGAGAGAGATAAGTCGGTGACTTAAGGAGAGCGTAGAATGAATTGGAAGGCAAAGGAGGTGAGTTTTTATAGCCAGGGAACTATGCTCCCACCATCCTCCACGAGAGCGGAGGATGGAGGGAGCATAGTTCCCGGGCTCCACTCTCGTGGAGGATGGTGGGGATTCCTTTCCACTCAACCTTCCCAGCTCTCTCCCTGCCTCTTGCCTGCCCTCGTCTACCAATTCATTCTCGAGTTTATTTGATAAATCTTTACAATACAAGGAGTGATATCACGACACTTTGATAGTTCCAAATTAATTTCATTGGAATCGTAACTTTGATCTACACATGCGCGAACATGAAATGTCGACCATTTCCTTGTAACGCTTCTAACTACGCGATAAATAGTCCCAGAGAGCTGAAATTCTGAGGGTATACGCGGGTTGGATCGCAGATGGTCCCCTTCCAAAATCATGAAAATCGTTGCGTCTGCGCATGCGCAAATGTGAAATACTTGGAGTGCCCATAACTACCTTAATTATCGTTGAAATAAGTTCACATTTGGAGGGTCGATCTGTATAATACTTTGATGGTTCCATTATGAACTTCATTGGAATCACTATAATTTCCCTCTGCGCATGCGCAAACATGGAATGTTGACCGTTTCCTTATAACGCTTCTAACTACGCGAAAAATAGTCGTAGAGAGATGACATTTTGAGGGTACACGCGGGTTGGGTCGCAGATGGTCCCGTATCATAACGAACCTACCCAACTAGTCTGCACGTTCATGTGATTCAAGTGAGGAAGCTATACTGCCTACTTGAATTGGCAGACGTTTTTCTGCATATCTCCATATCCTCTGTTATCATGTACCTATTCGAAAAACATGTTCCATGTTTCCTTGCTTTGATCCTTGATCTAAAGTGTTATAATCCGGGGGTCTGGGGGTGTATCCCAGATTTCATTCGACAATAAACGTACCGTCATGAACACAAACCACCTGCGGCTAGACGCCCCCTACGGCAACGCTTTTTTTTAATTCTCTGTGTAGATAAAACTGCAATAGGTGATTGTAAAACCTCGTGGAAATGTTTTACGTTAGAAAGAAGTTAAATTACATAGCTTTACGATTGCTGTAGTAGCGATCTGTCACGTTCATGTTGCTCATTGTCTTTTTCTGAGTATAGTATTTGGTATTTTTGTTTGATGTGGAATCAGGATCTTGCATAAAATAAGAATTTAATGATCTACGAAGTCGCTTTACAGGAAATTGATAAACTTCTGTGTAATAACTGGTATGTATTGTTTTAGTCCGATGATTGGATTAGTTTTGTAGTAATTGAGTTCTATCGGTGAATAATTACATACCTGATTCAAATACTCGAGCAATGGTTTGAAGCCAAGGGCCGATGCAGTCACTACAACGATGAGCAATGGCAGTAGGAACAGCTTCCTCTGCAGAGCTCGGCTATTGGTCTTCAGTTCAAGAAATATCGGGTCCACAAATCCTGCTAATTGATTTCGATTTCGGAGATGCAAATTAAACAGAAAATCAAAACAATCGAAATATCTTGCAGGACATCACCCATTTTCACATGAAATTATACGAATAACTCATTTTAATATATATAAATAATGATTTCATGTTCGATCACCTACCTTCTTCGTAGTTGTAGATTCCATCGACGTAGTCACGCGTAAGATTGATCATATCGCCAGCTTTCAGTATCAGAACGGATCTAAGGAAAGACGTACCTAAGCACTCACATCGTCAGTATTTAATTACATAGAACAACTAGCTGTGTACCCGCGCTTCGCAACGGTAGAACAGACACCCCCTGTATCCCCCCCTCCACAACTGATCAGAAACCTTCCCCAATGCCAACCCTAACTGCCTTTAACCCCTCCCCCCGTATCCTATGAACCCTCCCTACCTGGTTAGAAACATTCCTCAATGTTCACACAACAAATTCCCAAAGTTGCACTCCAATTGTTCAAGTAGTTTTGAAATTTCTGTAGACCCCCTCATAACCTGTACCCCCCTCCCACTAACATCCTGATTGAAGTACCACTTGAATGTACTCGTCGAGCTGAATCCAGAATCTAATTACAATCGGATTTACGTCCAACCGTTCAAAGTTATTATAAGCATAAACGCCCTCATAGAAGTGATTATAACACGTTTTTTAGTAGAATTTCATTCATAGCGTTTCAACGGATGGACAGATTCAAATGCGGATTTTTCATAAACCTTCCCAGATAAATTCTGCGTCAAATGGTACCAGCCGCAACTTTCTACAATCGGATTTACGTCCAACCGTTCAAAGTTATTATAAGCATAAAGTCCTCATAGAAGTGATTATAACACGTTTTTTAGTAGTATTTCATTCATAGCGCTTCAACGGATGGACAGATTCAAATGCGGATTTTTCATAAACCTTCCCAGATAAATTCTGCGTCAAATGGTACCAGCCGCAACTTTCTACAATCGGATTTACGTCCAACCGTTCAAAGTTATTATAAGCATAAACGTCCTCATAGAAGTGATTATAACACGTTTTTTAGTAGTATTTCATTCATAGCGCTTCAACGGATGGACAGATTCAAATGCGGATTTTTCATAAACCTTCCCAGATAAACTCTGCGTCAAATGGTACCAGCCGCAACTTTCTACAATCGGATTTACGTCCAACCGTTCAAAGTTATTATAAGCATAAAGTCCTCATAGAAGTGATTATAACACGTTTTTTAGTAGTATTTCATTCATAGCGTTTCAACGGATGGACAGATTCAAATGCGGATTTTTCATAAACCTTCCCAGATAAATTCTGCGTCAAATGGTACCAGCCGCAACTTTCTACAATCGGATTTACGTCCAACCGTTCAAAGTTATTATAAGCATAAACGTCCTCATAGAAGTGATTATAACACGTTTTTTAGTAGTATTTCATTCATAGCGCTTCAACGGATGGACAGATTCAAATGCGGATTTTTCATAAACCTTCCCAGATAAACTCTGCGTCAAATGGTACCAGCCGCAACTTTCTACAATCGGATTTACGTCCAACCGTTCAAAGTTATTATAAGCATAAACGTCCTCATAGAAGTGATTATAACACGTTTTTTAGTAGTATTTCATTCATAGCGTTTCAACGGTTGGACAGATTCAAATGCGGATTTTTCATAAACCTTCCCAGATAAATTCTGCGTCAAATGGTACCAGCCGCAACTTTCTACGTTCAGGCGTTCTCAATTGATGCCGAGACAAACAAACAAACAAACAAACAGACAGACACTGTTTTATTATAATGTATAGATGATCTTTCTTAAGGTAGTGTAATGTTATGCATTGATTTATTAGAAACCTGGAAAATGACTTATACTCCTGCACAAACAAAAAAACAAAAACAAAAAACAAAAAAAAAGTGCCCAAAGGTGATAATGATAATAATAATAATAAGAGTGATATCTTGGTCATTACACCACATTTACAATTGTTGAGAAAACGTCAATATACTTGGGAACTGGATTAAAATAAAAAGGGCTATGAATGGAACTTATCGGGACGAGTAATTAGAAAGGTGTTAATGTGTACAAAGGGCAAGTGCAATTCATTTTTTCACTTTTTCAATTTTTTTTTAATCAGCACATATTTCATACAACAAATATAATGATTTCTAGAAAGTCTATATACATAATACAAGATCAAAACTTATGTTGGTTTATGAGCCTAAGGTCACTGACCCGTCCAGGCTCTCTGGGAAAGGTTTCATTGTTTCCTGTACCTAGGGGCGGAATTTCATAGTCCTCACTTATAGCTGAGCTTTTACTTCAGTGAGTTTCTGAGGGTCCCTCAAACGTTTTTCGTATTCATAGAGCTGAAGTGAGTGAATGCTTTAGTAAACGCTTAAGCATTCACTCATCGTGCAATTCATGAACACAAAACGCGAGATAAATTGAGAATGCACTCAACTTAGCTGAAAATCTGAGGGCTGAAAAGCTGAATCCTTAAGTATTTACTCACATCATTATTTCAGTAGGCTTCCATGCTTTCCAGTTCATAATACAACTTTCGAATTTTATATTAAGTATATTGAACTTTTTTTTCTCTCCGGAATCTTTTCATTGCATAATGGATATGAATGACCGTTTCGTGCTTGATTAGGGGGATGAGAATATGACAACTGCGACTGTGAGGCTACCGAAGAGGTAGGTATATCGCCGGGACCAAGAGAACCCTCTGGAATTTCTGAACGATATCCAGTTCAAAAGAAGGTCCCGTTTCAGGAAAGAAACAGTCGTGAATGTGTTAGTTCCACGTATATTTGGTGACCAGTCAACAAGAAATGGAAATGAAACAGGGACGCCAATAGTCCCGCTGATCATCCTAACAGGTAGGATTAGCAAAAGCACAAAAATTACCCATTTGTGTTCTAATTCATTCATGTGTCTGACAGTAGGTACTGATAAACTGGCTCATGGCTGTGCAATAACGTCGTGTGTCCGTCGAGGTTATCGATCTGTATTTTGATTCCTCACTACAAAAGGTAGGGAAGCCTTGGATTGGCGATTAAGTGAAAAAAAAAATGTCCTCCAAAATGAAAATTTCCACAACCATTTTGCGTTTCAGACATCGAGGAACATTTTTGGTTCAGTGTCTGTCTGTCTGTCTGTGGTAATTCCTTGTAAGGCCCACAACTACCCAGAATAATGGTCTAAATGGGCTGCAATTTGGAGGGTAGATGCGGGTTGGTTCAAAGATGGTCCTACTCAAAAATCATTGAAAAATTACTGTAATTTTCGTATGCGCATGCGCAAACGTGAAATACTTGAAACGCCCATACCAACCCTAAATATCGCTGAAATGAGTTCAAACTTGGAGGGTCGGTCAGGAATAGTAGTTTGATAGTTCTGGATGAATTTCATTGGAATCGTAATGTAACTTTCGTCTGCGCATGCGCAAACATGAAATGTTGACTTTTTCCTTGTAACGCTTCGAACTACGCGAAAAGTAGGCGTAGAGAGCTGACATTTTGAGGGTACACGCGGGTTTGATCGCAGATGGTCCAGTTCCAATATCATGGAAACCATTTCGTCTGCGCATGCGCAAACGTGGAATACTTGAAATGACCATAACTACCTTAAATATCCTTGAAATGAGTTCAGATTTGGAAGGTCGATCAGGAATAATACTTCGATAGTTCTATATGAATTTCATTCGTCTGCGCATGCGTGAACATGAAATGTTGACAGTTTTCTTGTAACGGCTTCTAATTACGTGTAAAATAGTCGTAGAGAGCTGAAATTTTGAGGGTACACGTGGGTTGGATCGCAGATGGTCCCGTATCAAAACGAACCTATCCAACTATTCTATACGTTCATGTGGTTTAAGTGAGGAAGCTATACTACCTACTCGAATTGGCCGACGTTTTTATTTCATGTAGCTACCTACCTATACTGGTGGTGGTTGCAAAACACTTTCATTGTCCATACTTAAGGGCGACGATGAACGTAGTGGTTTTGGGCGTGGTTGCTTAAAATTAAAAACGCTGCAAATCCCTGCACAACGGTTTATTATTTTGTATAGAATACCCTTCCGTTACAGATCACAGCTCTATGTATAGATAATCCGTCTATATAATTTATGATATGTACTACTCTATACATATAATGTAGATCGCAGACCCTCCGTAGGTTAGTACCTAACCCCGTACACGTTACTAGGTACCTACCTAAATCACGAGTTAAATGTTGCTAAAATAATTCTGCCGATGACAAACAGTACCTAACAATAAGAAACACACATAATGAAGTTCTGAAAAGAAATTGTTGATGAGGAGTGAAAAAAGTTGCAAAAGTACCTACCAACAAACTCCAGCCCCTTCTACGTAGATGGTATAATGAACCATTGTGTAATAATTTACCGTTGAGTAATGATTTACCGTAGTAATAATTTACCCATCAATAATACTTCAACGTTTGTTCAAGTTTCACTACCTACACACAAACTCCAACAGAGCCATCATTTTTCAAATGAAATAATATCACAGAACAACCAACTCGACTTCATACTCCGCCAATATAATCAGGTGATCCCTACCAATGATTGGCCGTATTCACAAATTCCTATTGTGGGCGCGTCTCTGGTTACGAGATTTGGTTTGAATTGTATACAATTTCATTCACACTGGAGTCGAAAATGCCTGTCGGTGCAAACTTCGGGGCCTTACTGTGAACGAACGGCTGGACGTACGACGCTCCGGATGGTCTTAAAAAACTCGCAAGTTCAAGAACTATTTAAAACCGTAAAAATATTCACGTAAAAAAATGGTATAGGCGTTTTGAAAATTTCAACCCCTATTTTGAACCCCTTAGAGATGACTCACAGTAACGTCGAGCTTCGAGGACCAACTAGACAGCGAACGGAACCTATAACCCGAATTTCATCAATTTTCTTTCATGGTAACTAAGAAAAGTGGCCCGTACGGCGTACGGCGTACGGCGTACGGCGTACGGCGTACGGCGGACAGACAGAAATATTTTTATTGCAGTTTTGGATTCTACATACCTTGAAACGTAAACCATCAAATTTTGAGGGGGGGTAAGAATTTTTTTTTTCATGCTCGATTCCAATGGTTCATTATTGAAAATAATAAACCAAAAAAGAAACCTTCCCTTCACTGCTGCCAACTGTGAGCAGAGTATCTCCACTCATTGGACTATGGCTGCAATTGAAACTCAAATTGAGAGCGTCCTCAAATCAAGATGAGGACGCTCACAACTCATGTAAGTGAAACTCTTGAATAGCCACCTCTAAGTAAGTGATAGTGTGACGACACCCTCAACTTACGTGAGCAGATTCTCACCTTCGGAGTGAGTTAAAAAAAAAAAAATGGGGGGAAAAATGAATGAAAAAATGTCTATCAATTCCGCCCTAGATTACCTTTCTGTGTAGATCCACCCCCAACCCCTCCCTCCGCCGACCTCTTTTCTGTACGTAATACTCACCGTGTAACAATATCCTAAGGTATGAACCTGAAACTCGGTTTGACGAAAAGTGAAAAAAACCACAGTCATGCAGCATGGCTATAAGAGCGAATTTTCGAAGTTTTCGGCATCTTCCTCCTCCGCCTAAAATTTTCTGAAAATTAATTTTCGGCCAATGTTTTCCCAACTTGATACAAAATTAAAACAGGAGTAGTTTTACGCAAAGTAAAATTTGGGGTGGAAGGAGGGGGAGGGGGAAATCAAAAATGTTTTGAATACCAGAAGAGTAGGTATTGGGTACCTACGTAACAAATTTTTTGTTCCATTTTTTGCCGAGTAACACCTCGGTTTGTAGATTTTCAAACGCTGAACACGATGGTGAAGTCAGAATTGCGATATCCCATTCCGTTATCAGATTAGAGTAGACGAACCAGGAAGAACATCTCAAGAAATAACCACGTTCCTTCATCTTCAAAGTGCTCCAGTTTGAGAATGGAATGAGATATCGCAATTCTGATTTCACCATCGTGTTCAGCGTACAAAAACCTTTAAAATGAGGTGTCACTTGTCAGACTTTTTCATTTTGGGAATTTATGGGTAATTTCCCCCCCCTAAAACTCCCCAAAACTCCCCCTTAGGGTGACCCGATTCTGCCCATCTTCGAACTTAGCCTGTCGATTGCCAAGACAGATTTTTCGTGCAAATTTGAACTTTTTATCTCAATTCTTTCGAGAGTTATCGTCTGGAATGACACATACATATATAAATATATATATAAACATATAAATATATATATAAATATATAAATATATATATATATATATACATATAATTGTTGGTGGCTTTCGGCAGGGAATTCAGGATAGTCTGAAACGGATTTTGGTATAAAAATCTTTCGGAAATTCGAGTTTTAAAAATTTTGGACCGAAAACAATAGCTTCCTTTTCTTCGAAAATTCGCTAAAATACGATTGCATAGAGTCTAAACGGCGATTTTCTCTACTTCCGTTCCAAACTGTAAACCGTCCTAGCTTTTTTGCTTCCGAGTCTACAAGGAAGCGGAAGCTTTGTTTTCACTTTCGAAACGAAAAATTTTTGTGTGCTCCCAAATTAAAATTTCCATTTGCCTTTTGCGTTTCAGAGCCTCCTGAATAAATTTACTTTCGTGTCTGTCTGTCTTTTGTCTGCCTGTCCACATTTCCTTGCCACAGCCATAACTTTCAAAATTTTAATCCGATTTCAATTAAATTTTCAGGAATTGTGTTGGTTTAGCGCTAGATGGTCTGCTATCAGTTTCATCATGATCGAATCAACGGTAGCCTCTGCCCAGGCGCTAACGATATTTTCTTGTTACTGTCATAAATCCATCAATTTTGAACGGATTTTGGTCAGATTTTCAGGGATGATGCGGGTAAGGTCCCTTGAGGTCCCACACGACATTCATCGTGATTGAATCAGCAGTGGTAGTGGCATGTGGAAGCATAATTCCCTGATGCCATAATGAATTTCTTGTGGAAGCATGACCCATGACCTTAACGACTTTCATCAGATCTAAATATCTCGTGTGTGTATGTCACGTTTGTAAAAGCTGTTTTTGTATGTATGTCACGTTTTAAGTAGACACTAGAGAAACGCCGTTTTTTCCGGCCTATTTTAGCCGGTGCGTGAGGGTAAATGGCGGGTTTAAATCTTTATTGCCCCCGTGGTTTGTATTGCCCAAAAATAACGATTTTTTAATTTTTGGTTGTCCAGCATTCTATCGTCATGAGCAAGGCGAACCGGTCATTTCTAGTTTTCTGAAAATTTTAATGGTGACATACTGTGAAGGCCACGAAGAAGCTTCTGTGTCATGTCCTTGGCAGTCTATTTTTCTCTGCCATCCCATGGGCAACGCCCTTCTCACCCACTGACGATAAATGTTTCTGATTTCTGTTTTCCTGTTTTCTATACCTCGAGATACAGGAAGGAACTGACTGCCGAGTTCACGGGGGATGGAGAAACATGGAGTTGTTTGTATGTTTAAATGTCCCTCACATTGAAATTTGTAAATATGTTTAAATAATAATTGTACCGACATAGAACATTATAAGTTGTATTGCAAGGCGTCTCTTACCTCTAAGACAGACGGACTAAGTCCACTGTCGAATCCTGTTTTTGTAAAATTAATAATAAACATGTTTCATTGTTCTCATTGCGTCAGTATAGTGTTCAGAGGACAACCTGTAATCGAGCAGGACTCTCAGGTCACGGAGATCCTGGTTCCAGGAAAGTGGCATGTAAAAATAGAAAAGAATCCCATCAAACCTTATGAAAATCCCAAGGTACATGAGGCTGGTGTGATGAATAATTTCGCTCCAAAGGACGAAATCCTCCGTGACGTAGAAGCAGGTCATAGTGAAGAGTGTGGTGTAGAAGGTGTAGGCTGCCATAGACATGAGAACCAGGAACGAGAGCAGGCACTTTTTATCAGTGGGCGGAAAGACGCCCAAGAACATCACGAGTGGAGTGAACTCGACAAGAGCAAAGCTGCGTAGCCTTTCGTACTCTGCTAGCCCCAGTCCTGCTGAATAGTACCGCACGATCCATGAGTCTTCCATCGCTGCTGTATATCTTCCGACTCCTGGGTCTCCCACGGAACGGTGAAATCTACAAAGTTGAAAAACTTCTGCCAAGGCTTCTTCACACTAAGATTCTTCATACCCAAGCCTGTATCCAGGCTTTATTTCATTTATACTGAGAGGTTTCTGCATTAGTTGATTGAGTTACTTCGTTGAATTTGTTAGTTATTTAGGTGACTAATAAAAAAGTTCAGTTCTGTGTTCGAATTCGTGTATAAATGTATACTTCCAATAAAAACTATAACAACTGGTGGCAGCGGTGGGATTATCTGTATCTAACCCATAGTCGAGATGAACACCCGGTCAACCAGGCGATCACCCCTGATTTGATAGAGGGAGTGGAGGAAGATAATGAATTGCAGTCCAACGACAACGTAGGCGAGCTGGAGGAAACAAATGCTACCCAAGTGCTGCAACTCCCATACAGTGGGGGGATCATTGTGCAGGAATTAATGGACCTGTGGGCTAACGAGAGCAAAGGCATTTTTGGGGGACACACGCGTTCTGCTGCAGCAGGATTTGGAGGGTGTGGAGCGGTTACTGCAAAGCCAATGGAATGCAGAAGCGGCCGTGTTGGAACGAGTTATGTTGGTTGCTGGACTTGTGACAATCTTATATGGACTGGAGGGTGGTGGACCGATACTTGGTGGGTAAGGAGAGAAAATGAGAAATCAACTCGATTACCCACGTCAGTGAAGTCGCCACTCCAGCATCTATGTAACATCCAGAAACAAGGGACGACAAAAATAATAAAAGAACGACGAGTTTTTATCCAAGGGGTCCGCGGATGGTTTTCCAACGGAGGATGGTATATGCACTCTGACTTCTAATCTGGAACTGTTAACAGACTTCTGATTCAGTTTCAGCCAATTTATTCTTCACTTTACCTACTCACTATCTACTTCATCAACTCACTCATCCGACTTCGACCGACTTTTCACTGGACTCTCCTCATCGACAAGACTACGGAGTATTCATACGCAGCCACCTCATCTCCTGCATCGGAGCCGGACGTATTCTGGACCGTACAGATCCCCTTCCTCAGTGCCACCAGATAGTGCCAAGTTGAGTGCGCAGTAATTTCACATCCATAATATTATACATTATTGGGTTCGCATTGGTAATTTCCACTTTGTGTTCCACACAGATTAAACGGACAATTTGCAATAATTCTTTGTTCTCTTGAATTAGCCACTTTTATTAGCTCTATCTCCCTCCAGGTCACGACGTCACAGTATAGAAACGTCACAGACTACAAAGATGTTTTTGACAGGTCGGGAAAAGAATTGGGGAAGGTCGAAGGGTGTACGCATTGAATTGACGCGGGGGACAGCCAATCCATTCGGCAAGCGCCAAGGAGAGTCCCACCCCACCAGCTAGTCGATGTGGAGAAGCTGATTTCAGAGATGGAGTGCGCCGGGGTTATTGAAGCCTCTTGTAGTTCCTGGACAAGCCCGATTGTCTTAGTGCCAACAAAGGATGGATTGACTAGGTTTTGTGTGGACTTCCGATGGTTGAACGACGTGACTAAAAAGGATTCGTTTCCCCTGCCAAAGATAAAGGAGTTGATTGAAGACCTGGCCGGCAGCTGATTGTTTTCAACTTTGATTTTACAGAGCGGGTATTACCAGGCGCTGATGGAACCGGGAGACAAAGTGAAGACAGCTTTCTGTACTCCACGGGGACTGTATCAGTTGATTACCAAGCCTTTTGGGTTATGTAATGCACCAGCCACGTTTCTGCGAGCAGTGGGGAGGATCTTACACGAGGAGGTGCGAGCTAGACAAGCGATAGTGTCAAAGAAAAACGGAGTTATTGAAAAAATAGACTATTTCCACTAATACACGAAAAACGCAAAAAACACTGTTATACCGGTTTCGGTGATCAACTGATAACTGAGTTATTGTGTGTTACTGCCGATGGTTTGATCACCGAAACCGGTATAACAGTGTTTTTTGCGTTTTTCGTGTATTAGTGGAAATAGACTATTTTTTCAATAACTCCGTTTTTTTTAAATGGGTTTCCACGATTTCTTCGCGAGTGATTTTGTTCGAAGTGATGTGCTGATCGATAACCCGACTTTTGAGGACCATGTAAAATGGCAGCAAAGGGTGCTGGAAGTTTTAAGGACAGCTGGGTTGAAGCTGAACCCAAAGAAGTGCCGCCTCTTTTCGAGACAGGTGACGTACCTGGGGTACCTATGTGATGTCGAGGGAAGGGCTAGCAGTGGATCCAATGAAGGCAGCCAAGGTCCCCCAGCGGCTGGTTCCAATGAATGTTAACGAGCTGCCGATGTTTGTGGCCATGTGGTCTAAAATCAGAGGTTCGTGAAAGATTTTGCCTACCTGCCTACTTCAGTACATGCCTGTCCCAACAGGAGCGCAATTACTGTGCGATGGGCAAGGAGCCAGTGAGTTTGATAAAGACGCTGCAGCACTTCAGGTCATATGGGCTAGACAGTGGAGAGAAGGTCCTGGTGAGGACCGACCAGGCTTCATTACAGTGGTTGCACAACTTTCGGGATATAGATGGACAGTTAGCCAGATGACTACAATTTCTATCCCAATGAAATGTGGACGTGGAGTACCAACCTGGGACCCTGCATGGAAATGCGGATGCCATGTCTCGCCGACCTTGTTTAGAGGGTGACTGTAAATTTTGCCTTCGGCAGTAAGAGAAGCAGGAGAAGGCTTCGCTGATTGGCAGAATGCGGATACGGACATCGGCAGAGGCGTGGAGAGAAGCACAGCTGCAGGACTCCGACACTGGACCAGTCTACAAGTGGGTAGAAATGGGGGAGCGACCTGCCTGGCCCAGGGTAGCGTGTTTGAGTTCTATGGTGAAGGAACTTTTGGTGATTATGGACAGCCTGCGCCTGGAGGATGGGGTACTGAGTGCAAGGCAAATTCTGGCTCCACTGGCCAGGCCCAAGGGAGTCCTGGAGTCAGTGCACGGGTTTGGCCACATTGGATGGTGACGGCTTTAAGTTTGGGCTGTTCAGGGCTCTATTGGCATGGGTTGGTCAAGGATGTAAAACTATATTGTACGACGTGTCAGCAGTGTGGGCTGTGGAGTGAGGAGGGCCCAAGAAGAATGCTGAATTACAGACCATCACCTCAGGAGTGACATTTTTGATAGTCGATATCAATATGCTGGGGCTCCTACCATTGACACCATGAGGTAGTATTGGTATATAGCTGTGGTGATCAACTACTTACCAAGTGGCTGGAAGAATTCCCAATGCCGGACATGATGGCAGAGTCAGTTGCAAGGTGGTTGGTGGACAACGTCATTTGCCGCTATGGCATACGGATCAGAGTCGGAGTTTTGAGTCGGCGGTATTCAGAGAGGTTATGCGACTGCTTTGGATTCACAAAACCCGTACCACACCAAGGAGGCCACAAATCGATGGGCTGGTGGAACGTTCTAACCGCACAAAGTGGGCGATGCTGGCCAAGACAATTGTGGCTGACCAGACGCAGTAGGACCTCCAGGTGCCCATAGTTTTGTTAGCCTATAGAGCCACAGAAAATGCGACACGACAGGCTTTTCCCTTGCCGTGGAAGGAGCTGACGTTGCCTGTGCATTTATAGGTGGGGAAGGCACGTGGGGAGAAGGTGCCTGTCACGAAGAACCCAGCGGAGTTGAGGCTCGGTCTGGAGAAGGTGCAGGAGATGGTTCGGGAGCGGCTGACTAAAGGGGCACCCCAAACAAAGAGGCGATATCACCTCCGTAGCAACGTTCCCAGGTTCCAGCCAGGCGACCTCTCTGCCAGTACCGACCTCGGAGGGGGCTCGGCGTGTGTCCGAAGCTACAATCCCCTTGGATTGGACCTTGCGAAGTGCTAAAAGCCTTGTCAACAGTGGTCTTATGGATCAGGACACCCCAGCGGAAGGCTCGCGTACTCAATGCTGACACCTTGGCGCCCTTTTATAAGGAGATTCAGGATTTGCAACAGGGGGCCGAAGAAGGAGAGTGATGTGAGGTTACTGCTTTAGTTGTTTA
Source organism: Leptopterna dolabrata (assembly GCA_954871275.1). Classification (NCBI taxonomy): domain Eukaryota; kingdom Metazoa; phylum Arthropoda; class Insecta; order Hemiptera; family Miridae; genus Leptopterna; species Leptopterna dolabrata. The sequence continues at coordinate 65,351,789 of OX940978.1, forward strand.
AGTTGCTTCGTTGAATTTGTTTTGTTTTTAAATTTGAATTTTTTTATTAAAGTTCTGTTCGGTGTTCAAATTCGTGTATAAATTTATACTACCGATAAGAACTATAACAATATTTCTGATCATTGTAGGAGGGGAGGGAGGGAACTCCGGTCACGCAGCATGACCATATGAGTGAATTTCCGAAGTAACGTAGGGTTGAAACACAATAATATCGAGGTACATCATCATTAATTGTTATTAATTATTAATTATTAATTAAGGTAAGTGTAATAACTTACCTGTGCAGATAACCCTTCTTTGAGGACCACTGTTTTCTGTGGTTAATACCTACCCTCGAGCTCCTCCCAGGAAAGCCCTTAAATCGAGTACCCGAAGCCGGCTCGGGAATTACAGTTTCATAAAAATGAGCGGGATTCAATAATTCAATCACTAATAAATTCTTCGTTGTTATTCATGAAGCATAACGTTTGCTCAAGTTGCAAAAGTACTCTATCAACAAAAACCAAAAGAGCCATCATCATTCTTCAAATCAAATAATATCACAGAACAACCAACTCGACTTCATACAGCCATCCGTGATTATAATCAGGCCCTCCCTAGCAATGATGTGGGCCGGATTTATACTGTTTGATTCATGATCATGTTGGAGAAGCTTTTCGGTGCGAACGAACGGCTGGTCGTACAATGCTCCGGATGGTCTCAAAAAACTCTTTAGTTCAAGATAAATTTAAAAACGTTAAAAAAACCATACTCTTCTATTGACAGTTTTCGAGCTACGGCGTTCTGGAAGTTTCAACCCCTATTTTGAACCCCTAGAGATGACAGACACTAACGCCGAGCTTCGCAGACCAACTACTTAGACCCCAAACGGGACTCTACAACCCAAATTTCATAAGTATGGTTCATGGTAACAAAGAAAAGTGCGAAGTACGGCGTACGGCGGACGGACAGAATTTGTTATTTATTCCATTCTCGGAGTCTATATTATACCTTGAAACGGGAATCCTTAAGGTGTTTGGAGTTTGATGGAGGGGAACACCTTCTGGGCTTCAGGCGAGGTGTCGCGCAGCTCGTCTTTCTCCTCTTTTATTTGATTAAAATCTATACATTACATACGAGTGGTACATGTAACATTTGGGGGTATGTACAAGAAGGGTATGGTTTTTTAACGTTTTTAAATTGATCTTGAACTAAGCATTTTTTGAGACCACCCGAAGCATTGTACAACCAGCCGTTCGTTAGGACTGAAAAGCAATGTCAACATGATCGTGAATGAAACGGAATAAATTCGCCCAGATATCATTGCTAGGGAACACCCGATTGTAATAGTAATAACAGATGGCTGTATGAAGTCCAGTTGGTTGTTCTGTGATATTATTCCGTTGAAGAATGATGGCTGTTTTGGATTTTGTTGACAGGTACTTTTGCGACTTCTATAAATGTTATGCTTCATGAATGAAAAATAATTTATTAATGATTGAATTATTGAAACCACCGCATTTTTATGAAACTTTTATTCCCTGGCCTGCTCCAGCACTCGATTTAGGGCTTTCCTGGAGGGAGCTCGAGGGGAGGTATTGACCACGAAAACAGTGATCTACGCAGAAGGGGCCTCTACAGATAAATTATTACACAACGGTTTATTATCCTTACACAGCGGTTAATAGTTTACCTTAGGCTTGCTCCATGAATAACAACAAATAATATATTATTCAATTATTGAATCCCGCTCATTTTTATGAAACTATAATTCTTGGGCCGGCTCCAGAACTCGACTTAGCATTCATTGGGGGGGGGGGGGGGGGGCTCGAGAGTAGGTACCGACCAAAGAAAACAGTGATCTACCCAGGGGGGATCTATACAGGTAAATAATAAACCGTTGCGTAATAATTTGCGGCCTTTTTTCGATAGCAAATACCTGATGTTTTAGGGATAGAAAATTGCGGGAAATTCAGAATCAGCACATAACTCAAACAAAGCCTGAAAGTATTTTTTCCTCCTAGACTCCCCCCCCCCCCCCCACCCAATGCCGAAGTGAGCATTACGTCCGAGGTTTAGGTGATTTTGATTTAGTTTCCTTTCCTCAGTTCCTTAAGTAGGTAAGTACTTCTGTTGTTGAGTAGTGAAATAAATCATAGAAAACATACCCTCACCCACAGTCGAAAACTGTGTCCAACACCCTTGATGGCTCGGACTGAGCTATGTGATGTGGGTCCCCAGTTTGCCTGCAACGACACATGAATGATAAATTAGACTAACCCCCAAAACTTTTCTCCGGAGATTATCAATAAATTATTAGTTTCTACACTAAGTATTTGCCACTTAAAAACTCCATAAAGACGAAAATTATTCACGATAAAGTAACAAAACAGTTGTGAGTCATATTAAGGAATATTCTGAAATCTGACAAAAAGTATTGGTACGTATTGGTACATTAATGGTTCATTCATTGTAATCGATCGCCATCTCAAGGAAGCTATCTTCCAGCGTGGCTTCTATACAGCACAGCGTGGCTAATATAACAGCACATACAGTGTGGCCCCGTACAAACTTAGAGCTCTTAAAAGAAATGTTACGAATTACTGATAACGAATATACCGCATTAATTGGTTATTAATTTAAGTGAATTTATGCCATTTATTTATGTCAATTTAACGTTTGACACAAAGTTAATCCCTCTGGATATAGATAAGTGTTGTTTCAAATTTGCATGAATTTCCGTTGTTTCATTTTAAAAAAAGTGTAAATTCGGAATTCCTCGATGTATTGTGGTGGACAATTTTTTTTACCGGTATGTACGAGATTTTGCTGATGGAAGAATGAAGTGGAGGTGCAATAATAAAGACTGTCCTGCGTACATAGTGACGAATGAAAATGCGACGCATATTTTATCACGCGAAAAGACGCACAATCATTAAGGTAAACCAGATCGCATTGTAGAGAGGCATGAAGTTCGTAACTCATGCAAACGTAAAGCGTTGTGTTACCGGCCTTCGAAAATCATTCGTACGACTTTAAACTCCATTGAAAACACCTCCTTGCTGCAGCAAGATATTTCGACGATTCGAAAGGCTATATACAGAGAAAAACGCAAGAAACTCCCTCGTAATCCAACTAGCCGTCAAGAAGCATTGAGACAACTCGCTTCACTTGAACTGTACACTAACAGCTATGAGCGTTTTGTTCATGGTACATTCGGAAGATGAAATTGTTATCCTCACTACGCAGCGTAATCTCCGTTTTCTATGTGCTCAAGAACTTCTTTTGGCCGATGGAACTTTCTATTATGTCCAAAATTTTTTAGCCAGTTGTACACGATTCTCGCACATTCTAAAAACACCTACGTTCAATTGGCATTTTGCTTCCTTCCTTCCAAAACTGCTGATTGTTATACAAAAATGTGGAACTTCCTGGTCACACTATGTGCGCAGCAAGGATTAAAATTAATCCCAACCATCTCCTTACTTGATTTTGAACGTGCTGCCTATAATAGGCTTCAAACAAGTGTTCCCATGCTCCTCAGTCAAGTGCTGTAATTTCCACTATGGACAAGCTTTATTTCGAAAAATACAAAGTCTAGGTCTGACGACACATTATACAAGTGACTCCGATGTGGGGAAATTCCTCAAACTTTTTTTGGCTTACCATGCTTACTAGCGAGTGAAGTTGAATATTCATTTATTGATCTCATTCAACTAATTCCTACAAGCCATTCAAAAATCGGCGATTTTCTGGAGTACCTACTTGGGTAAAACGTACGTTGGACCTCAGAGCGACTTCCCACCCCACTTGTGGGCTGACTGTCCAAACACCACACCAAGCACTACGAAGGGTGCAGAATCATTTCACCGTCACTTCAAAGACCAGTTCACTGCGCCACATCTCTCAGTTCATGTGGTTGTGGAGGCCCTAATGAAACATCAAGCGGAAACCTACCTAAAATTGAGCGAGCTATCATGTGGACCACCCATTCGCAAGAAGCAACAAAAAAGGAACAACATTCTTTCGTCTCTGTGGGAAAAGTACAGTGCTTCAAAAATCACACGTGTTGAATACTTGAGACGAGGGGCTTGATGAAACAGGTGACAAAAAAGCCTGCGAAAAAATACCTAATCTGAGATACCTAAAGTGAGATTTTCAATTTTTTGTCTATTTCAACTGTCTAATTCAATAATAAACGGTAGTCAATTTCACATAACCTACTTCTTTTCAAACGTAGTACCTACCAAGCCTTGATTCAGGACGAACTTGACGCATCTGGGAATATTGATTTTGAAACATAAATATATTGTGGCGCATTTGGGAGTGTTTTTTTGGCGCATATGGATAAGCCATTGGCGCTTATGGGAAAGGCACTGTGGCGCTTCTGGGCAATTTGCTTGTGCCATTGGCGCTTTTGGCCTGCACCGAAATAATTATGATCCATGCAGACAGACATTAAATTACACAATTCATCTTTTTCAAACAAATTTAAATTAGAATCGTGAATCAACCTATTAACACCATCTTTACATGCATCAACATTAATGTTGGTAAAGAGGCTGACCACGTCAAAAGATGCAAGTTTAGCATTTGGAGGAACTTGAATATCCTTAATTTTGCTAACCCCACAACAATCCCTAAGGGAACCTTTGGGAATAAATTGATTGATTGATTGAAGCTAACCAAATCGTAAGAATTTAGAACAGTTTGTTGTGGACGAAATTGAATTTTGCTTCTGAACAAACTATTCAACTTTTTCGCCAACATATAAGCGGGATCACCAATGTATGATACCACTGGTCTCATTGGTGCTCCTACTTTATGTATTTTTGGCAGACAAGAGAACCTAGGTTCATGCGGAATCATTTCTGTAGAGCGTATGTTTATGCTTGTACGTATGTTTAAGGATGTTTTCGGGCTTACTGTTTTTCTTACAATTTTTTGAAATTTATCGGTTGGGTCTGATGGTACTGCTTTACAATTATTATTGTAATTCTGAAAATTAAGAGTTTTGGCTACATACTCAGTTTTTGCCATAATGACTGTAGTAGTAATGACCGTTTGTCTGCCTTAAGGGCTACAAGCTTCTTATCCACAAATTTCTTCTTCAATGTTGCTGCCAGTCTTTCTTCTTGTCCAGAGGGTGTCGTCGTCGTCTTCTTCAGCTCTTCTGCCCACCGTGCTTACACCACAAGTGGACCTTCAGTAGCTTCTATGGTGAAAGCTCGGTCCCGTCTCCCGTGATGAAGCTAGGCCATAAGAGGAGGTGGGGTTGTGCTCCAACCCTTTCTCCAGAAGGGATACTTCTGCTGGTAAAAGCGGATATACCAGACAGGTTCTCCTCTTTCTTGAAGAAGGTAGGGTACGAAGACGGTGTAGTAGATGGCATCGGAGGTCTTCGCTTCTGGAACTACCGAAGTTCACTGAGCTTCTGCTGAAGCTGCTCGTTCTTCTTCGATCCTGTCAGTGTATTTTTCGCGTTTTTTCTGTATCAATGGAAATATACTGTCGTGAGTCCCTCCCGGGAACACTCCACTAGTAACTTTAAGCTCTCACCAACATTCTAATGCCAAACTTAGTTTCCATCAATAAACAAATGAGTGGGGAGACAAGCCACAGAACCCAGGGGACACAACCTGGGGCCCCACCACCAACTCCCAACAGGGAGTTGGAGGGAGAGGCCTCCAGTTCCTATAAAACCCTGGATCCTGGGGCTTTAGCTTCATTCGACACTTCCTCTAACCAGCTCTCTCTCTTCTCTCCTCTACCTTTGCTCCTCCTCTCTTAAAAGATCCCAGATGATCGGTGGATATCCGCCGCCTGGGCAAAACCTCCTCCTCTAAAAGATTCTAGATGTCGGTGGATATCCGCCGCCTAGACAACATCTCCTCTCTCAAAAGATCCTAGATGTCGGTGGAATACCGCCGCCTGGGCAAATTCTAACACCCACCTCCATCTCTCCCCAAAAGATCCTAGATGTCGGTGGAATACCGCCGCCTGGGCAATTTCTAACACTCACCTCCATCTCTCCCCAAAAGATCGTAGATGTCGGTGGATATCCGCCGCCTGCGCACTTCCTCACGCCACCGTGATGAACCAATTTTAAATTCATCACAGTGGTGAACCCGACGTTCACCCAACCTTCCTTCCTTCTGTGTCAACCCCAGTCAAGTTCAGTTCGGTGTCCCTTTTTCAATTTCAAATTCAGTCAGTCAGTCAGTAAATTTCGCCCTTTTCGCCCACACTACCTCAACCGCTCGGAGATCGCAACCTCTCACACCTCCGCTCAGCCACACACATCTCCGCTCCCCATTTGCGAATTTTTGAATTTGAAATTTAAAATTTGAGTTTTCACATTTCAGACCTCAGCTATGGACCCGAACTCGCCATCGCCCCCGCTCCTCCGACCAGCCACGCTGCAGCCGCCCGCCGCTCCGACAACGGACGCAGCGGCCACTGCCGATAACCCGTTCTCCACCCTTTCGCCGTCCGGCTCCACCTCCTCACAGGCGCCCAACGCCGCCGCCGACGTCATGACGGCCTCTGCGTCATTTCCCCTGTCACTTCCCCCGTTCTATTCTCACGATCCCGCTCTATGGTTTTTTCAGGCGGACGCTGCGTTTTCAGCCGCCAACATCCGCAGTCAAAAAACCCGCTACTCAAGGATCATATCCCTACTCCCATACGACATCCTCCTTCAGACGTCGGACATCTCCCCCGACGCCGCCGCTGCGTACGACGACCTCCGCAGCCGCCTCATAACCCTCTACCAACCGTCGAAAATCGCACGAGTCGCCGCGCTCTCGCAGCCACAGCACCTCGGCGACCTCAAACCCTCCCACCTCTACCGCCGTCTGCGTCACCAACTGCAGGGGATCATGACGACCGACATCGCGCGGACCTTCTGGCTGCGCGCTCTTCCCCACCCCATACAGATGGCGCTCGCCAGCCACCTAGACGGCCCGGATGAACCCCTGCTTCGCCTCGCCGACACTGTCCACGACCTCGCCGCAGCCGCCAGCATCAGCGAGGTCCGCACACCCCGCACCTCAACACCACGACGAGACCGCACGACGTCACGGGAACGCAGCCGGCCCCCCTCCCTCGACAGGCGCCGACCCCTCTCCATCGAGCGCCGCCGCACCCCCTCCACCGACCGCCGGCGCCAACTTTCACCCGAGCACCGCCCCACCCCTCCTCGGGAACAACGCAGGGGAACATCGCCGGCCGCTGCGGCCCCCTCCACCACACCTCGCCCCTCCAAGACGGCGTACCTCCCCGCCGACCCCCCCCCCCCCCACAGGTGTTTCTACCATGTCAACTTCGGTGAGGAGGCCCGCAAATGCCAACCCCCCTGCTCCTTTCCCTCCGGGCAGGGAAACGCGGACGCCCGCCGGTAAATCCGGCGGGCCCCCCTCCTCGCCAACACAGGGGGGACCCCCACCAACCCCCCCCCCCCCCGGCCCGAATTCACACCACCACCAAGCACTACCCCTCCTACGCCGCCGCCGCGGCCGCCAACCTTCCAACCACGCCTAGCTGCGCAGCCAAGCCCCTCACCCCACCACCAACCGTTCCCCCACCCCGGAGCGGCCCCTCCACATCCACCACCAGGGCCACCAACCTGCCAAACGCGCCTCACGGCGCCGCCAAGCCCCTCTCCTTACCAACTACCGTTCCCCCTCCCCGGAACGGCCCCTCCACATCTACCACCAGGGCCACCAACCTGCCGGCCGCGCCTCGCGGCGCCGCCAAAGCCCTCTCCCCACCAACTACCATTCCCCCACCCTGGAACAGCCCCTCCACAACCGCCGCCACGCCCTCCAACCTTCCGGCCGCGCCTCGCAACGCCGCTACCCCGCCTCGAGTAAACCCACCCACCGTTCCCCCACCCCGGAACGGGAAAAAATCAAACCGCATCTCTTCCGTAGGGGATAAACCCCCACCACCACCACCACCCCTCACCTCCGACGCCCCTGCTCCCGGCCAGACCCCCCCCCCCCCCACAGCCTCCGCAATTTTGCCTCACTCCGCACCCACCCACCAACGCCTATTTTTAAAATGCGGCAAGACCAGCATCCCATTACTAATAGACACAGGGGCGGCGCTCTCCATTTTTCCAAATTCCATCCTCGGTCGTCAGGCGCGCTGTTACCGCCAAACCCTCTACGCCGCCAACGGTACCACCATCCCCTCGTACGGGACGTACCGCTCGTCCATATACATGAGCGGACTCGCGTACGAGTGGGACTTCACCGTGGCCGACGTAGAGAAGGCGATCCTGGGGGCCGATTTTCTAGCCTATTTCGGCCTCCAGGTCGACGTAAAAAACGCGCGCCTGATAGACCCCTCCACCAGCAAACCAATCCCCGGATTTATACACACAATCGACCGCCCACCAACCAAATTCGAAGCCCTCCTCCAAAAATATCAACCCCAGCGCCGCCCCTCAGCACATATTTCCACGATACAGCACTTTATCGAAACCACCGGACCCCCAATATCCGCCAAAGCCCGACGCCTCCACCCCTTGCAACTCTCCCAGGCCCGTCGGCACTTCAACAAATTGATCGCGGACGGAATTATCCGCCCCTCAAAATCCCCTTGGGCTTCCCCGCTTCACATAGTGCAAAAGCCCAATGGGGATATCCGCCCCTGCGGCGACTACCGCCGCTTAAATTCCAAGACTACACCCGACCTATACAATGTCCCCCACCTTCGAGATTTTTCCTCCCACCTACACGGCACAACCATATTTTCCACCCTCGACATATCTAGAGCCTTCCACCATATAAACACACACCCCCCCGATATACCAAAAACCGCAATTATAACACCCTTCGGCCTGTTTGAGTATGTCAAGATGGGTTTCGGCCTTAGGAACGCTGCCCAGACATGGCAACGTTATATGGACAACATCCTACGGGGCCTCCCGTTTGTATTCTGCTTTCTGGATGACATCCTGATCGCCTCCCGCAACCCCCAGGAACACCTAGACCACCTCAAACAGATCCTACACATATTCTCTACCGAAGGACTACAGACCAACACAGGAAAATGCGTCCTCGCCCAACCCTCCGTCCGCTGCCTCGGCCACCAAGTCTCCTCCGACGGAATCAAGCCCCTCCCGGATAAAGTCCACGCTATCACAGATTTCCCCCAGCCCCGCACCGTGACGGAACTCCGCCGTTTCCTGGGTATGTTGAACTTTTATCGTAGACACATCAAACACGCAGCACAACACCAACAACCACTCATACACGCCATTCCCCAACCCGCCAAAAAAAAACGACAACCGCCCCATACCCTGGACCCCCGAACTTACAACCGCCTTCCAAATTTGTAAGCAGGACCTAGTAGACGCCGCTCTATTAGCCCATCCCGACCCCCACGCTCCCCTCTCCATCACAACCGATGCGTCCGACTGGGCCATCGGGGCAGTGCTCCACCAGCACACCGGCGCCACCCCCCAACCCCTCGGGTTCTTTTCTAAAACTCTGTCCCCAACCCAAAAAAATTACTCAACCTTCGACAGAGAACTCCTCGCCATCCACGAAGCCATCAAACACTTTCGTGACTTCGTGGAGGGCAGGCAGTTCTCTGTCATAACAGATCATAAACCCCTAACACACGCTCTCCTCCAAAACCGCAAATCCGCCTCCCCGCGTCGCCTCCGGCAGCTCGAATTTATCGGACAATTCACGTCCGATATTCGCTACCTGCCGGGGGCCGACAACTGCGTGGCGGACGCACTATCCCGACCCACTCCCGCGCCGGTGGAGGAGTTACTGCCCTTCCCCTCCCCACAAATCCTACAATCTAAACAAAATCCACATTCCGACCCCGCCCTCTCCAATCTCATTTCCGCCTCCAAATTGGAACAGCTGCCGCCCCTCGATCTCTG